>CM022299.1:360327390-360892471 GCA_011799875.1 Thinopyrum elongatum
AGCTTATGCATACCTGTCTATTCTTGTATCAAACGGAGCAATAAGTCACCCTCCTGGAAGGTATGGCTTCAGACTCTATGGCTGTGATAGCGGCGTAGGTCTTGCTGATATATCGTTGATCTGGAGGCTACGAGATCGTGTTCTTCCTCCAGGGCATCAAGAGAATCTTGACGGGCTATCTCATTTTCTTCCTCAACATATGATGTCACTCTGGGAGAGTCATGGAGGATATCGCTTGGTAGCACTGCTTCTGCACCATAGACCAGGAAAAACGGCGTATAGCATGTTGACCTGTTGGGAGTAGTCTATATTCTCCATAAGACCACAGGAAGTTCTTCTACCGAGGAGCCAGGAGTACGCTCAAGTGGAACCATAAGTCTTGGCTTAATACCTTGTAGCAACTCCTGATTAGCACACTCTACTTGCCCATTGGACTGCGGATGTGCAACTGAAGCGAGATCAAGCCGGATGTGTTCTCTCTGACAAAACTGCTTCATATCTCCTTTTGATAAATTGGTGCTATTATCAATAATAATGTTGTGAGGATATCCAAAGTGATAGATTATCTTTTTCAGAAACTTGACTGCTATTGCGGCATCGCAATTGCTGATTGGTTCTGCCTCAACCCATTTGGCGAACTTGTCGACTGTGACCAATAGGTGAGTCTTCTTACAAGAGGAAGGTTTGAAAGGACCAAGAATATCAAGCCGCAAACAGCCAAGTAATTGGGATCATCCGAAGTTCTTGGGCCGGCACATGAGCTTGACGTGCATATTTCTCGCACCCATCACACTCACGAACAATGTCCTCTACATCTGCGTGAGCTGTAAGCCAGTAAAAATCATGCTTGAACGCTTTTGCCACCAAAGACCTGGAACTTGCATTATGTCCACAGCCACCAGAATGAATCTCATTGAGAATTTCACGGCCTTCTTCAGGAGAGACACAACGTTGGAAAACGCCTATGATACTTATCCTGTGCAACTCGCCATTGACAATGGAAAAAGACTTAGACCATTAGATAATCTGTCAGGCGCTAATTTCCTCATCATGGAGCTCCCCACGGGTAAGATAAGTGATACATATCCATCGTATCTATAATTTTTTATTGTTGCATGCCAATCACTTTCATATACTTTTGACAACATTTTATATTATTTTTGGTACTAACATATTGATCCAGTGCGCAGTGCCAGTTCCTGTTTGTTGCATGTTTTTGTTTCACAGAATATCCATATCAAAAAAAGTCCAAACATGATAAAAATTTATGGAGATTTATTTTGGAATATATGTGATTTTTGGGAAGAAGAGTCAATGCAAGACGGTGCCCGAGGTGGCCACAAGGCACCTGGGAGCGCCCAGGGGGGTTGGGCGTGCCTAGGTGGCATGTGGGCACCTCGTAAGTCGGTTGACCTCCTTCTTTCTCTGAAAGAAAGATAATTTATGGATAAAAATCCCCTCAAAATTTCATCCCAATCGGAGTTATGGATCTCCGGTAATTTAAGAAATGGTGAAGGGCCAGAAAACAGGAACGCGAAACAGAAGAGAACAGAGAGAGATCCAATCTTGGAGGGGCTCCTGCCCCTCCGCCACCATGGAGGCCATGGACCAGAGGGGAAACTCTCCTCCCATCTAGGGGGAGACCAAGGAAGAAGAAGAAGGGGCTCTCTCCCCCTCTCACCCGGTGGCGCCGGAACGCCGCCGGGGCAATCATCGTGACGGCGGTCTACACCAACAACTTCGCCGCTATCATCACCAACTCTCTCCCCCTCTATGCAGCAGTGTAACACCTATTCTCCCCGCTGTAATCTCTACTTAAACATGGTGCTTAATGCTACATATTATTATCCAATGATGTGTTTCCACCCTATGATGTTTGAGTAGATTCGTTTTGTCCTATGGGTTGATTGATGATCGTGATTGGTTTGAGTTGTATGTTTTATTTTGGTGCTGTCCTATGGTGCCCTCCGTGTTGCGCAAGCGTGTGGGATTACCGCTGTAGGGTGTTGCAATACGTTCATGATTCGCTTATAGTGGGTAGCGAGAGTGACAGAAGCTTATACCTAATGTCTGCTAGAACTACGTCGGTATTTCCCCAAAGAGGAAGGGATGATGCAGCACAGCGACGGTAGGTATTTCCCTCAGTGATGAGACCAAGGTTATCAAACCAGTAGGAGAACCACGCAACACTACGTGAATGGCACCTGCACACAAATAACAAATACTCGCAACCCGACGTATTAAAGGGGTTGTCAATCCCTTTCGGGCAACGGCGCCAGAGATGGCTAGTGGACGGGAGAATGTTGTAATAGATTGGATAAATAGATCTCAAATAAATGCAAAATAAAATAAAGTGCAGCAAGGTATTTTTGGGTTTTTGGAAATATAGATCTAAAAACTAAAGCAAATAAAAATAGATCGCAAAGGCAAATATATTAAAGAAGAAACCCGGGGGCCGTAGGTTTCACTAGTGGCTTCTCTCGAGAAAAATAGCAAACGGTGGGAAAACAATTACTGTTGGGCAATTGATAGAACTTCAAATACTCATGACGATATCCAGGCAATGATCATTATATAGGCATCACGTCCAAGATTAGTAGACCGACTCCTGCCTGCATCTACTACTATTACTCCACACATCGACTGCTATCCAGCATGCATCTAGTGTATTAAGTTCATGGAAAAATGGAGTAATGCAATAAGAATGATGACATGATGTAGACAAGATCTATTTATGTAGAAATAGACCCCATCTTGTTATCCTTAATAGCAACGATACATACGTGTCGTTTCCCTTTCTGTCACTGGGATCAAGCACCGTAAGATCGAACCCATTACAAAGCACCTCTTCCCATTGCAAGATAAATAGATCAAGTTGGCCAAACAAAACCCAAATATCGGAGAAGAAATACAAGGCTATAAGCAATCATGCATATAAGAGATCAAAGAAGACTCAAATAACTTTCATGGATTAAAACATAGATCTGATCATAAACTCAAAGTTCATCGGATCCCAACAAACACACCGCAAAAAGAGTTACATCATATGGATCTCCAAGAGACCATTGTATTGAGAATCAAACGAGAGAGAGAAAGCCATCTAGCTACTAACTACGAACCCGTAGGTCTACAAAGAACTACTCACGCATCATCGGAGAGGCACCAATGGACATGATGAACCCCTCCGAGATGGTGTCTAGATTGGATCTGGTGTTTCTGGAACTTGCGGTGGCTGGAATTGATTTTCGTTGACTCCCCTAGGGTTTCTGGAATATTGGGGTATTTATAGAGCAAAGAGGCGGTGTGGGAGGCCACTGAGGTGGGCACAACCCACCTAGGCACGCCTGGAGGCCCAGGCGCGCCCTGGTGGGTTGTGCCCCCCTCGGGGCACCCCCCAGGTGCTTCTCTGGCCCACTGGATGTCTTCTGGTCCAAAAAAATCCACAAAAAGTTTCGCTGCGTTTGGACTCCGTTTGGTATTGATTTCCTGCGATGTAAAAAACATGCAGAAAACAACAACTGGCACTGGGCACTATGTCAATAGGTTAGTACCAAAAAATGATATAAAATGATTGTAAAACATCCAAGAATGATAATATAACAACATGGAATAATAAAAAATTATAGATACGTTGGAGACGTATCAATACCCGAGTAAGGGGGTTGTTGCGTATGGGAGTAAAGAGGACTTGATACTTAATGCTATGGTTGGGTTTTACCTTAATGATCTTTGGTAGTTGCGGATGCTTGCTAGAGTTCCAATCATAAGTGCATATGATCCAAGTACAGAAAGTATGTTCGCTCATGCCTCTCCCTCATATAAAATTGCAATAATGATTACCGGTCTAGTTATCGATTGCCTAGGGACAAATCCTTCTCTTTGTGTTACAAAAAGCTCTCTACTAAAACTAACTTAATTGTTTCTTTATCTAACTAGCCCCTAACTTTCATTTACATGTTCTTTATTATCTTGCAAAACTATCCCTTTACACCTACAAAGTACTTCTAGTTTCATACTTGTTCTAGGTAAAGCAAACGTGCCTAGAGTTGTAGGTCGATAGAACTTGAAGGGAATATTAATTCTACCTTTAGCTCCTCGTTGGGTTTGACACTATTATTTATCGAAAAAGCTACAATTGATCCCCCTATACTTGTGGGTTATCAATAAGCCAAGTAAGGTACTATCCACTCAGGTGTTGTATGAACTGTAGCAACCAGTGCGGATTCTAGGTCAAGAATAGTGATGTCTTCCTCTGTCGGTAACTTGACTGATGGGTTATGTAGAATATCCAAAAAGACATTTGGGGGAATCAGCTTGTGCCGAGAGCCCAAGCGAGACAATGCATCTACTGCCTCGTTCTACCGGCGATCAATATGATCAACCTGGTATCCCTTGAAGTGACCAACTATTACTGTGACAGCATGTGTGTAAGCCGCCATAAGGGGATTCACAAGTCCCAGAAACTTGCTGGGTGACCAGATCTAAGTCGCCCAGGCACCTGGCCCAGCTGAGGTTCATATCCTTAGCCATGTGAAGCCCATGAAGTAAAACCTAATATTCTGCTGAATTATTAGTGCAAGGAAACATTAGTCTCAAAACACAGCAAAATTTATCACCTCGTGGGAAAGTCAATACAACTCCAGCCCCCAAGCCTTCCAATTGTATGGATCCATCAAAGTGCATCATCCAGTATGTATTGTTCGGCTTCTCTTTGGGAGCTTGTAATTCAGTCCAGTCAATGATGAAGTCCACCAACACCCGAGCCTTGATGGTTGTGCGCGGAACATATTTCAGATGATGTGGCCCCAGCTCAATTACCCACTTCGCAATCCTCCCTATTGCCTCCTTGTTTTGGATAATATCACCTAGAGGTGTTGAACTGACAACAGTGATTAGGTGTTCCTGGAAGTAATGCTTCAACTTGCGACTTGCCATGAATACGCCAATGACCAGTTTCCGCCAATGCGGGTATCACTGCTTGGACTCTGTTAGAATTTTGCTGACATAATACACTGGTCGTTGAACTGGGTATTCCTTGCCCTCTTCTTTACGATCCACCAAGACTGCTACACTGATCGCTATATTATTGGCGGCAATGTACAATAGAATCAACTCTTTCTTCTGAGCAGCTATGAGGATAGGTGCTTCAGATAACTCCTTCTTGAGGGACTCAAAAGCTCTGTCCGCTACATCATCCCAGACGAAGTTACCTGTGTTTTTCAGAAGTTGATACAGAGGGATTGCCTTCTCACCAAGCCGGCTTATAAACCGACTCAAGGCAGCAACACATCCTGTTAGCTTCTGGATGGCGTTGATGTTTATCGAATTTTTCAAGGCTGTGATAGCCTTAATCTTTTCCAGGTTAGCTTCAGTGCCATGCTCGAAAATAAGGTAACCCAGTAACTTCCCTATTGGAACTCCGAACACACTTTTGGTGGGGTTAACTTCATCTGGTATACTCGCAGGTTATCGAATGTCTCCTTCAGATCGTCAAGCAGGGTCTCTTTCTTCTAAGACTTGACCATGATATCATCAACATATGCATGAACATTACGTCCGATCAGGTTATGAAAACAGTTTTGGATGCAGCGTTGATAAGCTACTCCAGCACTCTTTAGACCAAAGCGCATAGATATATAATAGAATGATCCAGAAAGGTGTGATGAATGATGTCTTCTCCTGATCTTCCTTCTTCTTATTGATCTGATGATATCCAGAGTAGGCATCCAAGAAACAGAGACTCTCACAACTAGCAGTGGAGTCAATTATCTGATCAATGCGGTGGAGAGCAAATGAACCCTTAGGGCAAGCTTTGTTCAAGTCAGTGTAATGAACACACATCTGCCAAGTCGCGTTTTTATTAAGAACAAGCACTGAGTTGGCCAACCACTCTAGATGAAAGACTTCAATAATAAACCCGGCAGCTAGGAGCCAGGCTACTTCTTCATCAAGGCCTTTTCGTCTCTCCTTGATACGTCTCCATCATATCTATAATTTTTTATTGTTTCATGCCAATATTCTACAACTTTCATATACATTTGGCAACATTTTATATTATTTTTGGGACTAACATATTGATCCAGTGCCCAGTGCCAGTTCCAGTTTGTTGCATGTTTTTTGTTTCGCAGAATTTCCATATCAAACGAAGTCCAAACGCGATAAAAATTTACGCAGATTTATTTTGGAGTATATGTGATTTTTGGGAAGAAGAATCAACGCAAGACGGTGCTCGAGGGCCCCACAAGCCACCAGGGCGCGCCCAGGGGGTAGGGCGCGCCGTGGTGGCTTGTGAGCCCCTCGTAAGGCGGTTGCAGCCATTCTTTTGCTACAAGAAAGATAATATCTGAAAAAAATCATGTTAAAATGTCAGCCCAATCGGAGTTAAGGATCTCCAGATATTTAAGAAATGGTTTTCGACCAGAAAACAGGAACGCGAAAGAGAAGAGAACAGAGAGAGATCCAATCTCGGAGGGGCTCTCGCCCCTCCGGGTGCCATGGAGGCCAAGGTCCAGAGGGGAAAACCTCCTCCCATCGAGGGAGGAGGCCAAGAAAGAAGAAGAAGGAGGGGGATCTCTCTCCCCTCTCTCACCCGGTGGCGCCGGAACAACGCCGGGGCAACCATCATGACGACGATCTACACCAACAACGTTGCCGCTGTCATCACTAACTCTCTCCCCCTCTATGTAGAGGTGTAACACCTCTTCTCCCCACTGTAATCTCTACTTAAACATGGTGCTTAATGCTACATATTATTATTCAATGATGAGTTACCGTCCTATGATGTTTGAGTAGATTCTTTCTGTCCTATGGGTTGATTGATGATCGTGATTGGTTTGAGTTGTATTTTTTATTTTGGTGATGTCCTATCGTGCCCTCCGTGTCACACAAGCGTGTGGGATTCCCTTTGTAGGGTGTTGCAATGCTTTCATGATTCTCTTATGGTGGGTTGCTGAGTGACGGAAACACATACTCGAGTAAGGGGGTTAATGCGTATGGGAGTACAGAGGACTTGATACTTAATGCTATGGTTGGGTTTTACCTTAATGATCTTTGGTAGTTGCAGATGCTTGCTAGAGTTCCAATAATAAGTGCATATGATCCAAGTACGGAAAGTATGTTAGCTCATGCCTCTCCCTCATATAAAATTGCAATAATGATTACCGGTCTAGTTATCGATTGCCTAGGGACAAATCTTTCTCTTGTGTTACAAAAAGTTCTCTACTAAAACCAACCTAATTGTTTTTTATCTAAACAGCCCCTAAATTTTATCTATGTGCTCTTTATTATCTTGCAAACCTATCCCTTTACACCTAAAAAGTACTTCTAGTTTCATACTTATTCTAGGTAAAGCGAACGTTAAGTGTGTGTAGAGTTGTATCGGTGGCTGATAGAACTTGAAGGGAATATTAATTCTACCTTTAGCTCCTTGTTGGGTTCGACACTCTTATTTATCGGAAAAGCTACATTTGATCCCATACACTTGTGGGTTATCAAGACCTTTTTCTGGTGTCGTTGCCGGGGAGCAATAGCGTGGGGTTGACATTCTCGTGTGTGCTTGTTTGCTTTATCACTAAGTAGATTTTATTTTGTGCTCTTGTTTTCTATCTTTAGTTATGGGTAGGAAACATAAAATACCAAAAAATAGTTGTACTTGCTAACCCAGTGGTTGAAGAAGCACCCAAAATCTATCATACTGCTGAAGCTTTTTACTTGGATCATCTTTGATCCCTATGTGCTCGGGCTGAAAACCCAACTAGCTTAGTTGAGGGAAAATCATTAGATGAGCATGCTTGTTTTGTGCGACACCGCTTATCTCAAAAAGGGAAATTTTTATGGCATCATATTAATAATTTGCATTGTTATGCTTGGAATTTATGTGAAATACATGATTTTACTTGTTGTTCTAAAGACCGTAAAAAACACCTTCCCTACCAATGTGAGTTTAAGGATAATGGAATCTTATCTTCTTATGCCAAAGGTGTTTTTAGTTACTATGATATTGAGCAAATTGAAGAATTTGTTGCTTTTAAGGGTGCTTATGAAATTGCTTCTTTGATTGAAAAGTATGATGTTACTCTTTACAAATCTGAAAATTTTGCCATACTTAAATATTGCTATGAAAACTATGCTTCTAATGCTTATGTTAAAGAATATATTGAGGATGCCTCCGCTGTCCAAGAGAAGACTAACATTTTGCAGGAATCTATGGAAGGAGAAATTGCTGAAATTGTGAGCTCATTAGATGAAAAAGATGATTAGGAGAGCGAAGAACAAAAGGAGGAAGAGCGGATTAGCTACCCATGCCCACCTTCTAATGAGAGTAACTCTTCAACTCATACATTGTTTAATTTCCCTTCGTGCTTACGGAAGGATGAATGCTATGATAATTTTTATGATCCCTTGGATTCTTTTGAAATATCCCTTTTTGATGAACTTGATGCTTGCTATGCGTGTGGCCAAGATGCCAATTTTAATTATGTTTATGGAGATGAACTTTCTATAGTTCCTTATGTTAAACATAAAATTGTTGCTATTGCACCCACGCATGATAGTCCTATTATCTTTTTGAATTCTCCCAACTACACTATATCGAAGAAGTTTGTTGTTATTAGGGATTATATTGATGGGTTACATTTTACTACTACACATGATGATTTGGATGAATATAATATGCATGTGCTTGCTGCTCCTACTTGTAATTATTATGAGAGAGGAATTACATCTCCACCTCTCTATGTTTCCACTACGATAAAATTGCAAGAACCTGTTTATGTTATGCATCAGTATTTATTATGTGTGCATGAATTGTTCTTTTATGACATTCCGATGCATAAGAAGAAAGTTAGACTTCGTCATTGCATGATATATGTTGCTTTGTGCTCACTACTAAATTACAAATCTTTGTTAATTAAAATTGGCTTTGATATACCTTGGGATCTGGGAGGATCAATTACTTGAGCACTATATGCCAGGGAGACAACCCCGAAGTTTTAGAGAGTCATTTATTTCTATTGTGTGCTTTAAAAAAATTAAAAACAAAAAAATATAGAGGGGAACCTAAAACTTTTCAAAAAGAATAGTGAAAGTGAGAAAGACGAACACCGTTGAAGTGGGGGATATCCTTGAACTTTGTTCATGCTCATGGAAAATTTGTGAACCTTGATTACAGAAACTTTTCAAAAAAAATAATTATCCCCTTGTACAAATCCATTGTATTATAAAAATAATGTGCCAAGATTTTCCTTTAGGACATTTGAATTGCTTGTTTGGTATGTGCAGTGTAAAAATAGAAACTTTGGTTGTAGTGCGTGAATTTACATTTTTTACTGGAAAATCAAAAGTTTCTGAAAATTTTACACAGTACTGATATGCAAATTTTTTATTTTTTCCTAATTTTTCAGAATTTTTAGAGTTACATAAGTATGGTAAATGTTCAGGTTCATACAGACTGTTCTGTTTTTGACAGATTCTGTTTTCGTTGCGTTGTTTGCTTGTTTTGATGAATCTATGGATCGTATGGGGTGGTATAAGCCATGGTGAAGTTAGAATACAATAGGTATAATGCAATAATAAAATATGAATGGGTTTACAACAGTACTTAAAGTGGTGATTTGCTTTATTATACTAATGGATCTCACGAAGGTTTTGTTAAGTTTTGTGTGGATGAAGTGTTCGAAGATCGAGGAGGTATTGATATGAGAAGAATGAGGAGAGGCAAGAGCTCAATCTTGGGGATGCCCAAGGCACCCCAAGTAAATATTCAAGGATACTCAAGCGTCTAAACTTGGGGATGGCCCGGAAGGCATCCCATCTTTATTCAACAATTATCGGTATGTCTCGGTTTTTGTTTTGTTCACATGATATGTGTAAATTCTTGGAGCGTCGTGTGCCTATTATTTTCTTTTAATAATGCACCATGCTGGTATGAGATAGTCCTTGGTTAATTTATAGAATGCTCTTTGCACTTCACTTATATCTTTTGAGTATGGCTTTATAGAATTCTTCATGTGCTTCACTTATATCATTTGAAGTTTGGATGCCTGTTTCTCTACATATAAGAAACTGTTATTTGTAGAATGCTCTTTAGCTTCACTTACATTCATTAGAGCATGGTATTTTGTAGAAAGAATTAAACTCTCATGCTTCACTTATATCTATTTAGAGAGTCAACAGGAGTTGGTCATTCACATGGGTAGTCATAAAATCCTACATAAAACTTGTAGATCACTGAGCATGATAGGTTTGATTCCTTGCGATAGTTTTGCAATATAGAGATGGTAATATGTGGGAGGTACTAGTGAATGATTGTGGTTTAGTAAGAATATTGGCGTTAAGGTTTGTGATTCCCGAAGCATGCACATATAGTCTGTCGTTATGCTAAGAAGTTGGAGCATGATTTATTATTGATTCTCTTCCTTATGAGTGGCGGTCGGGGATGAGCGATGGTATTTTCCTATCAATCTATCCCCCTAGGGTCATGCGTAGTAGTACTTTGCTTCAAGGGCTAATAAACTTTCGCAATAAGTATGTGAGTTCTTTATGACTAATGTGAGTCCATGGATTATACGCACTCTTACCTTTCCTCAATTTGCTAGCCTCTTCGGTACCGTGCATTGCCCTTTCTCACCTTGAGAGTCGGTGCAAACTTCGTCGGTACATCCAAACACCATGATATGATACACTCTATCACACATAAGCCTCCTTATATCTTCCTCAAAACAGCCACCATACCTACCTATTATGGCATTTCCATAGCCATTCGGAGATATATTGCCATGCAACTTCCATCATCATCATATACATGACTTGAGCATTCATTGTTATATTGCTTTGCATGATCATAAGATAGCTAGCATGATATTTTCATGGCTTGTTCATTTTTTATATCTTTTCCACGCTAGATCATTGCACATCCTGGTACACCGCCAGAGGCATTCATATAGAGTCATATTTTGAGTTGTAAGTAAATAGAAGTGTGATGATCATCAGTATTCATTATTAGAGCATTATCCCAGTGAGGAATGGATGATGGAGACTTTGATTCCCCCAAAAGTCAGAATAAGACTCCGGACAAAATAAAAAAGAGAGGCCAAAAAGCGCCCAAGAAAAAAAAGAAAAGAATAAAAGAGAAAAAGAGAGAAAGGGCATTGTTACTATCCTTTCCACACTTGTGCTTCAAAGTAGCACCATGTTTTTCATATAGAGAGTCTCCTATGTTGTCACTTTCATATACTAGTAGGAATTTTTCATTATAGAACTTGGCTTGTATATTCCAATGATAGGCTTCCTCAATTGCCTGAGGTCTTGAGCACGCAAGTTGGATGCACACCCACTTTGTTTTCATATTGAGCTTTCATACACTTACAACTCTTAGTGCATCCGTTGCATGGCAATCCCTACTCCTCGCATTGACATCAATTGATGGGCATCTCCATACCCCGTTTATTAGCCACATCTATGTGAGACTTTCTTCCTTTTTTTGTCTTCTCCATATTAATCTCTACCACCGTATTCTATTCCACCCATAGTGCTATATCCATGGCTTGCGCTCATGTATTGCATGGGGGTCGAAAAGGTTGAAGCGCGTTAAAAAGTATAAACCAATTGCTCGGCTTGTCATCGGGGCTGTGCATGATAAATACTGTGTTAAGAAGATGGAGCATGACAAGGCTATATGATTTTGTAGGGATAATGTTCTTTAGCATTGGTATTTTGAAAGACATGATTGTTTGCTGGGATGCGTGAGTATTGATGTCTTTATATCAAATTATAGACTATTGCTTTGAATCATACGTGTCTTAATATTCATGCCATGATTAGATTATATGATCAAGATTATGCTAGGTAGCATTCCACATCAAAAATTATCTTTTTTATCATTTACCTACTCGAGGATGAGCAGGAATTAAGCTTGGGGATGCTGATACATCTTTGTCATATCTATATTATTTTTATTGTTTCATGCCAATATTCTACAACTTTCATATACTTTTGGCAACATTTTATATTATTTTTGGGACTAACATATTGATCCAGTGCCCAGCGCCAGTTCCTGTTTATTGCATGTTTTTTGTTTCACAGAATTTCCATATCAAACGAAGTCCAAACGCTATAAAAATTTACGGAGATTTATTTTGGAATATATGCAATTTTTTGGAAGAAGAATCAATGCAAGACGGTGCTCAAGGGCCCCACAGGCCACCAGGGCGCGCCGTAGTGGCTTGTGAGCCCCTCGTAAGGCGGTTGTAGCCCTTCTTTCACCGCAAGAAAGATAATATCTAGAAAAAAATCGTATTTAAATGTCAGCCCAATCGGAGTTACGGATCTCCAGATATTTAAGAAACGGTTTTCGGCTAGAAAACAGGAACCCGAAACAGAAGAGAACAAAGAGAGAGATCCAATCTCGGAGGGGGTCTCGCCCCTCTATGTGCCATGGAGGCCAAGGTCCAGAGGGGGAAACCTCCTCCCATCTAGGGAGGAGGCCAAGCAAGAAGAAGGAGGAGGGGGCTCTCTCCCCCTCTCTCATCCGGTGGCGCTGGAACACCGCCGGGGCAACCATCGTGGCGGCGATCTACACCAACAACTTCGCCGTCATCATCACCAACTCTCTCCCCCCCCCTATGCAGAGGTGTAACACCTTTTCTCCCTGCTGTAATATCTACTTAAACATGGTGCTTAATGCTACATATTATTATCCAATGATGAGTTGCCATCCTATGATGTTTGAGTAGATTCTTTTTGTCCTATGGGTTGATTAATGATCATGATTGGTTTGAGTTCTATGCTTTATTTTGATGTTGTCCTATGGTGCCGTCCGTGTCGCGCAAGCGTGTGGGATTCCTGCTGTAGGGTGTTGCAATGTGTTCATGATTCTCTTATGGTGGGTGGCGTGAGTGACGGAAACACATACCCGAGTAAGGGGGTTGTTGCGTATGGGAGTAAAGAGGACTTGATACTTAATGCTATGGTTGGGTTTGACCTTAATGATCTTTGGTAGTTGCGGATGCTTGTTAGAGTTCCAATCATAAGTGCATATGATCCAAGTATGGGAAGTATGTTATCTCATGCCTCTCCCTCATATAAAATTGCAATAATGATTACAGGTCTATTTATCGATCGCCTAGGGACAAATCTTTATCTTGTGTTACAAAAAAGTTCTCTACTAATACTAACCTAATTGTTTCTTTATCTAAACAGCCCCTAACTTTTATTTACGTGCTCTTTATTATCTTGCAAAACTATCCCTTTACAATTACACCTACAAAATACTTCTAGTTTCGTACTTGTTCTAGGTAAAGCGAACGTTAAGTGTGCGTAGAGTTGTATTGGTGGTCGATAGAACTTGAAGGGAATATTAATTCTATCTTTAGCTCCTCGTTGGGTTCGACACTCTTATTTATCGAAAAAGCTACAATTGACCCCCTATACTTGTGGGTTATCACTCCTCGTTAAAACGATGGAGGTACTGGCGAACAGGCTTCATCTTTGTATCAACATTTATGCAGTGCTCAGTGAGTTCTCTCGGTACACCAGGCATGTCAGAAGGTTTCCATGCAAAGATGTCCCGATTCTCACGGATGCACTCGATGAGCGCGCTTTCCTATTTAGGATCCATATTCACCCCAATGGTGAACTGCTGAGATGAGTCACCAGGGGTGAAATCGACTTGCTTGGTGTCTCTGGCCAACTTAAACTTGAGCAAAGGGTCAGACTTAGTAGTGGGTTTCTTGAGAGAAGTCATATCTACAGGATCGATGTTATCTTTATAAAATTTTAACTCCTCAGCTGCGCAAGCCGATTCTGTATATGCCGCGTCACCTTCCTCACATTTAAGCGCAATTTTTCTATCATCATTAACTGTGATAGTTCCCTCAGGCCCTGGCATTTTCAACTTCAGATGGACATAACATGGACATGCCATGAAACATGCATAAACCGGCCTTCCAAAAAGAGCACGGTATGGACTCTTAATTTTGACCACTTCAAACGTCAGAAACTCAGATCTGAAATTGAATTATGTTCCAAAAATGACTTCCAGAGAAATCTTGCCAATTGGATATGCCGACTTGCCAGGTACGATACTGTGGAAGACTGTAGACAACGGTTTCAACTGCTTCTCTGACAGGTTCATCCCTTGAAGGTATCATAATACAGTATATTGATGCTATTCCCTCTGTCCATGAGAACTTTGATTAATTTATAACCGCTGACTTGAGGGGCAACCACAAGTGCGAGACCCCTGGGTTATCAACCCAGGGAGGATGATCCTCTCGAGTCCATGTGATTGGTTATTCTGACTAGTTTAAGTATTTGGAAACTACTGGCATAACTACATGAACTGCTCATTTCTTATGCTTCATGTCACGTTTGCAAGTACTGGTTGTGAAAACATGATACTGCCCACTGTTCAACTGTTTGGGATTGCTCTAAGACCCGGAGGGGCCTCCCTGGTTCTGATTTCCCTGGCTGGCTTGCTGGTTGTTACCTCCGCCATTGCCAGCCCCCTGAAATACAGAGCCTTGATTTCCTGTTCCTTGAAACCTGGGTCCTTGAAAGCTGTTATTCTGGAAGCCGGTACCAGGGAAGCTTGCTCTAGAGCCGCAGGATCTAGGATTCCTCGGGTGTCCGCCATTGCGGCCACCATTGTTGTTACCATGAAAAACTCTGTTTTTAAACTCCTGCATGATGAAGCAGTTTTCACATGAATGGTTGGCCGTCTTACCATCCACACTGTGTTTTGGACATGGGCCTTTGAGAGCTTCCTCGTAATTACGTGGTCGATTGCGAGAAAATGGATTCCTGAAGTTGCCATTCTGATGCTGATTCTTAAAGCCAGTATTGGTATTAGCAACAAAATCTGAGCCTCCCTCATTATGCTTGCGCTTGTGATTGTTGTTGCTATTATTTCTATTGCCATTATGTTGGTGACCCTTGCCACCATTTTTCTTACCTTTACCAGATTTATCATCATCCGAGGCTGGATCTTTCATGTTGTCGGACTCAGCGTACCTGGTCAACATCCATGAGATCACTCATCTCATTGACCTTCCTCTTCAAACGTCTGAGTTCCTGAACCAAGGGCTGGAAACGGCAGTTTCATTCCAGCACGAGAATGGCTGCATGAGCGGTGATGATGTCAGAAGAGTGGATAATCTCTGCAACCCGTCGTGCCCAATGATGGGCTGACTTGTCGTTCCTCTGGACGCAATGTTCTAAGTCAACAATCATTGTAGGATGCTTGCAGGTTTCCTGGAAGTTTTTGGTGAAACATTCCTTCAGCTCTTGCCAGGTATTGAGTGAATTGGCTGGCAAGTTCTTTAACCATGTTCGTGCTGGACCTTCGAGCATCTTGGTTAGATACCGAGCACATACATCATCGCTAACTTCCAGCATATCCATGGCTAGTTCATAGCTTTCAATCCACTCAACAGGTTCTAGATCAACTATATAGTTAGAGACCTTGCGAGGACCCTTAAAATCTGGTGGCATACGCTCGTTCCACAAAGCCGGCCCCAAACATGGAATTCCAATAGTTCGTCCTGTAACTTTGGTATTCCACAAGGCTAGCAAGGTTGAGGCGGGTGGGGGTTGTGCCACTAGTTGGACATAAGCTGCTCTTGTATTGCCTGCCATCCGGAGAGCCCGCGCGTTATCAACTATGGCCTAGGCATCAGAAACTGCTGGCCGGTTTCTCTTGCGGTTGTTGTGCCCTCTGATGTCGTGCGCTGCTCGAAACTACGGGAGACTCGCCATGCCGACTTCTACTCGACTTTGTTGAGGAGTAGAATGAAGTCGGTTTGGGTTATGAGAGTAGTTTGCGAGCTACACGACGATTGTCTTTAGCATCTCGATGGCATTCCTTGCCTTGATCTCTATCGGACTGTTTCCATAAATCGGGATAGCGTGAGATTATGAGTCGCCGCCAGCATATTGTCAACCGGGTTTGAGTAATGACCAGTCGGTGTCTGAAAACGCCAAGGCTTGTTTTAGACTAGCAACTGCTGACAAGCCAACAGCTACAACTGGGTAATATTTGGAGGGACGTTCTGAGTCAATTCAGGTATAACAGTTCCTGCACCCGGTGCACCAGCGCCGGCTCCTTATACTACTGGAGCAGGCAAGTCACGCGGTGTCTCAAATAATCGCGTCGGCTCCATACTCACCGAAAGTCGGCTTTGGAACCTCCTCTGGTGTACCGCAGATGTCTTGTTCTTATGAAAACTGAGATGAGCTGCTTCCACCTCCGGATATTTAGCCTCCTGAAGGACTTCAGCCCGTGCATCAGCCAGATGTGTGTTTTGTGCATTGATATCCTCCTGAGTCTTGGCCAGCTGCTCATGACACTTTGCGATCTCCGTGTTGCACGCATCCACATTCTCAAGGGTTACCAGATCAGCAAGTATCGCGCCCAGAGTGGTCATCATCTTGGTTAAATCCTGAGCCCCGGACCGACCAGAGTTGGCAGCCGCCAGTGTTGTCGTCGCGGTCGCCACCACATTGATCGGTTGACCCAGCGTGGTGTCGGTCGGGTTTCGGCAAGTTGACGGATCCACGACTAGACGTCCCTGTGCATCGTACTGAGACTAGTTTTCACTCCTAGCCATGTAGACAGCCATGTGATGAACCAGCTCATAAGATTCTGGACAGATCTTATCGTCAGAGTAACCTCCCAACCTCTCATCGAAGAGCTGATGGATCGACTCGGTATCTTTGACCAAAGACTCGCCATCAGAGTAGACAAGCGTGTCACCGCCAGCCACTGAGTTGGCCGCTGGGTCAACTCCCTGCGTGAAGCTGATGAAAGCGTGGGTCCTGTTGGGCTTTGCCTGGCTGGGTTTGGTACGTCGGGCGAACTAGACAAGGTTAGTGATGACGTCCGAGTCTGTTCAGACCCGCCGATTACGCCGATGAAGACGTGGATCTTGCCGAAGGGGACCCTAGACGGTGCACATGCTACCTCCCCATGGTGCTCCTAGATGGCGGCGGCTGGTTGTTCCAGCAGCGCCCATGGTTGTCAGTCGCATCATATCATGCATGGCGAGATGGATTGCATCAGCTCCAGTTTGCTCGTGTGAATTGATCACAGTGGAAGGCAGATCCCGAGGTGGACTGCATCGCCATGTCCACATGTCTGATTTGATCGCAGACGCCGAACCCTCCATGGCTGGTCGCAGTGGCGACTCTCACCTGGGTTGGCCATGGCCTGCGGGGCACTGCCCATCAGTCCGTGGCCTGAGGGAGTCCCGAATTAAGGGGTCCTCGGGCGTCCGGGTAATGAGACATGGGCCGGACTGATGGGCCATGAAGATATAAGATAGAAGGCCTTTCCCCGTGTCTGGATGGGACTCTCCTTTGCGTGGATGGCAAGATTGGCATCCGGATGTGTAATTTCCTTCCTCTGTAAACCGACTCTATACAACCCTAGCCCCCTCTGGTGTCTATATAAACTGGAGGGGTTTAGTCCATAGAGGCTATCATAACTCCCATAGGCTAGACATCTAGGGTTTAGCCATCACGATCTCGAGGTAGATCAACTCTTGTAACCCCCATACTCATCAAATACAATCAAGCAGGACGTAGGGTTTTACCTCCATTAAGAGGGCCCGAACCTGGGTAAACATCGTGTTCCCTTTATCCCTTGTTACCTTCGATCCTCAGACGCACAGTTCGGGACCCCCTACCCGAGATCAGCCGGTTTTGACACCGACATTTGGTGCTTTCATTGAGAGTTCCTTTGTGTCGTCGACGGAAGGATCAATGGCTCGCCTTGTCATCAATGACAACATCACCTCTGGAGGAGCCCTAGTTCTGGGACAGATCCTCCAACTCGGCGGTTTTGCCATGGGCGCTCACCCGGCCGTTAAGCCAAAGGCGGCCCCCCAGATCGCCAAACATCATCTCCGCATCGGCCTTGAACACTCCGAAAAGATGGATCCGGCAGATGTCTCGTCCTTGAACGAACTGCTAGATCGCATCGCCGCCCTAAGGGTCGCAATAGACTATGATCGGATTGGGCCTAAACTCGATCAGAGGGAGATCAAGTCCCCGCTGATCACCCATCTGGAAGCGGTCGTGGAGGAACAAGCCGAGAATACTTCTCCCCCTAAATTGATAACAAGCTATGTTCGGATTTCCGAGCCCTATGAGCCGGATACCCATTTTCGGGGAGAGACCATGTGTCCTCCGAACATAGAATCAGGCATTGAGCCCAAAAACCACCAGGACCCTCCTAATCCTGGACCAATGACCTCAGAGATTCTTCAAACTCCGGATCCAATAGTGGGTCAGGGCTCGGATTCCAGCCCACCCACCCACCACAATCAATATTCCCCAAGCAATTCAGGTCCCCCAGATGTATATGACCTAATGTATGTACGACAGCAACCTCAGGAAACGGTCCATCACTTCTGGGCCAGATTCCTCCTTGTTAAAAACAAGATTAAAGATTGCTGCGACGAGGACGCGGTTTTAGTTTTCTGCCACAACTGTACGGACGAGGGAAATCTCAATGCCCTCAACCGCCGCCGCATACTGCACTTTGCAGATCTGGCACTTATAGTACGGAAGTACTGCACAATGGAAAGCACCTGGAAAGCCCAGACAGCTCAGTGGGAACCTCCTGCCTTTAAGCAGCCCACCGGACGGGAAAAAAGGATGCACCCTTACGGGGCACTCGGTCATCATCTCATTGACAAGAAAATCAAACCCTTCACGGGACATAGAACTGTCTTGGACGAATTACTCGACAAGCCCTGTCGGATACACACGACGTCGAATACCGAACCAACACATAGCCTTCGGGCATGTTGGGTACTCCGGCAGGTGGCTAAGAGCGGCGAGGCCATCCTCACCAACACCACCCCGAAGAAGCACTCTTCGGAGGATGACGACCTCAGCGTCTTTACGATCTTTGAGACCTTTTCTTCAAGTAATCGGCGCAAAAGGGCGCTCTGCGACCTCGCCAAAGTTAACCAAGTAGCCGCAGTAAATCCTTGGAACGATACGGCAATAACTTTTACTGTCGACGACGAACCAAAGGCCAGATCAGTCCGAACACCTGCCGCCTTGGTCTTAAACCCAATTGTAGACGGCTTTCGACTCACCAAGGTGCTCATGGACGGCGGCAGCGGACTAAACCTCATCTACGAAGACACGCTCAATAAAATGCAAATGGATAAGAGTCACATCGAGCAAAGCATCACCACCTTTCGAGGGATTATCCCCAGTCATGAAGCACGATGTTTGGGGAAAATTAAACTTGATGTAGTATTCGGCACGCCGGAGAACTATAGGTCCGAAGAGTTGCTCTTCCACGTGGCACCTTTCAAAAGCGGATATCACGCCTTGTTGGGGCGAGACGCCTTCACACGCTTCCAAGCCGTACCCCATTACGGGTATATGAAGCTCAAAATGCCAGGGCCCAACGGAGTCATCACCATCACCAGTGATCCGGATATAGCACTCCGCGCCGAAAACAAAATGGCATCCTTGGCCCTCGAGGCATTATCTGAGGCCCTAGCGGCCGAGGAGCTAACCACTCTGCGTTCCATAGTGGACAAAGATGATGTAATCCTCGATAAGAGGCCCAAGTCCACTTCTTTCAAACCAGCAGACGAAATAATAAAATTTCAAGTACACCCGACGGATCCCAACAAGACGGCCTCCATTGGAGCACAGCTGGATCCAACGATCGACACCACTAAGAACGTTCCTGTGCGAAAATTGGGATATCTTCGCCTGGCACCCTTCAGACATGCCCGGGTTCCCACGCAGACTGGCCGAACATAGCCTCAATATTATAAAGGGGTTCAAACCAGTCAAGCAAACATTGCGGCAATTTTTCGAACCCAAACGACAAGCTATGGGGGAGGAGCTAGCTAAACTTCTTGAAGCAGGGTTCATCAGGGAGATCAAACACCCGGACTGGCTGGCAAACCTGGTCATGGTACCGAAGAAGGATAAATCCTGGCGCCTTTGTGTCGATTTCAAAGACCTCAATAAAGCCTGCCCTAAGGACCCCTTCCCGCTGCCTCGTATTGACCAAATCATTGACGTGACTGCAGGACACGATTCACTGTGTTTCCTTGACGCATACTCCGGATACCATCAAATTAAAATGAAGGAGTCCGACCAGCCCGCAACGGCATTCATTACCCCGTACGGGCCTTTTTGCTTCAACACCATGCCATTCGGACTCAAAAACGCTGGCGCCACTTACCAACACATGATTCAAACATGTCTGGAGAAACAAATTGGCAAAACAGTGGAGGCATACATAGATGATGTAGTCGTCAAGACTAAACATGTCGAATCATTGGTGGACGATCTATGCCTCACATTCGACAACCTCCGAACATATGACATACGGCTCAATTCAGAAAAATGTGTCTTCGGCGTTCCAACTGGAAAACTACTCGGGTTCATTGTTTCCAATAGAGGAGTCGAAGCAAACCCAGCCAAAATCCAAGCCTTGTCACAATTGGCAACCCCAACAGACCTAAAGCAGGTCCAAAATCTAGCTAGGTGTGTGGCAGCTTTGAGCTGCTTTATCTCCAGATTGGGAGAAAAGGCACTGCCACTTTATCGCCTACTCCGACGAACTGACCACTTCGAGTGGACGGATGCGGCAGCGGCCAGATTGGAAGAAATAAAAACTCTATTAGCAAGCAACCCAATCCTCGCTGCACCAAACATCGGCGAACCTATGTTGCTCTACATATCTGCAACTCACCAGGTGGTGAGCGCGGTGCTCGTCGTCGAACGAGAGGAAGAGGGACATAAATTCCCACTCCAAAAACCAGTATACTATGTATCAGCAGTCCTTACACCGTGCAAATCTCGATACCCCCACTACCAAAAGATAGCATATGCAGTCTTCATGGATTCCCGAAAGCTGCGGCACTACTTTCAAGAGTGTCCGATCACGGTGGCATCCGAAGTACCACTCAATGATATCATAAATAATCGGGACGCCACCGGCCGCATAGCCAAATGGGCCATCGAGCTCTTACCATTTGAAATAACATACAAACCACGCCGAGCTATTAAATCCTAGGTGTTGGCCGACTTCGTTGCCAAATGGACGGAAGCCGAACTCCCTAAAGAATACATCACATACTCCAACTGGGTAATGTACTTCGACGGCTCTAAAATGTTAGCCGGGCTGGGAGCCGGTGTCATCTTAACCTCCCCTACTGGGGACACAGTCCGCTATGTATTGCAAATAATGTACACGGACTCCAACAATGCAGCCGAATACGAGGCACTACTGCATGGTCTCCGGATAGCTATTTCTATGGGCATTCAATGCCTAGAGGTGTGTGGGGATTCAAACCTTGCAATATCCCAAATAAATGGAGATTTCAATGCAAAAGATCCAAAGATGACGGCATACCGCGACGCCGTACTAAAAATATCAGCTCGGTTTGAGGGGCTCGAGTTTCATCACGTTGCTCGAGACAGTAATCAGGCAGCGGACATCCTTGCTTGAATGGGCGCTAAACGCGACCCCGTCCCACCTAACACCTTTGTGGAAAGGCTCTTCAAGCCATCCGTGGTGTGGCAGGACGAGAGCGGCAACACTAGTCCGGGGCCGATCATACCCCCAGATGCCGAACACACTTCTGATATCATCGGGGGCTCGGGCACCGAAATGACACCTTCCGCCCATGTAGTCATGGCTGTAATTGCTCCATGGACCGAACCCTTCCTGGCCTACCTTAATAGGCGGGAGCTCCCTGAGGACCAGAATGAGGCCCGTCGCATAGTTCGACACTCGAAAGCCTACAAGGTTCATGAAGGAGAGCTCTACAAGAAAAGTACTACTGGAGTTCTTCAAAGATGTATCTCCGAAGAGGAGGGACGGCAGCTCTTGGCCGAAATACATGCTGGTCTCGGTGGCCATCATGTCGCCGCTCGGGCCCTCGTAAGTAAAGCCTTCTGTACAGGTTTCTTTTGGCCTACGGCCCGAGCAGATGCACAGGATCTTGTACAGCGCTATGTCGGATGCCAGCTTTTCGCCAATCAAAGTCACATGCCGCCCACCGCCTTAAAAACAATCCCCATTACTTGGCCTTTTGCGGTCTGGGGGCTGGATATGGTCGGACCCCTTAAAGGGGGAAGCCACAAGAAGAAATATTTGCTGGTTATGGTGGACAAATTCACTAAGTGGATAGAGGCCAAACCAGTAAAAACGACTGAAGCTGGACCGGTGGTCGACTTTATATCCGGCGTTGTACACCGTTGGTGTCCCTCACAGTATCATTACTGACAATAGCTCTAACTTCACAGCCGATGAGGTGAAAACTTGGTGTGCTAACTTGGGCACCAAGCTCGATTACGCCTCCATATATCACCCTCAAACAAACGGTCAGGTCGAACGGGCTAATGGCCTGATAATGAGCGGCATCAAACCCAGACTAGTGCAATCCCTACGGGAGTCAGATAAGCACTGGGTCGAGGAACTCGATTCCGTACTCTGGGGACTGCGGACCACCCCCAATCGCATGACCGGATACACCCCCTTTTTTATGGTGTACGGCGCAGAGGCTGTTTTGCCCTGCGACATTATTCATGACTCACCTCGAGTGCGCATGTATCAAGAGAGAGAAGCTGAGCTCGATCGGCAGGACGACCTAGATGCCCTAGAGGAGGAGCGCGATGTTGCAAAGGCCTGTTCTGCATTCTATCAACAACAGGCCCGGAGATATCAAAGCAGGGAAGTGCGGGCAAAGACTTATAATGTCGATGAACTCGTTTTATGCCTCCCAGAGAAGAAAAAGGACAAGCTCAAACCAAAATGGGAGGGTCCCTTCATTATCGATGAAATTCTCGCTGGAGGAGCTTACCGCCTTCGTAATGCATTGGATAACCGCTTAGAGCCAAATCCATGGAACGCTGCTCGGCTCCGAAGATTCTACGCATAAAGTTCGGCCATACTTCTTTTTCGTCCCATTTTTCTCCTCTTCATTTTGTTTTTTCTTGTTTTTTCATTTTTATACGATTTCCAGGAAGTGTTTGGATAAGCCGAACACTTGAGGGGTACACATCCTTAAATGTACATACTCCACCATAACCGGGGGCTTCTTTAACCGAAGCTTATTATTATTTCGAGCCTGGAGCTCAAAATATAAATGTCGTTTGCTCATATACATCCTTTTTGCCATTATATGCACCTCTATGACTTACGTTTTTGCCAAGCTGGGTTGCCTTGCTCCTGTGTTTATGCCCTACATTCCTGATTGTTCGGCTAGGGCATAAAGGGAGCACCTCTGCGATTGTTACAACCGGGTCACCGGACATGTACCTCAGACGGGTGAAGCCGAAAGCTAGCGTTCTTAAGAGAATAGGTGGTCGGCAATCAAACAACAGATTGTTACATTCTTGTAACCACTCCAAATAATGTGGGATAGTTTTTCCGTATAACAGACCAAAGCCCCGGCACGCATAATTACTGCCTGCCAACCCAAGGAAAGGAACCCTTAACGGAACTATTTTCCTTGGAAGATGTTTCTTACATATGTAATATAACATACATCCTGAACTACAGTTTTTTGTCTGTTCGAGCACAATGACTGGGTTGCCTTGTTTCCGGACATAGTGAATATTTCTTTTCATTCCCAATAGTGTCCGGAAACACTCCACCATTTTGGTCCGGAGGTTAAAGCCGAAAGCCTACGATGACAAAACTTTTAACATGTTCGGATAAAGGCACGGGTTGATCATAACGTACTCTAATACATTTGCATCAAATACCTATTCCTTATCTATTCCATATATAAGATTGTCTAACCTACAGTCTTCCTGCGAATACTTTGCAGCTATCATTACTTGGTCATACACCAAACTCACTGGAATCTCTTTCCCGTCTGGTCCCTGTGGTCCCACTCGGGCCATATGATTTGGATCTAGCTTGGTGAAGCGTGTTTTCACCATGGCCCAGGCTTCTCGTGCGCCCTCACGACAGGCGGATGTCTTCCATAGCTCAAACTGGTGCCGGGCACCTTTGAACAGGTTTTCCAAGCCCTCCATACTCTCTGGAGGGGTATCGGATGGCCATAAAGCCTTCACCATACTCTTCATGGCCTTCCGGGCCCGAGCATGTACCACGGACAGCTCCTTTAGCACGCGCCTTGAAATCCAGATACTTCCTCTTCCGGCCTACCAGTTAACAGACCTGCAGCAACAGAGTCATGATATTCCGAATTATGGATTAAACATGAGAACCTAGGGAGGTTCTGAATAAAAGAGGAAGACATACCGAATATGCCGCCCTTCAGTTTTTCATTTTCTCTCTGAGCAGCCGATAACTGAGCCTTCAAGCTCTCTATCTCTTCGGATTGTTTGTCCTTTTCCTCCTTGAGATTTTTCTCCCTGGACGCACTCGTTGTGATCTTTTTCATCTCCGCTAGTTCGGCGGTAACAGCATTCAGCTACATTTGGTTTGTTTTCAGCTCCTGGGCTAGCGCAGTGTTCTTTTCTTTAAAGACCTGTAGGGTATATTGATCCTTAAATCGGTTTGCCTCACCGCTTCAAGTCTCGGGGGCTACTGGCATATGATTATCCAAAATTGCATAAACGTTTACCTGTATGTCCTTTGAGAACAACTGAGTGGCTCCGGCAAGTTCGTCTCGAGTGGCTCGGATATATGCATCCACCGTGCTGAGTGCGGTAAACTCTTTCTCGGAAAAAGCCGGGGCACGCATGGCTTCCTTTAATCGATGGTGATTCATCACGCTCTCCACTTCGGAATTCGTGAAAGATACATCATCCGAATCCTCATGAGGATTCGGATCTGGCATTGCCTCGGTTCTCGTCCTAGTTGGCGAGTCTGGCACCGGATTGGTGGACATTCGGCTAGCAGGGCATTTTCCCACCGTCTGTCGCGTGTTTCTCCTGACATCAAAGATAAGAAGGAGACCTTAAGCAATCCGGACTCATGCCTAGGCATGTATTAAGCGGACATACCTTTTGGAAGACTGTGGGGTTTTTGCAGCACTCCCGGTCCCCTTTCGTTTTGAACGGCTGCCCTGTGTAGGGGTCGCCCTCGAGGAAGTACGGTCTGCCGAACGCCGATCCTGTTAAAAGTTCGGAACGGTATAATAAGCAAAAGTGCAGATAAGGGTTTCCTTTCAAGAGCCCTCCGAATACTTACGATGCAGAAGGGATAGAGGCGGGGGTAGTCGGCGGTGATAGCCACTCTTAAGCCGTTAAGGCTCGCTTGATAGAATACTCCATCATCGAACTCTAGGTATATGTCCGGATCCTCATGAAAGCCAGGGTCTCCATTGCGGCTATGATCCTCTGGCTGTGGAGCGGGACAGCGGACGTCCTCGATCATCTTCCTCCATGACTGTTTTTGGTAACAAAGGGCAAAGTTGATTAGTATCTGTGACAGCAATAAGGCAGCACAGACAATCGAAATCTTACCCATTCTACGGGGTTGTACATGGAATAGCCATCCCGGCAGTTTAAGCGGAGGAAGTCTTCTTTCTCACCCTTATACAGATCGGCCAGGATTGTGGCCAGTTCGGCAGGGGTATCCGGACCCTTCCGTCTATAACGGGAAGCGTCATCTTCTCCATTATAACACCATAAGGGAGTTACTTTGGATTGGAGAGGCTGGACGCACCTCTTTATTGCAATAGCCATGACCTCGACTATCGAGAGCTTGGTATGGGCTAGTAACCTGATCTTGTTAACCAACCTTTTTATTTCCGCACTGTCTTCCTCCTTGGGACTTCGGGGACGCCAGTTGAGACGCTTCTTTAAAGGAGCACTGGAAAATTCGGGAAGGCCGCGTCGAACTGGGTCCGGCAGTGGGCCGTCGTCCATATAAAACCATTCCGAAGACCACTGTGGGTATACCTCCTTGGGAGTTCCTATGAGGTATCCGGATCCGGCTATACGCCATACTTCGGCACCGCCCACTTCAAAAATAGAGCCTCCCCGATGGCGGGGAATAAGGCAAAAGAACTTCCTCCATAGTTCAAAATGGGCCTCGATGCCTAAGAACAGTTCGCAGAGGGCAACAAAACCTGACATGTGCAGAATCGAACCTGGGGTAAGGTTGTGCAGTTGGATGCCATAAAATTCCAATAGGCCCCTGAGAAAGGGGTGGATTGGAAATCCTAGGCCCCGCAGTAGAAAGGGGATGAAGCACACCCTCTCATCCTTGTTGGGGTTGGGGAAATTCTCAGCCGTCACATCATTGCCAATTGAGGCCAATCCCGCTCGAACGGGGACTAGATCCGCGAGGGGAAGGTAGTCCTGCGTCTAGAGTCGACTCAGCTGAAGATGAGGCACGGAACAACTCTGCCAATCACCCTCTTGAGGGCCATGAGGGCGCGAAGATGAACCTGGAGCACTGCCCATGCTGGAAACTTTGTTCGCAGCTAATCTTGACGGTCTTTCTTTTGCGCGATATGAGATGGCATTTGGGGATCTAGATCTCCTTATATAGATGCCGTACGAACGTGGTGAGGGGCTTATTTGCAGAAAATTACAGACCATTCGTATTCACCCGGCGCTTGGAAATTGAAGCGACCACAGAAAAGGATCATAAAGGCAGCACATCGAGGTCAGAACCGGACTGTCATCAATCCAAAGTACAAATGAAGAACCCGCCTTGCAAAGCCGAAGACATAAGCCAGATATTACGTCGTCATTGAAGGCAAGTTCGGGGGCTACTGAGGGAGTCCCGGATTAAGGGGTCCTCGGGCGTCCGGGTAATGTGACATGGGCCGGACTGATGGGCCGTGAAGATATAAGATAGAAGGCCTTTCCCCGTGTCTAGATGGGACTCTCCTTTGCGTGGATGGCAAGATTGGCATCCGGATGTGTAATTTCCTTCCTCTGTAAACTGACTCTGTACAACCCTAGCCCCCTCCGGTGTCTATATAAACTGGAGGGGTTTAGTCCGTAGAGGCTATCATAACTCCCATAGGCTAGACATATAGGGTTTAGCCATCACGATCTCGAGGTAGATCAACTCTTGTAACCCCCATACTCATCAAATACAATCAAGCAGGACATAGGGTTTTACCTCCATTAAGAGGGCCCGAACCTGGGTAAACATCGTGTTCCCTTTGTCCCTTGTTACCTTCGATCCTCAGACGCATAGTTCGAGACCCCCTACCTGAGATCAGCCGGTTTTGACACCGACACCAGCCATCGAGATCCAGGGGAGTCCTGTGGTGGTTGGCCCTGCTGCTCTTCATGCTCCAAAACTTTGACCTGCTTCATGTCGTCCTCCTTGATCTAGACATCGACGGATTTCGGTCTTCCTGTCAGAGATCTCAGCTTTTGGCGCATGGCGCCACTGGATATCTAGATCATAATTGATCCGGTCGGGCGCCCTCATCTTCGGCCAGAGAGGCTTCATGAGGGTGTGGCTCGAAGCTTTGTTGTCTTGCCGATGCCATGGGACATGTCTAAGTATAGATTTCCACAATGTTCATAGTGGTGAAGAAAGTCATAGTGGCTGTGATAGGAGAATTGTAATGGCGGCGATGAGTTTTAGTTATGTTAAAGAATAGAGGCACATGTTTTCTTGTGTGTTGGGTGTTGATGACTTGCAGTGGCGGCCTTGCCATCAGGGGGCGGCAAACACATGTGGACAACATTTTTGGTGGTGCTTCTCAAGTACCGAGCCACGATTTCCAGGGTGAAAGCCCAAGGTCTGTGTGACGCCCCCGATTCAATCGTACACTAATCATACACGCAAATGTGTACGATCAAGATCAGGGACTCACAGGAAGATATCACAACACAACTCTAAACACAAAATAAGTCATACAAGCTTTATATTACAAGCCAGGGGCCTCGAGGGCTCAAATACATCAGCTTGAATACAAATGAGTCAGTGGAAGTTACAATATCTGAGTATAGACATAAGTTAAACAAGTTTGCCTTAAGAAGGCTAGCATAAAAGCAACATTGATCGAAAAGGCAAGGCCTCCTGCCTGGGAGCCTCCTAACTACTCCTGGTCATCGGCGGTCTCCACGTAGTAGTAGGCTCCGTCGAGGTGGTAGTAAACGTTGGTGGTGGCATCCGGCTCCTGGGATCCACCATCTGATCACAGCAATCAAGTATAGGGGAAAAGGGGTAACAAACCAACCGTGAGTACTCATCCAAAGTACTCGCAAGACTTACATCAGATCTATACTAAGTATGCATCAGTATCAAATGAATGGGCTGTATCTGTGGACTAAACTATAGAATGCCATAAGAGAAGGAAAAACCTAGCCTATCGAAGACTAGTGTCGGTGTTCTGGGAACGGGGGTACCCAGACCTGCCTTCCTGCGGCCCAACGCGTGGCCCCATCAACGGCCCATCGCGGTCCAGCTCCAAGACTACACGAGGAAGACCCTCGTGACACGAGGAAGACCCTCGAGAGGGGCCCCGGCCTCGCGAGGCGAGCGACGCCAAGACCTACACAGGAGCGGCACCCCTAGCCTGCCTCCCGAGGAGCGGAGATCTCAATGCACACCTCCTACCTCACGAGGCCGTGATGACGTGAGCCATGGCGGCCAAGGCCAGGCGGGTGCCAGCGGGCGCAGAGGGGACAGTTTCCTCTTCGGTGCTAAGGAAGCAAGGACGGGCATTGGTTCTCGAGGAAGGCCCCAAAGCTTTCCATTCCGGTGCAAGGAGACCAAGACCATGAGCTCGGCAGGACGGATGTCATCGCCGAGCCCACCGTTGCGTCACGGCCAGAAGCTTTGCAGGAGAAGACCACCTTTCGTCAGTATAAGATGTACTTCCTGTCCCCTTTCAAAATTGGCCGTTGTGGAATCCCTTCCCGCCTAGGCTATGAGGGAAGAGGAGTAAGGCCACTATAAATATAGACTAGCCTCCACCGTAGAGAGGGATCGATCCATCCTCACCACCCGAGCCCTCGCGAGGCTGCTCATCCACTGTACTAGTTCATCCTCACCCTCCTCGTGAGGCCAATCCACCAAAAGCAGGAGTAGGGTTTTACACCGCAAGGTGGCCCAAACCTAGGTAAAATCTCTGTGTTCTCCCTTGCTTTCCGATCGCGTGCACTCGGTGAGATCGAGCCTTGGGTATAGTGAGCTGAGCATCACCGTGAAGCGAGATCCTTCGTACTGGCCCCAGAGTTCGAGCCTTATTTGGGTCCGCGGAGCCCCGATTCTGACATTTGGCACGCCAGGTAGGGGCTTGTCGAGGCTCTTGTTTCTTCATCGACCAAACTCTGCCCTCGCTGCATCGTCCCCATGCCAGATGTTGTCCCCCAGGCTTGGCAGCCCGTGGTCTATGGGAGCGCCGCGGGTTGCCCAGCCTTCACTCCCGGCCTACGTCGAGTGCAGTGGCTGGTGAGGTTCAGGCCAGCACTGCCCACGCGCTACGACAGCACGGTGGACCCCCAGGAGTTTCTCCAGTTGTACGTGTAGGCCATCCGAGCGGCGGGCGGCGACGACAAGGCTATGGCGAACTGGCTCCCTCTGGCCCTCATGGAGATGCCGCGCTCCTGGCTTCGCGGCCTCCCAGAGGCCTCGGTGTCCTCCTGGGAGGAGCTCCGCGATCAGTTCATCGCGCGCTTCGCGGACCCGGGACCCCATGCAGTTGCTTGTATCCTCGGTGGGTCGTAGGCACCTGCATCCGGTCGCCATGTCAAGCAGCTTCTCCGCCAGGCAGGCGCTACTCGGCCACGGTCGGAGGCCTCGCGAGGCCATGCGAGGCCAGAAGCCGACATCACCTTCGACTCCAGGGATCATCCCAGGACTACGGCCGCTGCTGGTGTGCTCCCCATGCTATGCACGCCCACCATTAGTAATGTCACAGTCACCAAGACCCTCATCGACGGCGGCGCTGGCCTCAACGTCCTCTCCGTGGAAGCCTTCGACATGCTCCAGATGCCTTACGACCATCTCGCAACAACCAAGCCATTCTCGGGGGTGACCAGAGGCTCCGCCACCCCCTTGGGGCAGGTGCGCCTCCCCGTCACCTTCGGCAAGCGCAACAATTACCGCACCGAGCTGATCGACTTCGACGTGGCCCGCATCGGCCTCCCGTACAACACCATCCTAGGGTATCCGGCCCTCGCCAAATTCATGGCGGCGACCCATCTGGGCTACAACGTCATCAAGATGCCAGGCAGCAGCGGCGTCATCACCGTGGCCGGAGACACAAAGGACGCGGTCCGGGCCCACAAGCTCGTCTACAAGGCTGCAGTGGCCTCGCGCCCCGACACCGGGGGCGCCCTGGAGGCTCCGGATGCCGTGCCCGCAAAGGAAAAATAGTTGTTCTCTCAGGACCGGGCAGAGACAAAGCAGGTACCTGTCAACAGCGAGGGCTCGGGCCCCACCTTCACCGTCGGTGTCGGCCTTCCCCCGGAGCAGGAGAAGGCGCTGGTTGATTTCCTCCGGGCAAACAAGGACGTGTTTCTGTGGGAGGCGTCCGACCTAGTTGGCGTCCCGAGAGAGGTGATCGAGCACCACTTGGCGGTATGCCCCAGTGCACGCCCGGTGAAGCAGAAAGCATGGCATTAGGCGCTGGAGAAGCAAGTGTTCATTGTCCAGGAGGTGCACAAGTTATAAGAAGCCGGTGTCATTCGAGAGGTGCGGCACCTGGATTGGCTGGACAACCCATTCGTTGTCCCCAAAAAGGGCGTGAAGGAGCGCATGTTCGTCGACTTCATGAGCCTCAACAAGGCTTGTCCTCAGGACCCCTTCCCGCTCCCGCGCATCGACCAGATCGTGGACTCCACCACCGAGTGCGATCTGTTGTGTTTTTTGGATGCATTCACAGGTTATCACCAAATCAAGATGGCGACGGAGGATGTTGAGAAGACGACCGTCATTTCCCCGTGCGGCGTGTACTTCTACACCTGCATGCCCTTCGGGCTGCGAAATGCCAGTGCGACCTTCCAGCGGCTGATGCACATCGCGCTGGGGCCGCAGCTGGGGAGAAATGTGGAGGCGTACGTCGACGACATCATGGTCAAGTCGCGAGAGGCAAGGACCCTAATCGAAGACCTGGAGGAAACGTTTGCCAATCTGCGCCAAGTGAACCTAAGGCTTAACCCAGAAAAGTGTGTTTTTGGGGTCCCGTCCAGCAAGCTGCTTGGCTTCCTCGTATTGCATCTAGGTATCGAGGCTAACCCCAAAAAGATCAAGGCAATTGAAAACATGCGCCTGCCTCAGACCCTCAAGGAAATGCAGAAACTGGCGGGTTGTGTGACCTCCTTGGGGTGCTTCATTTCTAAGCTTGGTGAGCGCGCCCTCCCCTTCTTCAAGCTCATGAAGAGGAAGGGCCCTTTCGATTGGACCTCGGAAGTGGAGGCTGCCTTCCAAGACCTCAAGAGATACCTCACGAGCCCACCTGTCATGGTGGCTCCTCGTCCTTGCGAGCCCCTGGTGCTCTACTTGGTGGCCACCCCCCACTCAGCCAGCGCGGCGCTCATGGCAGTCCGGGAGGAGCACGCCAGTGTAGGCGCAAGGTCAGGCGACCCGTGAGGGGTCGCATGGCTTTCACCACCTCAGGACAGCGCCCCTGAGCCACTCGCCGCTTCACCAACCAATGGGGCGCCCGAGTCCCTCGCGCCCCATGCGAGGAAGGACACTGCCGACACCTCGCCCCTCGTTGAGCACCCGGTGTACTCCGTCAGCACCGTGCTGCGGGATGCGCGCCCTACCCTATGCCGCAGAAGTTCCTGCTTGTGCTCCTCGTCGCCTCAAGAAAGTTGCACCATTATTTCCAGGGCCACCCCATCAAGGTCGTCTCTGCATACCCCCTGGAGAAGGTGTTGCGCAGCCCCAACACCGCTGGGAGAGTTGCGGAGTGGAACATCGAGCTGCAAGCCTTCCAGCTGGAGTTCAGCATGACCAGGGTCATCAAGGGCACGGCCCTCGTTGATTTCATGGCGGAGTGGACAGACGCTCCCGACCAGGGGCTGGGCGAGGGCCAATCCCTCGCGCCTGGTGACGAGGTGCCCGATGGCTGGGTCATGCACTTCGACGGCACCTTTGCACGGCAAGGCGCGGGGGCTGGAGTCGTGCACATCTCACCAACCCAGGACAAGCTCTACTATGCCGTGCCGCTTTGCTTCCAGCGTGGCGAGAAGGTCTCCAACAACATCGCGGAATATGAGGGCTTGATCGCTGGCCTCAGGCCGCTGCCGCCCTGGGGGTCAAACGCCTCATTATCAAGGGTGATTCCCAGCTCCTCGTCATTTTTTCCAACAAGGAGTACAAACCGAAGGACGAGCACATGGAGGCATACCTAGAAGAGGTACATAAAATTGAAAAGTGTTTCTTAGGCTTGGAATTGCAGCACGTCCCGCGTGGCGCGAACGTGGAAGTAGACGACATCGCCAAGAGGGCATCTCGCCGCGAGCCAAAGAAGCCTGGCGTCTTTGAGGAGAGTCTCTTTAAGCCGTCGGCTATGCCCCTAGCTGCAGGCCCGATGTTGCTCCGAGAAGAGCCACCACTGGTGCCGTCCTTGGGCACCCCAGCGTGCGGCCCGACCTCGGGAGCCCGCCTACTCCTGGCGCTGGAACCTCAGGCAGGCGGCTGGACCGAGGAGCTCAAGGCGTACTTGCTCCGCGGCGCCTTGTCGGAGAAGGAGGAGGACGCAGAACGCGTGGCTCGCCAGGCCACTGCTTACTGCTTGCAGGATGGCGAGCTATACCACAGATGCCCCAATGCCATCTCGCTGTGGTGCATATCCGAGGAGCAAGGGCGCGAGCTATTGGCCGACATCCACGGTGGAGATTGCGGGCACCACTCCTCGTCGCGCACCCTCGTGGGAAAGGTGTTCCGCAGTGGTTTCTACTGGCCTACGGCGCTTCACGACGCCACCAAAATGGTCCGATCCTGCGAGGCCTGCCAGTTCCACGCCAAGCAGATTCATCAGCCCGCGCAAGGTCTCTAGACCATTCTACTCTCGTGGCCCTTCGCAGTCTGGGGGCTGGATATACTGGGCCTGTTCCCTCGGGTGGCCAGCGGTTACCGCTACCTCTAGGTCATCGTCGACAAGTTTACCAAGTGGGCGGAGGTGTAGCCCATGCGCACCATCCCCGCCGGCTTGGCCGTCAAGTTCATCAAGGGCCTCGTGAGCCGGTTCGGTGTCCCCAACCGTATCATTACCGACAATGGTTCCCAGTTCACAAGCAACCTCTTCAGGACATATTGTGCTATCCTTGGAACGCAGATATGCTACGCTTGGGTGGCACACCCGCGGAGCAACGGCCAGGCTGCGTGCGCCAACGCAGAGGTCCTGAGGGGCCTCAAGGCAAGGAGCTTCAAGAAGAAGCTTGAGGCCTGCGACAGGGGTTGGCTCAGTGAGCTTCAGTCCATGTTGTGGTCCGTCTGCACCACTACGACTAAGCCCACCGACGAGACCCCATTCTTCCTCGTCTACGGGGTTGAGGCAGTCCTCCTGCACGAGGTCAAGCATCGCTCCCCGTGAGTCTTGGCATTCGACGAGGCGTGTTAGGATGCCTCATGGGGAACTGGCCTCGTGCTCGGAGAGGAGGCCCGCCATCAAGCCTCTCTCCGCGCCGCGAGGTACCAGCAGGCGCTACGGCGCTACCATTGCCGCAATATCCGCCCCTGGACTCTCGAAGTCAGAGACCTCATCCTGAGGCGAGTCCTCTCCAGGGAGGGCCTCCACAAGCTCTCGCCCATGTGGGAGGGCTCGTTCAGGGTCGCCCGCGTCTCCAGGCCCGGCGCCGCTCGCCTGGAGATGGAGGATGGGGTCCCCGTCCAGAATGCTTGGAACATCCAGCATCTCCGCAAGTTCTACCCATGACACTCTCATGTACTAATGGGTGGGGTTGTACACGCCTCAGAGCTCCCGGTGCGCCGCCCCACAGCCCCGTGGGAGATCCCGCCCACGCCCAAGTGGAAGCCCCATGCTCCGCGCTGGCGGACGACACGGTCGAACAGCGACTATGCCCACGCCAACTGGAGGCCCCATGCTCCGTGCTGGAGGGAAGACTAGTATAGGCGCAGGACGCGGCTTTTTTCTTTCGCTCGCTCTTGTAACCTAATTTGCCACTTCTTGGAATGAAGTTTGAAGTTCTCGCATCTTTATTCGAAAAGGGGTGGGGTTTTTTTCTCCTTGCGGCGTTTTTCTTTCTTGAATCCCGTTTTTAAGAGGAGTGGCACCTGCCAGTTGCTCCCTCCTGCCCGTCTCGTGAGCGGGGGCTGGGCACGGTGTGTACGCTTGAGCTAGCCCCGCGGCATCGAGGGCCCCTTGAGGGCCCAGGCCACGACAGCCGCGGGTCTGCCCGCGCACACACCTCACCAAGACTTTAGTGTCCGAATCCTCGCGCGATGCTCTCAAGTGAGCCAACAGGCACGTATTGCTTTCGGCCCCTGGCCTAAGGAGCGCTCATCTCCTGGCCTTGCCGGGCATCACGACCCGGCATACCAGCGACGATCGACCCTCGCTCGGGGGCTCTAGATGCAAGAGGGGCGCCAAGGAAGGGTGACTGAAGAAAAAGCAGCCGCGGTCCGGCTCATTATTAAGGAATCCTACGTCAAGTGCTTCTTACATCTCAGCAAGGTTCGATGCCTGGCGGAGGCGTCTCCAGAGGACCTGAACCCTCGCGCAAGTCCCCCAGGGGCCTCGTGAGTTGTGAACCCCTCGAGACTACGAAACCATCTGGTCCGTGAGGAGGGAGCCTCCCCAACGAGCTCTCTCGGCTGCCTCGGTGCTCCAGCAGCACCCTTGCTGGAACGAAGGGCGTGCATAGGATCAAAAGCTCCAGAGGAGCATGCCCCCACGACGCAGGAGCCCGCCAAGGGCCACGAGTGCACCAAGTTAAGTTATCCTAATTGCGCCAGGCAAGAACCTTTCAATTAGTAACAATATAAATGCTAGGATATGAGCGGGAAACACTGATATAAAGGCGCAAGCGCCGCAGTTCATTACACGCCCCCACGGGGCTCTTCATGACTTTTGATGCAGGAAATAAAAAAACAAAAGAGCGGCCTCCCGAGGGCCGTTGTTCCTGAAGCTCCACTCCGGCGCCGCCCACGCTCAGTTGGAGTCCTCCTCCTTGACGCAGGCATGGCGGCGTGGCGGCTCGACGTCCTCCTGGGCAGGGGCACGGCGACATGGTGATCGTCGTCCTCCTTGGTTCGGGCGTGGCGAAATGGTGGCTCATCGTAGTCGTCGTCGCTCGAGCTTCCCTCGGAGGAGGCGCCGCTGCTGCTGGAGGTGTCGTAGCCATCGCCAAGGGCAAGTTCACCGCCGAGGACGCCGCGACCGCGATGGCCATCGTCATCGAAGGGGTGGTCGCTCTCGTTGTTGTCGCCCTCTGAGCAGCACCCCAAGCGCCTGCCGTCTTCCCCGAAGACCTTGACGAAGAGTGTTGCCGCCCCGTTGTACTTGAAGTGGAGGGTACGCCTCCCCTACAAGCCGCGGGCGCGGGCGAACGTCTGCCACCCGCAGTTCAGGAACACATAGCCCGCGGGGGTAACCTCGACCTCCACCCATGAGGCCTTGTTACAGCAGTCATCGGGATAAAGCCATAGGCCAGCGGGTCCTCCGGCCGGCAACTCCTCCGCGAAGAAGCCTAGGAGCTGGATCCAGGTGCCTGTCAGCCTCTCCACCCACACCACGAACTCTCGGGCCATGTCGGCCGAGTGGGATCACAGGCGGGGTGGCCGGGCGGCCACCGCGAGCTTTCCCCCTCGACCCTGGCGGTCACAGCTTCCAGAGCCGCTTCCACGGGAGAGGCCCTTCTCACGGCTATTGGAGGCAGCGCGGGCCCCCATGGGAGTGCGCCCGCGCTCGGGGGGAACCGCCGCCGGCGTTGCGGTGGACTTGCGGGGATGGCCGCGCCCTCTCTTGGGCAGCAGTGACCCTGGTCCCTCCTGGGGGGCTTCCCCTTTTCGGCGGCGGAGAACCTCCTCACTGGCGCAATGGCTATCAAGGCGACTGTTTGGAGTGGGAAGCGAGAAGACGAAGATGGGCTAGGGCTCCGCTCTCCTCGCACTCTTATAAGCGACCGGTGGATGCCAACCGGCGTCCCTTCATATTTGGGACAATGATGGCCCTGTGGCGCACGCCAGTCTTTTGTCAGCCTAGGCAGTTGCTGAGGCGATGTGGGGAAGTGAAGGTGTCCGCGCCCCGTCATGCACCACACATCGAGCCTGGCCCGCAGGCGGTTGGGGCCCGCGGTGCTTCGCCCTTCGCCCCTTCTCTTCGCCTCGAAGCGCGCCATGGGCCCGGGGGCTACTGTCGGCATTCTGGGAATGGGGGTACCCATACCTGCATGCGTGCGGCCCAACGCGTGGCCCCATCGACAACCCGTCGTGGCCCAGCTCCAAGACTACATGAGGAAGACCCTCACGAGGGCCCCCGGCCTCGCGAGGCGAGCAACGCCAAGACCTCCAGAGGGGCAGCACCCCAAGCCTGCCTCCCGAGGAGCGGAGATCTCTATGCACACCTCCCGCCTCATGAGGCCGTGATGACGTGAGCCATGACGGCCAAGGCCAGGCGGGCGCCAGCGGGTGCAGAGGGGACAGTTTCCTCTTCGGTGCTAAGGAAGCAAGGACGGGCACAGGTTCCCGAGGAAGGCCCCAAAGCTTTCCATTCCGGTGCAAGGAGACCAACACCACGAGCTCGGCAGGACGGATGTCATCGCCGAGCCCACCGCTGCGTCACGGCCAGAAGCTTTATAGGCGAAGACCACCTTTCGTCAGGATAAAATGTACTTCCTATCACCTTTCAAAATTGGCCATTGTGAATCCCTTCCTGCCTAGGCTATGAGGGAAGAGGACCAAGGCCACTATAAATATAGACTAGCCTCCATCGTAGAGAGGGATCGATCCATCCTCACCACCTTAGCCCTCGCGAGGCTGCTCATCCACTGTACTGGTTCATCCTCACCCTCTTCATGAGGCCAATCCACCAAAAGCAGGAGTAGGGTTTTAAACTGCAAGGTGGCACGAACCTGGGTAAAATCTCGGTGTTCTCCCTTGCTTTCTGATCGTGTGCACTCGGTGAGATCGAGCCTTGGGTATAGCGAGTTGAGCGTCACCATGAAGAGAGATCCTTCGTACAGGCCCTAGAGTTCGAACCTTATTTGGGTCCGTGGAGCCCCGATTCCGACAACTAGCATCTTGAAACATCTTGCAGCTTTAGAAGAGTGCAGATTAGCATATTATAAGCAGCAAGCATGTTGTAATAGTAATGCCCAGAGATCCTTCCTCGACTCCCTGTGAGAAAGCAATCCCGGAGCTACCATATCCCATTTACATCTCAGTATCCAGTTCTAGTTGAATAGATCGGATACAACTCCAAGTCATCCTTTTACTGTGGACACGGCTATTCGAATAGATTAACTTTCCTGCAGGGGTGCACCACATTACCCGACATGCTCAATCATCTCTGGCCGGACACACTTTCCTGGGTCATGCCTGGCCTCGGAAGATCAACACGCCGTAGCCCAACCTAGGCTCAACAGAGAGGCCAGCACGCCGGTCTACATCCTAAATGCGAAGGGGTCATGGACCATTCGCCCTCTGCAATCCTGCACATTGCGAACGTGGCCGGTGTCAGTCCTGGCAACCTCCTTAAATAAGGCAGGTGCTTACGCGGGCCACCCGGGCGCGCGCCACTAAATCGCTAACATCTGGAGAGCTTCGACTGATACATATGATGCCGGTTGCCCATAAACTTTTCCCGCGTGAAGGTTAGTGCGTATAGGTCAAAACCAACTCAGATCAAATACCTAATCTCGTTAGTGACTTGGGAGCGCGCCGTGACGATCAGTGCTCCTGTCGCCCCGTCTTGAGGACTTGCGGTAAGGGCCAGACCCAGCCCACTGCAGGGCAGTCTGCCTGCCCGGCCGCGCCTCGTAATTATCTCACGGGTACCCTCCAGGTCAACCCGACTTCACATCACTCACGGGTACCCCTCAGGGCCGACCCGGTCTCATAATGGTCCCATGGTAAAGTCAAAGTAACTGTGTGTCCATACACCAAAGGGGAATCCAAGGAATCACCCTCGATGGATTTCAATTGATGTAACCGTCAAGGTGAAGTATCAGGAATCACCCTTGAGGTTCGCACTTGATGGGTTGCACAACAGAGTCGTTATCGGGAGTGGTGAAGGAGGAATCACCCTCGAAGACCACGCCCGATTAGCTACACTATAGAGTTATCATCAGAAGTGCATTACGATGTATCACCCTCGGCACTCGATAGTAACTTTGTAGAGTCGTACAACAAAGGGGGGATGTGCTGTGTCGGGCCCTAGACGTCGATCACGTTGAGCGAGTCATTTGGTAATCTAGCGGGGGCAACAAGGACAAGGTGAGGGGTCACTGATGGATCACTAACCAACCTATACTAAGCAGTTTAGGATAAGCAGGTAAGGTACAAGAGCAGGTTACAAAATCAGGTTATGCATCAGAATAGGATCATATGAAAGTAGTAGCAGTTCTAATGCAAGCATAAGAGAGAAGGGAAATGGGTGATATCAGAATGATCAAGGGGGTTTGCTTGCCTGGAAGCTCTGTGGCAAGTGGCTGGACGTCAGAGGCATAGTCGTACTCGGTGGCGTCAGCGTCGGTCTTGGGGTCTACCGGAGAAGGAGAGGGGGAGGAAACAGTAAATAAAAAGCAAGCAAGTACAACACTAGGCGTGACATGACGATATGCAGTGCTAGGAGTGTTCTAACACGGTACTGCACATTGCAGATGGTGAGAGAAAACATCCGAAGGGGTTTTCCCGGCGTTTGGCATTTTTGGACAGATGAAAAGAGGGGGACGGTTCCATGTTCAGCATGCTAGGGGCATGTGACAGACGAACGGATTGCATAAACGGATTCGTTGGATTTTTCTGAGCAACTTTCATATATAAATTATTTTCATCTAAATTATAGATTAATTTATATTATTTTTCTAAGTTTTAAATATTTTTCTGAAATTACTATAATAAATAATTAAAAAAACAAATAGGCAGAAATGGCTGCGTGCACCCGGTGTAGTGCACCCGGGGATGCACTGTGAGGCTGTCAGGTGGGGCCAGTCAACTGCTGACTCACCAGTTGACTAGTCAAAGGTTGACTAGTCAGCGGGTCCAGTGGGACCCGCATGTCAGTCTCTGTTAGTTTAACAAAACTAAACTAAACTAATTAAGTTCAATTAGGGGGTGGGCCCTGGCTGTCAGTGTCTGGACTAACTAAATGTTTTATTTAACTTAACCTAAATGCTACAGTAGTAGGGCCCACGTGGCAGTGGGTTTAGGGGCTAGGTTAGTGGGGTTAACCACCCGGGCCCATGGGTCAGTGATCCAGTCGGCGTTTCAAACATCGGCGCGTGCCGGCGATCACAGAGAGTGGCTGCGGTGCTCGAGATTCGCCTACGGGCAATGGATTTGGGTGCGGCTTGCGACTACAGGTGGCTAGCGCTCATGCGCGTCAGAAGGGACAAGCGGGAGGTTGCGGGGTGGCCTGTCGTGACGGTGGTGACGAGCGATGCGGCAGACGGAGTTTGGACTTGCCGGGCGCGGCGCACGGGACGACCGGGAGCAGCGGCGAGCGTGGCTACGAGCAGGCGCGGGCGGCTGCGGTGTGGTGCAGGGGGCGTAGCAAGCAGGGGAGAAAGGCGAGGGCGAGCAAGGACGGAACGTGGCAGAAGCGCGGGCACGGGCGGCGGCGGGCGCCATCAGGGTGAGCGGGGCCGCGGCGGGGGCCAGCGCGCGAGATGTAGGCGGCGCAGGAGAACATGGGCTAGCACCAGTAGCCGAGGCAGCAGCAGGAGCAGTAGAGGAGCGCCTCAATGGGCGGCTGTGGGCGCGGCGAGCGCGACCCAGGGCGAGGCACGACGTTGCCAGGTGGGCGGGCGCGCGTGACGCTGCGTGCAGCCGGAGGCGCGGACGGCCAGCGGTGAGCGCGTGGGGTACAGGGGCGCGGCTACCGCGGTGAGCGCGACGTGCGGCGTTCGGGACGAGGGGGGCCTTGGCTGTCAGTGTCTGGACTAACTAAATGTTTTATTTAACTTAACCTAAATGCTACAGTAGTAGGGCCAATGTGGCAGTGGGTTTAGGGGCTAGGTTAGTGGGGTTAACCACCCGGGCCCATGGGTCAGTGACCCAGTCGGTGTTTCAAACACTGGCGCGCGCCGGCGACCACAGAGAGCGGCGGCGGTGCTCGGGATTCGCCTACGGGCGATGGATTTGGATGTGGATTGTGGCTACGGGTGGCTGGCGCTCGTGCGCATCCAAAGGGACAAGCGGGATGTCGCGGGGTGTCCCGTGGTGATGGCGGTGATGAGCGACGCGGCGGCCGGAGTTCGTACTTGCTGGGCACGGCACACGGGACGGTCGGGAGCAGCGGCGAGTGTGGCTACGGGCAGGCGCGGGCGGTTGCGGTGTGGTGCAGGGGGCGCGGCAAGCAGGGGAGGGAGGCGAGGAGCACGGCAGCAGCAGCCGAGCGGCAATCAGCAGCGCATCGGCGGGGGGCGGGCGAGCGAGGCCGGAACGCAGCAGAAGCGCGGGCGCGGGCGGCGGCGGGCGCCAGCAGGGGTGAGCGGGGCCGCGGCGGGGGCCAGCGCGCGAGATGTAGGCGGCGCAGGAGAGCGTGGGCTATCACGAGTAGTCGAGGCAGCGGCAGGAGCAGTAGAGGAGTGCCACAGCGGGCGGCTGTGGGCACGGCGAGCGCGGCCCAGGGCGAGGCAGGACGTGGCCAGGCGGGTGTGCGCGTGCGACAGTGCGTGCAGTCGGAGGCGCGGACGGCCAGGGGTGAGCGCGCGGGGTACAGGGGGCGCGGCTACCGCGGTGAGCGCGACGTGCGGCGTTCGGGACGAGGGGGAGATGGGGAGGGGAGGAGGACGGGGCTCACCCCCGGTGTTGATGTACGCCGGCGAGGCGCGAGGAAGACCGGCGGAGAGGAGACGGGGAGGCGACGGTTGTGGGCGGCGGTGTCGAGTGAGGTGGCACCGGCGTCGGGTCGCCGCAGCATCCACGGGGCAGAGGCGAGGCCAGAGGGGGAGAGGAGAGGGGCGAGGTGGGGTGTGGCGAGGTGAGTGGGAGGGGTGCTCGAGGTGTCTCCCTTATCCCTCCCGGGGCGGCGCCGGCGAGGTGGTCGAACGGGGACACGCCCCTGTTCGGGTGCGGTCGGAGGAACAGGGCAGGGGGGAGGAAGATGGCAGGGGAGGAGCTGGGCTGGACCTGCTGGGCCTGTCCCTGGTGGGCCGAGGCCCAGGGGGCAGGGCCCTTTTCTTTTTTTCCGATTCTTTTCATTTTTTATAGCTTCTATTTTCTTTTTAGATTCTTTTATTTTTAGTTTTATAAAAATCTAATACTAGCCCCTATATTAGTATCAATAATTAGACCACTGCCCTAAATTATTTGGCACAATAATTCCATTTGTTTAATATTTAAAAAGCATTTAATAATTGTTTTTAGCCCTTGTTTTATTCATTTAAGGGCATTTAACTACTTTATAAAATATGGGTTTTATCATGACAAATATCCAAGGATTATTTTCCACACTCTGAACATTTTAGTTTTCATGTTTGAGGAATTTGAATTTTGACTTCAATTTGAATTTGGAATTTAAACTGGGTTTGAATGCAAGTGAGTATTAGCAACAGTAAAAGTGATGACATGGCACCATTAACTTGGGATTACTGTAGCTTAACAAACAGGGTGTTACAGTCTGGAGGTAGGAGGAAACAAATCGGGGTATTCCTCCACTACAAGAAATCTCATCCCGAGATTTAGGAGGTAGAAGGAAACAAATCGGGGTATTCCTCCTGAAGAAGATCCTCGCGTTCCCAAATGGCTTCATCTTCAGAATGGTTTCACCACTGGACTTTGAGAAACTTGATCGCCTTCTGACGGGTGCGACGTGCAGCTCGGTCGAGAATGCGGACCAGATGCTCCTTATACGAGAGGTCTTGTTGCAACTCTAGCATTTCGTGGTCCACTCCTCGGATTGGGTCCTTGAAGCAGCGGCGGAGCTGTGACACATGGAAGACATCGTGAACCTGCGAAAGGTTCGATGGCAGTTCCACTTGATATGCCACTTTTCCACGCCTTTCGAGAATAGTGAAAGGACCAATATAGCGAGGAGCTAGCTTGCCCTTGATCCCGAAGTGGTGTGCACTCTTCATCGGTGTGACTCGAAGATAAGCCTTTTCGCCTGGTTGATAGACCATATCTTTGTGATGGCAGTCATACTGACTCTTTTGACGAGACTGAGCAGTCTTCAGATTCTCGCGAATAACGCGGACTTGTTCTTCTTCATGTTGGATAATATCCGGACCGAAGAGTGACCGTCCCCCAGTTTCTGACCAATTCAGAGGAGTTCGGCACTTTCATCCATACAATACTTCGAATGGGGCCATCTTCAAACTAGCTTGATAGCTATTGTTATAAGAGAACTCAGCATACGGGAGAGATTCCTCCCATTTCTTGCCGAAGGAAATGACACAAGCTCGAAGCATGTCTTCGAGAACTTGATTGACTCATTCAACTTGTCCCTACGACTACGGGTGAAAAGTGGTGCTGGAGGATAGATGAGTCCCCATAGCTTCCTGGAAACTTGCCCAGAATCTTGAAGTGAATAAGCTGCCACGGTCCGAGCTAATTACTAACGGGTGATACGTCTCCAACGTATCTATAATTTTTTATTGTTCCATGCTATTATATTATCTATCTTGGATGTTTTATATGCATTTTGGTACTATTTTATATCATTTTTTGGGACTAACCTATTAACCTAGTGCCCAGTGCCAGTTGCTGTTTTTCCTTGTTTTTGACTTTTTCAGAAAGGAATATCAAACGGAGTCCAAACGGAATAAAACTTTATGATGATTTTTCTTGGACCAGAAGATACCTACGTGACTTGGAGAGAGAGCCAGAAGAGTCCCGAGGAGGCCACAAGCCTGGAGGCCGCGCCCTAGTGGGGCGCCTCCCTGGCTTATGGGCCCCTCGGGAGTCCCCTAACCCTAATTCCAGCTCTATATATTCTCAAATATTCCCCAAACATCAGAAGCATCCACAAAAATACTTTTCCGCCGCCGCAAGCTTCTATTCTCATGAGATCCCATCTTGGGGCCTTTTCCGACGATCTGCCGGAGGGGGATTCAATCACGGAGGGCTTCTACATCAACCTTGCTGCCCTACCGATGATGTGTGAGTAGTTTACCACAGACCTACGGGTCCATAGCTAGTAGCTAGATGGCTTCTTTTCTCTCTTTGATCTTCAATACCATGTTCTCGTCGATGTTCTTGGAGTTCTATCCGATGTAATCTTCTTTTACGGTGTGTTTGTTATCTATGAATATTATTTGAGTCTCCTCTGAACTCTTTTATGCATGATTTAAATAGCTTTGTATTTCTCTCCGATCTATTGATTTGGTTTGGCCAACTAGATTGATCTATCTTACAATGGGAGAGGTGATTTGTGATGGGTTCAATCTTGCAATGTCCTCACCCAGTGGCATAGTAGGGGTAGCGAGGCACGTATTATATTGTTGCCATTAAGGATAAAAATATGGGGTTTATATCATATTGCTTGAGTTTATCCCTCTACGTCATGTCATCTTGCTTAAGGCGTTACTCCATTCTTATGAACTTAATACTCTAGATGCATGCTGGATAGCGGTCGATGTGTGGAGTAATAGTAGTAGATGCAGAATCGTTTCGGTCTACTTGTCATGGAAGTGATGCCTATATTCATGATCATTGCCTTAGATATCGTCTTAACTATGCGCTTTTCTATCAATTGCTCAACAATAATTTGTTTACCCACTGTATGCTTTATTCAAGAGAGAAGCCTCTAGTGAAACCTATGGCCCCCGGGTCTATTTTCCATCATATATTTTCAGATCTATAAAACCAAAAACTCAAAAATACCTTGCTGCAATTTATTTATATTTACTTTAGTTTACTCTTTTATTTATCTTTTATACCTATCTCTATTAGATCTCACTCTTGTTCGAGACCGTGAAGGGATTGACAACCCCTTTTTCGCGTTGAGTGCAAGTGTTTGTTAGTTTGTGCAGGTGCATATATTGGAGACTTGCTTGTACCTCCTACTGGATTGATATCTTGGTTCTTAACTGAGGGAAATACTTATCTCTACTTTGCTGCATCACCCTTTCCTCTTCAAGGGAAAAATCAACGCAAGCTCAAGAAGTAGCAGGAAGAATTTCTGGCGCCGTTGTCGGGGAGGTTCTACATCAAGCCTACCAAGTACCTATCATAGACACTCATCTCTTGCATTACATTATTTGCCATTTGCCTCTCGTTTTCCTCTCCCCCACTTCTAAAACATTTTCAGAAAAGCACAAAAATACTTGCCTTTTTATTCGCCCTTCTTTCGTTCGTCTTTCCTTTTGCTTTTTGTTTGCTTGTGTGCTAGTTGCTTGCTTAGTTATCATGGCTAGTTCCTCTATCGTAGTTGATACCCCGGAAAATGAAGTTCTTAATTTTAAACAAAGGGGTGGGGAGAATCTAAAAGATGCTTGGTATAGAATTTGCAATGCTCAAAATAGATCTACTTGTAAGCAATCCACTACTGTTCTTCTTTGAAATTTTTATGTGGGTGTTACTACTTGGTATAGATATGAGCTAGACACCATTACTGGGGGTAATTTCTTGGGTAGACACCCGATGGATGCTTACAACGCTATGATAAATTTAGTGGGATCACCACCACTTATGGTTAATGAAACAGTTTTAACTTTGGAACATGTGATGCAAAGGCTTGATATTATTGAAAATAAAATTTCTACCATAGAGCTTATTGAGAATTTGGATAAAAATATCCATAATCACATTACCCAACTTGGATCAAAAGTAGGGATCACTTTGAAGAATTTTAAGGAAAAAGAACCCATAGTTAATGAGAAAATTGAGCAAGGATCTACTAGAATCGATAAGATAGAGGATATTATTACCAATTTGGGTTCCACCATTGCCACTGTTAAAACTACTCCAAAATTTCCTCCTACTAAAGCTACTAAGTTTGTTTATGTTCCTAAAAATAAGGGTGAATCATCTAGTAAAGAAGAACAAGATCTTAAGATGGTAAGTATTTGCCCTAGCTTTATCAATATTATAAAGGAACCGGTTGCTACAAACGAATTTCTTGATTTTTTACCTAGGGGCACGACCTTCGGCAACCCTAATAAAATTCCTAGGGAGCATGGGTGTGTAATTGAAGAATTGAATACCAAAGATGACAATACCTAGATCTATTGCAATATTGCCTAGCTAGGGGCGTTAAACAATAGCGCTTGTTGGGAGGCAACCCAATTTTATTTTTGTGTTTTTTGTTTTCACTACTCTTTTTGAATAAATACACATTATTAATTCTGTAGTAATTGTGTTTTATTGTTTTAATTAGTTTTTGAGCCAAGTAAGACCTTTGGGATGATCTATGGTGATAGTTGATTTGATCTTGCTGAAAAACAGAAACTTTGTGTCCAATAGAAGAATTGTTTAAATTCACAAAAGCGTGATAAAAGTCTGAATTTTTTACACAGGATTTATATACAAATTTCCTACATTTTACTAATTTTTTAGAATTTTAGTAGTTACATAAGTATGAGAAAAATTCAGATCTTCGTAGACTATTCTGTTTTTGACAGATTCTGTTTTTATGTGTTGTTTGCTTATTTTGATGAATCTATGGGTAGTATCGGGGGGGTATGAATCATAGAGAAGTTGGAATACAGTAGATATAACATCATTATAAATTTAGAATGAGTTCACAACAGTACTTAAGCGGTGATTTGCTTTTCTTACACTAACGGAGCTTATGAGTTTTCTGTTAAGTTTTGTGTTGTGAAGTTTTCAAGTTTTGGGTAAAGTTTTGATGGACAATGGAATAAGGAGTGGCAAGAGCCTAAGCTTGGGGATGCCTAAGGCACCCAAAGGTAATATTCAAGGACAACCAATCATCTAAGCTTGGGGCTGTCCTGGATGGCATCCCCTCTTTCGTCTTCAATCCATCGGTAAATTTACTTGAGGCTATATTTTTATTCACCACATGATATGTGTTTTGCTTGGAGCGTCTTGTATGATATGAGTCTTTGATTTTTAGCTTGCCACAATCATCCTTGCTGTACACACCCTTTGAGAGGGACACACATTAATCATGAATTTATTAGAATACTCTATGTGCTTAACTTATATCTTTTGAGCTAGGCAGTTTGCTCTAGTGCTTCACTTATATCTTTTTAGAGCACGACGGTGGTTTTATTTTATAGAAATTGTTGAACTCTCATGCTTCACTTATATTATTTTGAGAGTCTTAAACAGCATGGTAATTTCCTTAGGTTATGAATTTAGTCCTAATATGATGGGCATCCAAGAGGGATATAATAAAAACTTTCATATAAAGAGCATTGAATATATGAGAAGTTTGATTCCTTGCATTTGTTTTGAGATATAAAGATGGTGATATTAGAGTCATGCTAGTGAGTAATTGTGGATTGGTAGAAATACTTGTGTTAAAGTTTGTGATTCTCGTAGCATGCACGTATGGTGAACCGTTATGTGATGAAGTCAGAGCATGATTTATTTTTTGATTGTCTTCCTTATGAGTGGCAGTCGGGGACGAGCGATGGTTTTTTCCTACCAATCTATCCCCCTAAGAGCATGCGTATTAGTACTTTGTTTTGATGGCTAATAAACTTTTGCAATAAGTATGTGAGTTCTTTATGACTAATGTTGAGTCAATGGATTATACGCACTCTCACCCTTCCACCATTGCTAGCCTCTCTAGTACCGCGCAACTTTCGCCGGTGCATTAAACCCTCCATATACCCTTCCTCAAAATAGCCACCATACCTACCTATTATGGCATTTCCATAGCCATTCCGAGATATATAGCCATGCAACTTCCACCGTTCCGTTTATTATGACACACACCATCATTGTCATATTGTTCTCATATGCATGAGGCATTCATATAGAGTCATATCTTTGTTCTAGCATCGAGTTGCAATTCTTGAGTTGTAAGTAAATAAAAGTGTGATGATCATCATTATTATAGCGTTGTCCCATGGGAGGAAAGGATGATGGAGGCTATGATTCCCCCACAAGTCGGGATGAGGCTCCGGACGAAAAATTAAAAAAAGAAAAAAAAAGAAAGAAAAAGTGGCCAAAGAGCCCAAAAGAAAAAAATGAGAGAAAAAGAGAGAAGGGACAATGTTACTATCCTTTTTCCACACTTGTGCTTTAAAGTAGCACCATGATCTTCATGATAGAGAGTCTCCTATTTTGTCACGTTCATATACTAGTGGGAATTTTTCATTAAAGAACTTGGCTTGTATATTCCAATGATGGGCTTCCTCAAATTTCCCTAGGTCTTCGTGAGCAAGCAAGTTGGATGCACACCCACTTAGTTTCTTTTTGAGCATTCATACACTTATAGCTCTAGTGCATCTGTTGCATGGCAATCCCTACTCACTTGCATCGATATCAATTGATGGGCATCTTCATAGCCCATTAATTTGCCTAGTTGATGTGAGACTTTCTCCTTCTTTTTGTCTTCTCCACAACCACCATATTCTATTCCACCTATAGTGCTATATCCATGGCTCACGCTCATGTATTGCGTGAAAGTTGAAAAAGTTTTAGAACACTAAAAGTATTAAACAATTGCTTTGCTTGTCATCGGGGTTGTGCATGATGAAATACTTTGTGTGATGAAGATGGAGCATAACCAGACTATATGATTTTGTAGGGATAACTTTCTTTGGCCATGTTAATTTGAGAAGACATGATTGCTTTATTAGTATGCTTGAAGTATTATTGTTTTTATGTAAATATTAAACTTTTATTTTGAATCTTATGGATCTGAACATTCATGCCATAATAAAGAAAATTATATTGATAAACATGTTAGGTAGCATTCCACATCAAAAATTCTGTTTTTATCATTTACCTATTCAAGGACGAGCAGGAATTAAGATTGGGGATGCTTGATACGTCTCCAACGTATCTATAATTTTTTATTGTTCCATGCTATTCTATTATCTATCTTGGATGTTTTATATGCATTTTGGTACTATTTTATATCATTTTTTGGGACTAGCCTATTAACCTAGTGCCCAGTGCCAGTTGTTGTTTTTTCCTTGTTTTTGACTTTTTCAGAAAGGAATATCAAACGGAGTCCAAACGGAATAAAACTTTACGATAATTTTTCTTGGACCAGAAGACACCTACGTGACTTGGAGAGAGGGCCAGAAGAGTCCCGAGGAGGCCACAAGCCTGGAGGCCGCGCCCTAGGGGGGCGCGCCTTCCTGGCTTGTGGGCCCCTCGGGAGTCCCCTAACCCTAATTCCAGCTCTATATATTCTCAAATATTCCCCAAACATCAAAAGCGTCCACAAAAATACTTTTCCGCCACTGCAATCTTTTATTCTCGTGAGATCCCATCTTGGGGCCTTTTTCGACGATCTGCAGGAGGGGAATTCGATCACGGAGGGCTTCTACATCAACCTTACTGCCCTACCAATGATGTGTGAGTAGTTTACCATAGACCTACGGGTCCATAGCTAGTAGCTAGATGGCTTCTTCTCTCTCTTTGATCTTCAATACCATGTTCTCGTCGATGTTCTTGGAGTTCTATCCGATGTAATCTTCTTTTGCGGTGTGTTTGTTGAGATCCGATGAATTGTGTGTTTATGATCAGATTATCTATGAATATTATTTGAGCCACCTCTGAACTCTTTTATGCATGATTTAAATAGCTTTGTATTTCTCTCTGATCTATTGATTTGGTTTGGCCAACTAGATTGACCTATCTTGCAATGGGAGAGGTGCTTTGTGATGGGTTCAATCTTGCAGTGTCCTCACCCAGTGACATTGTAGGGGTAGCGAGGCACGTATTGTATTGTTGCCATTAAGGATAAAAAGATGGGGTTTATATCATATTGCTTGAGTTTATCCCTCTACATCATGTCATCTTGCTTAAGGCGTTACTCCGTTCTTATGAACTTAATACTCTAGATGCATGCTGGATAGCGGTCGATGCGTGGAGTAATAGTAGTAGATGCAGAATCGTTTTGGTCTACTTGTCACGGACGTGATGCCTATATTCATGATCATTGCCTTAGATATCGTCATAACTATGCGCTTTTCTATCAATTGCTCAACAGTAATTTGTTTACCCACCGTATGCTTTATTCAAGAGAGAAGCCTCTAGTGAAACCTATGGCCCCCGGGTCTATTTTCCATCATATATTTTTAGATCTATAAAACCAAAAACCCAAAAATACCTTGCTGCAATTTATTTATATTTACTTTAGTTTGCTCTTTTATTTATCTTTTATACCTATCTCTATTAGATCTCACTCTTGTTCGAGACCGTGAAGGGATTGACAACCCCTTTTTCGCGTTGAGTGCAAGTGTTTGTTAGTTTGTGCAGGTGCATATATTGGAGACTTGCTTGTGCCTCCTACTGGATTGATACCTTGGTTCTTAACTGAGGGAAATACTTATCTCTACTTTGCTGCATCACCCTTTCCTCTTGAAGGGAAAAATCAACGCAAGCTCAAGAAGTAGCAACAGGATATCGTGGAGTGAAACAATTCTGGACATATAGAGAGTTGCCAGCTGACTAGCAGTGATTGTTTCTTTGACGGCTAGAAAATGTGCAACTTTGGAAAGTCGGTCGATAACAACAAGAATAGCATCATTACCTTTCTGCGATTTGGGAAAACCAGTGACAAAGTCCATTTCAACATGGTCCCATTTCCATTCAGGAATAGTAATAGTTGCAGAGTTCCAGCAGGCCTTTGATGTTCTGCTTTGATTCGACGGCAAATGTCACACTCGGCAACATAGCGAGCAATGGCTTGCTTCATATTTGGCCACCAGAACCTCTGACAAATGTCTTGGTACATCTTTGTACTACCAGGATGAATAGATAGAGGTGTCTCATGAGCCTCTTTCATCACCTTCTGAGTCATGTCTAGGTTTTTCTCCTTGCTTGGAACCACTATTCGACCTTTGAAGGACAAAGCACCAGCATTATCAACAGTGAAGAATGAGGGCTTTACTTCTGCGAGGTAGCGTTTAATCTTCTCAACTTGAGAGTCATATCCCTGAATTCTCTTGATGGGGTCCAAGAGATCTGGCTCGACAGCCAGAGTATTAAGGGAACCCTGGGAAACAACACGGAGGTTCATCTTTTCGAAATTCCTTAGGAGGCGGAGCGAGTGCACCCGGAGGAACAATATGGAGGTTTAGCTTTGTGAATTCTTCAACAAGAAGGGGCTGAACTTTTTGAACCTCGAGGTGGTTGCAGTAAGACTTGCGGCTAGAGGCATCAGCATTACATTAGCCTTGCCGGGGGTATAGGGAATACCCAAGTCAAAATCTGCTACGGTCTCCATCCATCATTGCTAACGAAGATTCAAATCTGGCTGAGTACACAGATACTTCAGGCTTTGGTGGTCGGTGAAGATCTCGCAATGATTACTGAGAAGGTAATGTTGGCACTATATTAGTGCATATATGACTGCAACAAGCTCGAGGTCATGAACTGGGTAGTTCTCTTCATGAGGGCGTAGCTGACGAGAGGCATAAGCAATCACTCTGCGCTCTTGCATTAGGACACAACCTAACTCTAGACGTGAAGCGTCGCAGTAAATGATGAAATCCTTCTTGGAATCCGGAGGAGCAAGCACTGGGGCAGATGTAAGCTTGTCTTTGAGCACCTGGAAGCTTTCCTGACACTTTTCTGTCCATTCGAACTTGACGCCTTTACGAAGAAGGTTAGTTAGGGGTTTGGCGATCTTGGAGAAGTTCTCGACGAATTGATGGCAGTAGCTGGCGAGTCCGAGAAAACTTTTTACTTGCTTGACATTCTTTGGAGGAGTCCAATCAAGAATAGCCTGAACTCTCTCAGGGTTGACGGCAATACCATCCTTGGAGATGACATGCCCAAGGTAGGTTACTTCAGGAAGCCAAAAGTCACACTTGGAATACTTGGCATATAGTTGATGCTCTCGAAGCTTTTCCAGAACAAGTCGAAGATGTTCAACATGTTCTTCTTCATTCTTGGAATATACATGGATATCATCTAGATAAACCATGACAAACTTGTCGAGGTATTCCATGAATATATAGTTCATCAGGCGAGAGAATGCCGCTGGAGCATTGGTTAAACCGAATGACATAATGGTGTACTCATATGAACCATATCGAGTCACGAATGCGGTTTTTGAAATATCCTCTTCACAAACACGGATCTGGTGGTAACCCAACCTCAAGTCGAGTTTAGAGAACACTGATGAACCATCCAGTTGATCATATAGATCATTGATCCGAGGAAGCCGATATTTGTTCTGAATAGTTGCCTAGTTGATAGGACGGTAGTCTTGGACCAAACGATTCGTTCCATCCTTCTTGTTGACAAAGAGAGAAGGTGCTCCCCAAGCAGAGGAACTTGGACAAATGAATCCACTGCGAAGAGATTTGTTGATTTCCTCTTTAAGTTCAAGGAGTTCATGAGGCAGCATTTTGTAGGGTCATTTGGCGATAGGAACGGTGCCTGGTTTCAAGTCGATGATGAACTCAACAGCCCGAGTAGGAGGTATCCCTCGGAGTTCTTCTAGAAAGACATCTTGGAAGTCGCAAATGACTGGAATGTGTTCAATTCCCTCGATTGGTGATGCGTTCAACGCATTCAAGGCATAAAGCCGTGCCTCAACATTTTGAACCAAACGAGCTTGGTAGCTTACTATCTCATCCGAAGGGTGAAGGAGATGGACAGTTTTAGTGGTGCAAACGATAGAAGCAGTATGCGCTTTCAACCAATCCATTCCCAAAATGAGGTCTATATTGGAAGACTTCAACATAATGGGGGAGGCGTGAAATTCCAACCCTTTGATTTCAATGTTGACATTGTGGCTAACCATGGTGGTTTGACATTGGCCCGCGGGAGTGTGTACCAATAGCGGAGTGCTCATCTCTTCGTATTTAATGCCATGCATGAATGCAAAATCTTGGGACATGAAAGAATGTGATGCTCCTGTATTTAATAAAACAGAAGCTGGTACTGAATTAACAAGGAGAGTGCCCATCACAGTGGCAGGCTGGTCTTGAGCTTCATTCAGATCAATGTTGTTGGCATGACCACGAACATAAGGCCTGGCATTGTTGTTGCGGGGCTGATTGATACCACGAACATTAGAAGGCAGAGCCAGCTGGTTCTGATTCTGAGGGCAGTTCCTGGAACGGTGACCTGAAAGGCCACACTTGAAGTACAGACCATCATTGGGATTGGGAGCAGGAGCTCGAGGTGGTGCAGCTGGAAGTCTTGGCTGCCTAGGTGGTGGAGGAGGCAGACGCGGTGCAACATAAGACGGTCTTGGAGCAGGTGCAGTTGGACGATACATGCTGTTGGGGATCCATATCCGACGCTTCTGCGAGGGCGGGCCCAAAGATGATACAGCGTCACGGTTGCACCTGAGGGATCCCTGGTGTTCCTGCAGACCAGTTTCGACCTGAATGGCCTTGTTCACCAAGGTGGCGAAGTGGGCAAAGTCATGCACAAGGAGCGCTAGCTTGAAGTCTGTCGCGAAACTTTTCCTGCCTGCGTGCATCAGTGGCAATGTCTTCTTCAGCATAACGCGACAATTCCAGGAACTCATGCTGATAAGCATCAACTGTCTTGTTTCCTTGGGTGAGGTTGCGAAACTCGCACTTCTTCCTGTCCATGATTCCCTGAGAAATGAAGTAGGCACGAAAGGCAGCTTGGAAATCCAGCCAAGAGATGGCTGTTCCAAAAGGTAGTGAACGCCTGTGGCTGTCCCACCATTGAGCAGCGGGACCCTTCAGAAAGTATGATGCAAAGGTGACATAGCTAGCAGGGGCCACACTAGCAGACTCCATCTCATAAGTGATGTCACAGAGCCAGTCATCAGCATCCAGAGGCTAAGTTGAGCTGTGGTAGATGGCAGGGTTGAGGCGAGCAAAGTCCTGTAGAGTCACTGGGGTTGGCTGCTGATTCATATTGGGATGAGGAAACTAAGCCATGACTCCTTCCATGAACCGGTGATTCAGCTCAAACTGTTGTATCACACCGGCCATGAATTTGGGCGGTGGTGGAGCGTTGCCACCACGGCCATGACCAGCAGGTCTAACCATGTTGCTTAAACGCAACAGGGTAGTTCAGCATTGAGAAATTGCAACGACAAAGAATCATTCATGAAGTAACATGCACAAGGAAAGAAGTGCGATAGATACATAATAGTAGTCAATGAACACATACAGATCCATGCGCAGAGTTCGATAAAAAAATGATGACATGAGTTCGGAAACACACGCAGCTAGACCACTAGGCGGCGTGCAGGCACGCGGTGGAGGGATACAACAATGAGATATAGCAAAGGTGAAAGAACATGTGGTGCCCCCATGTTTGGTTTTGGTAATTGATGACAATCTATATGGACTAATGGTTGCCTTGAGTTATATTTGAAGGATTTGTCCACAGGAATTTCGTCAAGTCTATGTGATGGTTTCAAGGAGTTTATTATTGACCAAGGTGCTTTTAAAGGAATTATATAAAGATTGGTCATGATACATGGTTGATCAAGACTAAGTCAAGAGTGAATCAAGTTGATCAACACACAAAGCATAGAAGATGTATCGAGAGGGATCAAGTGATCCCAAGGTATGGTAAGCATTGTGCATTATGCTTTGTGTACTAACCCATGGTCCATGTGAGAGTTATATGTGGGGTTAGGTTTGTTTCCATGGGCTTGCGTCAAGAGGAAGATATCATACAACCCATGGAGAGGATGACATCAAGTGGTGATCGTCATCAAGTTTGCGGTGTGCAAGTTCAAGTGGAGCATCACGAAGAGATCATGCTTGAAGCTTGCCGTCCATTGTGGTGACAATGGACTTGTGAAGATGTGCCGAAAAGTGGCTCACCCATAGTGGAGTATGGGGGAGCAATCAACTAGTCTTCATCGAGCCAACGCAATCAAGAAAAGTGATCCATCTTGCGGAGGACAAGATCATCATCATCTAGCTCAAGTGGATTATGCGCAAGGCAAAGGTTTGCCCTTGATAGGCTTTCTATTTTACCGGTCTCATGCTGGTAGTTGGGAGATTGGGTTATAGGATCGATTGTCGTACTATCAAGGGGGGCTCTCAAGTGAGTAGCTTGATCGTATAGTTCGTAGAGAGCTCAAACCATTGCATCCATGCATCATCTTTCTTTGTTCTTGTTTGGTTTTTCTCCTTGTGAGATTTGGAGCTTTTGGTCATCTTCATGACAAGCTCGAGTTCATCAAAAACGGAGTTCACATGCATCTTCTATGATGTTTTCGATGTTGGAGGTTATGCCAGTTCTTCTCTATTGGAGGTTTCACTCCTCTATATCTTAGGCATACCTCCCCTGCCACTTCTTAATATAACTAGTCATTGTTTGGATGCTTCTCGTCGTCATCTATCCAACAAGCTTGAGTTTGCTAAATTCGGAGTTCATTTGCAGAAGTTGTGGCAGTTTAGGCTTTATTGCATCCTCTGTTTTCTCTGTTGTTTGTTCCTGAAAGCCTCAAGCGGTAGTACTGCTCTCTTGAGTGGTAGTACCGCTTGTAAGCGGTAGTACTGCGGCCCTGTGCCACGCGTAGTACCGCTGCTTCTAGGGATGCGATTTTTCGTGTCGGGTTTTGCGGTAGTACCTCTTATAAGCGGTAGTACCTCTTATAAGCGGTAGTACCTCTCCGAGCGGTAGTACCTCTTATAAGCGGTACTACCTCTCCCCTGAGCGGTACTACCTCTCTGGCAGAACTACAACTCGTGTTTTCTGTCTCGTTGGGCTGTTTTGACCGTCCTAAGTGGTAGTACCGCTCCTCTGAGTGGTAGTACCGCTTGTGCATGACCTGAGTGCATAACGGTTGGATTCGGGGGTGCCTATAAAAGGGGGTCTTCTTCCCCATGAACCTTATCCTTCTAGCTCGTGTTTGCCCCCCATTGTTGACCTTCTTCGAGCTTGCTATCTCTCAATCCCTCCAATGATTCTTGCTAGTTCTTGAGGGAAAAGAGAGAGGAGATCTAGATCTACGTTTACACCAATCACTTTCTCCTCTATGTGAGGGGAACCCCTTGGATCTAGATCTTGGAGTTCTTCATGTTCTCTTCTTCGTTCTTCCTCTCATTTTCCTCCCTAGCATTAGTTGCTTTGGTGGGATTTGGAAGAGAAGGACTTGGGCACTCCGTGTGCCCTTGCCATTGCATTTGGTGCATCGGTTTGAGTTCTCCACGGTGATACGTGGAAGTTACAAGTTGAGAAGCTTATTACTCTTGGGTGCTTGGTACCCTAAAGCTTGTTCCTCTTGGGTGCTTGGGCGCCCTAGATGGTTGGTGGTGTTCGGAGCTCAATCATTGTGGTGTAAAGCTCCAAGCAAGCGTTGGGGTCTCCAATTAGGTTGTGGAGATCGCCCCGAGCAATTTGACGGGTTTCGGTGACCGCCCCAAGGGTTGCCAAAGTGTACGGGTTCGGTGACCGCCCCCAAGGGTTGCCATTTGTACAGGTTCGGTGACCGCCCTCAAGGGTCCCTTAGTGGAATCACGGCATCTTGCATTGTGCAAGGGCGTGAGGAGATTACGGTGGCCCTAGTGGATTCTTGGGGAGCATTGTGCCTCCACACCGCTCCAAACGGAGATTAGCATCCGCAAGGGTGTGAACTTCGGGATACATCGTCGTCTCCGCGTGCCTCGGTTATCTCTTACCCGAGCCCTTTACTTATGCACTTTACTTTCTGATAGCCATATTGTTTCTTGTTTTATATATTGCTATCACTTAGTTGTCTATCTTGCTTAGCATAAGTTGTTGGTGCACATAGGTGAGCCTAGTTGTTTTAGGTTTTGTGCTTGGCAAATTAAACGCTAGTTTTATTCCGCATTTGCTCAAGCCTAAACCGTAATTATTTTAAAGCGCCTATTCACCCCCCCCCCCTCTAGGCGACATCCACGATATTTCAAAAGGCTACATCAACGTCGAAGAAAACTGCTGGAGCAAGGAATCTACAAGGGACGACGCAGGGTGCCCTCGATAAAAGGATCATGCGGCCCGTGAACAATGTGAAGCAGATTCTGGCTCCCAATTCAAGAAAGGCGTAATACAAATCTCCGAATGGATGTGATCACGACAACCTAAGGTTAGAGCTACGAAAATCATTTAACGCGAATAAAAGAGAGATCGGAGTCCCAGAGTATAGACGAGGAATAAAAGATCCTAATACCACCCAATTGTGACGTGGGCCCATAAGCCACACAACAATGTTAGTAAAAGTTTTCCAAAGGACTAGACTCAACTTCGGCCAAGGAGTTTGAGAGGGGGTTCCTACAGGCAATCGGCTCTGATACCAACTTGTGACGCCCGCGATTCAATCGTACACTAATCATACACGCAAATGTGTACGATCAAGATCAGGGACTCACAGGAAGATATCAAAACACAACTCTAAGCACAAAATAAGTCATACAAGCTTTATATTACAAGCCAGGGGCCTCGAGGGCTCGAATACATTAGCTCGAATACAAACGAGTCAGTGGAAGTTACAATATCTGAGTACAAACATAAACAAGTTTGCTTTAAGAAGGCTAGCACAAAAGCAACATCGATCGAAAAGGCAAGGCCTCCTTCCTGGGAGCCTCCTAACTACTCCTGATCATCGGCGGTCTCCACGTAGTAGTAGGCTCCGTCGGGGTAGTAGTAGACGTCGGTGGTGTCATCTGGCTCTTGGGATCTGCCATCTGATCACAGCAATCGGGTATAGGGAAAAGAGGTAGCAAAGCAACCGTGAGTACTCATCCAAAGTACTCGCAAGACTTACATCAGATCTATACTAAGTATGCGTCAGTATCAAATGAATGGGCTGTATCTGTGGACTGAACTGCAGAATGCCAGAAGAGAAGGGAAAGCCTAGCCTATCGAAGACTAGAATCTTGAAGCATCTTGCAGCATTAGAAGAGTGCAGATTAGCATATTATAAGCAGCAAGCATGTTGTAATATTAATGCCCAGATATCCTTCCTCGACTCCCTGCGAGAAAGCAATCCCGGAGCTACCATATCCCATTTACATCTTAGTATCCAGTTCTAGTTGTATAGATCGGATACAACTCTAAGTCGTCCTTTTACCGTGGACACAGCTATTCGAATAGATTAACTTCCCTGCAGGGGTGGACCACATTACCCGACACGCTCAATCATCTCTGGCCGGACACACTTTCCTGGGTCATGCCCGGCCTCAGAAGATCAACATGTCGTAGCCCCACCTAGGCTCAACAGAGACGCCATCACGCTGGTCTACATCCTAAATGCGAAGGGGTCAAGGACCAATCGCCCTCTGCAATCCTGCATGGTGCGAACGCGGCCGATGTCAGTCCTGGCAACCTCCTTAAACAAGGCAGGTGCTTACGCGGGCCACCCGGGCGCGCGCCACTAAACCGCTGACGTCTGGAGAGCTTCGGCTGATACATACGACGCCGGTTACCCATAAACTTGTCCCGCGTGAAGGTTTGTGCGTATAGGTCAAAACCAACTCAGATCAAATACCCAATCTCGTTAGTGACTTGGGAGCGCGCGGTGACGATCAGCGCTCCTGTCGCCCCGTCTCGAGGACTTGCGGCAAGGGCCAGGCCCAGCCCACTCCAGGGCGGTCTGCCTGCCCGGCTGCTCCTCGTAATTATCTCGCGGGTACCCTCCAGGTCAACCCGACTTCACATCAGTCACGGGTACCCCTCGGGGCCGACCCGGTCTCATAATGGTCCCGTGGTAAAGTCAAAGTAACCGTGTGTCCATACACCAAAGGGGAATCCGAGGAATCACCCTTGATGGATTTCAATTGATGTAACCGTCAAGGTGAATTATGAGGAATCACCCTCGAGGTTCACACTTGATGGGTTGCACGACATAGTCGTTATCGGGAGTGGTGAAGGAGGAATCACCCTCGAAGACCATGACCGATTAGCTACACTACAGAGGTATCATCAGAAGTGCGTTACAAGGTATCACCCTCGGCACTCGATAGTAACTCTGCAGAGTCGTACAACGAAGGGGGGCGGGATGTGCTGTGTCGGGCCCTGGACGTCGATCACGTTGAGCAAGTCATCTGGTAATCCAGCGGGGGCAACAAGGACAAGGTGAGGGGTCACTAATGGATCACTAACCAACCTATACTAAGCTATTTAGGATAAGCAGGTAAGGTACAAGAGCAGGTTACAAAATCAGGTTATGCATCAGAATAGGATCATATGAAAGTAGTAGCAGTTCTAATGCAAGCATAAGAGAGAAGGGAAATGGGTGATATCAGAATGATCAAGGGGGTTTGCTTGCCTGGAAGCTCTGTGGCAAGTGGCTGGACGTCAGAGGCATAGTCGTACTCGGTGGCGTCAGCGTCGGTCTTGGGGTCTACCGGAGAAGGAGAGGGGGAGGAAACAGTAAATAAAAAGCAAGCAAGTACAACACTAGGCGTGACATGACGATATGCAGTGCTAGGAGTGTTCTAACACGGTACTGCACATTGCAGATGGTGAGAGAAAACATCCGAAGGGGTTTTCCCGGCGTTTGGCATTTTTGGACAGATGAAAAGAGGGGGACGGTTCCATGTTCAGCATGCTAGGGGCATGTGACAGACGAACGGATTGCATAAACGGATTCGTTGGATTTTTCTGAGCAACTTTCATATATAAATTATTTTCATCTAAATTATAGATTAATTTATATTATTTTTCTAAGTTTTAAATATTTTTCTGAAATTACTATAATAAATAATTAAAAAAACAAATAGGCAGAAATGGCTGCGTGCACCCGGTGTAGTGCACCCGGGGATGCACTGTGAGGCTGTCAGGTGGGGCCAGTCAACTGCTGACTCACCAGTTGACTAGTCAAAGGTTGACTAGTCAGCGGGTCCAGTGGGACCCGCATGTCAGTCTCTGTTAGTTTAACAAAACTAAACTAAACTAATTAAGTTCAATTAGGGGGTGGGCCCTGGCTGTCAGTGTCTGGACTAACTAAATGTTTTATTTAACTTAACCTAAATGCTACAGTAGTAGGGCCCACGTGGCAGTGGGTTTAGGGGCTAGGTTAGTGGGGTTAACCACCCGGGCCCATGGGTCAGTGATCCAGTCGGCGTTTCAAACATCGGCGCGTGCCGGCGATCACAGAGAGTGGCTGCGGTGCTCGAGATTCGCCTACGGGCAATGGATTTGGGTGCGGCTTGCGACTACAGGTGGCTAGCGCTCATGCGCGTCAGAAGGGACAAGCGGGAGGTTGCGGGGTGGCCTGTCGTGACGGTGGTGACGAGCGATGCGGCAGACGGAGTTTGGACTTGCCGGGCGCGGCGCACGGGACGACCGGGAGCAGCGGCGAGCGTGGCTACGAGCAGGCGCGGGCGGCTGCGGTGTGGTGCAGGGGGCGTAGCAAGCAGGGGAGAAAGGCGAGGGCGAGCAAGGACGGAACGTGGCAGAAGCGCGGGCACGGGCGGCGGCGGGCGCCATCAGGGTGAGCGGGGCCGCGGCGGGGGCCAGCGCGCGAGATGTAGGCGGCGCAGGAGAACATGGGCTAGCACCAGTAGCCGAGGCAGCAGCAGGAGCAGTAGAGGAGCGCCTCAATGGGCGGCTGTGGGCGCGGCGAGCGCGACCCAGGGCGAGGCACGACGTTGCCAGGTGGGCGGGCGCGCGTGACGCTGCGTGCAGCCGGAGGCGCGGACGGCCAGCGGTGAGCGCGTGGGGTACAGGGGCGCGGCTACCGCGGTGAGCGCGACGTGCGGCGTTCGGGACGAGGGGGGACGGGGAGGAGAGGAGGACGGGGCTCACCCCCGGTGTCGATGTACGCCGACGAGGCGCGAGGGAGACCCGCAGAGAGGAGACGGGGAGGCGACGGCAATGGGCGGCGATGTCGAGTGAGGTGGCGCCGGCGTCGGGGGTCGCGTTTTCCACGGGTAGAGGCGAGTGCAGAGGGGGAGATGAGAGGGGCGAGGTGACGAGTGACGAGGTGAGTGGGAGGGGCGCCCGAGGCGTCACCCTTGTCCCTCCCGGGGCGGCGCCAGCGAGGTGGTCGAACAGGGACACGCCCCTGTTCGGGTGCGGTCGGAGGAACAGGGCAGGGGGGAGGAAGACGACAGGGGAGGAGCTGGGCCTGTCCCTGGTGGGCCGAGGCCCGGGGGCAGGGCCGTTTTCTTTTTTTCCAGTTCTTTTCATTTTTTTATAGCTTCTGTTTTCTTTTTAGATTATTTTATTTTTAGTTTTATAAAAATCTAATACTAGCCCCTATATTAGTATCAATAATTAGACCACTGCCCTAAATTATTGTGCACAATAATTAAATAGTTTGCATTTGTTTAATATTTAAAAAGCATTTCATAATTGTTTTTAGCCCCTGTTTTATTCATTTAAGGGCATTTAACTACTTTATAAAATATGAGTTTCACCATGACAAATATACAGGGATTATTTGCAACACTCTGAACATTTTAGTTTTCTTGTTTGAGGAATTTGAATTTTTTACTTCAATTTGAATTTGGAATTTGAACTGGGTTTGAATGCAAGTGAGTATTAACAACAGTAAAAGTGATGACATGGCACCATTAACTTGGGATTACTGTAGCTTAACAAACAGGGTGTTACAGTCTGGCCTTTATTGGTTGTACCTGGCAATGGTCTTGCGAAGGCGTTGTTTTTGGGATCTTAGACTCTCTCCAGGGTGAAAACTCAAGATCCGTGATCGGGTGATGACAACGCTTGTGTATTGTTTTCGTCTTGGAGGCGTCGCTTTTGAAGAACCTCTTCTGTAGTCCTGGTGTTGTCTTTGCTGGTGGTTAGAGTGTTGCTGTTGCAAGCGTTTCATCACTGCGACAGGGTCTTTGTTTTTATATTTTTCTCATTTTTTTTTTCGTTTTTGGCTGTGTGCTTCCTTAGTGTCTTTCGATATCTTATTAGTGCAGAGGCGGGGTGTAACTGATATCTTCACAATATTGATATATTACCTTTATAGAAAAATGAATGTTTGACTCTTTTTTCTACGCATGGGCCCTTAAATGATGGTGCGTTTCTCTCGGTTTATTGGCCAACCGTCATTTTTTCGTCCGTCAATCGTGGGATCCACCAGATTTTTACATGCAGTTTGAAAAGCCACAAGAAAATAGACGTGTCAGGTCAAGGAGCAGAATAATTCAACCTCAACTCCGATCGCTACTCCAGGTTCCGAGTTAGAAAAGTCTTTACAAAAAACATGCGAGGTGGTGGGGAGTGGATCATACTGGCTAAGTGGACCCTTGACCTGATTATGTATGAGCATAAAAGTCGAAGGACCTGCATGCAAAATACACAGATGCGACGCGATGCGAAATAAGGACATGGTTAAGTGGACTCCGACATGGGCAAAAGATACAATGCGTCTAAGTTGACAAAGAGAGCCGAATGTTGAAGCATAATTGCAATTCATTTTTATTAAACGAGTGCTCCTTAATTTTCACTCCTGTTGCAACACGGGTATATGTGCTAGTACAACCCTAAAGAGATGTAATATATTAATATATTTTATTGGTACTTAATAATACTAATTTTGTATTGCAGGTGTTGATATTTTTCTTCAATGAACATCTACGGTTTGACTTAAGACAAAATGTATACGTCCTTTTTTCACACACGGAGTGAGCGTCTTTTACCAGGCTCGAAGGGAAGCTCGATGAGATCTTCCAACCAGGATGAGCTATGAACCCTCGCTCCCAATCACGCCTCGAAACGTTGAGTCTCGGTGCCAATTACGTCTTCAAAGACCACCCGCAAAAAAAAAAAAGACCACGTGACACATATGATACGTAATTCAAATTATTTTTTATAAAAAATCACGTCTCCAAAGATTTAGCAGGGGGGATTCCCACAGATTCTGCTCGTTCATCGCTTTCGATGAGGCTGTGACTTGTGAAAGTGACCCTGCGTAGTACCTGAGTTTTCTTTTTCTTCTACTTAAGATAACGTTTGACTAGAAATTGTCCATCGGAATGACATTGCTTTCAGGTAACAGCTAGTGTCACCGCTTGTTGAATGATTCTACGTAGTATCTTTACTCGTTAATCCACCTCCACACAGGAGCTATCTGGAGAGAAGAGACACAAAGTGAGAAAGGAACCACATGTGTTCTTTATTTGAAAAAAAAGGAACCACATGTATTTTGTGTTGCAGCCGGCTCGGTTGAATACCAAGTATGAGGTTTCAAATAGCATATGTGTTGCAAACTGATCATAGCTCATATGACTAGAGTCCTTGTGAAATATGTTCATCTGGGTTCAACTTCCAGATTTAGTACAGGCGGTCGGATTGTCTTGTATTTATTTCAGGAATTTTGGAGCTATTCTTTAAGTGGTATGGCATGCTACGAGGCATGTGTGATGGCTTCGTCAATCCCAAAATCGGTCGGCTCAGTCGTGCTTGTAGAGATAAGGTGTGAGTGCATTTATAGGAATGAATATGTGCGTATACGTTTCTACTTTGTTTATAAAAGAACAACATATGTGCTAATTCTCAAAATCTAAAGCCATTGGGTTCCCGTTGCTGACAGTCGCGCGGATTAGCTTTGGTTTTGTTAGTTTGCATTGCCTAGCCTAGGCGGTGGAGGCGTGATTCCTATTTAACGGTCACTGCACCAAACTGTCGCGCAAACCTGGGCGGTGGAGGCTTGATTCCTATATGCCGCTTACTGCGAGTCACACCGCTGCCTTACCTACAGGCGCAGGCGGTGGGCTAACCCAGCAGGACTTTGGATCCTCCTGCTGACGTCACACGAGTTTCTTGTTAGCATACTAGTAAGTGTGCACGTGCAACACACGTTTTAAATGTTGACCAATTAAAAATCATGCTAGTACAAAATAAAATAAATATTTCAGAAGAACGTAGAAATTCAAACTGAGACACTATTGTGTGATGTTGTTGCAAATAGAAGTTAATGTTGTTTCATCCATCCTGTGAAAGAAGAAGAGTACACCTGATTATGATTCAAAACCAACCTTGTGATGTGTTCACTTAGTAGAGATGCAATCCTACAATTGGTCTTGATATCCTGGTGTAAGCTATTGAAAAAAGCTGAGAAACAAAATATAAGGGAGTTAGATCAAAATTTAGAGATGAGAATGTTCAAAGAAATTTGTTTCGCACAAACTTACCTTCAATCATATTGCAATATTGGCAAAAAAAAAAAAAACAACAATGGAAGTGCATCTCTTCTCCAGGGTGGTCAAAAGCCTCTCCAATTCGAACACACTGCAATTGTACATGTACAAAGAGTCAGAATGCGGAAGTTCTATGCTGTTAATTTTCAATTAAGCTAAGTCATGCATGATTTATCATGCTATACATGTTGGTACAAGAAATACTTTCATCAGTGACTACACTACATGTTCAGTATGTGAGGCAAACTGTCGGGCGCACAGCAGGGAGGCACAATTCCCATTTGCAAGTGCGCACAAATTTTAATTTGGAAGCATAGATTGATCTTCTCAAATAACCAATTATGAACAAGCCATGCCCATCAAGGGCAAAGCTCACAAGCCTATTAAATTGTCTCAAACACATAAATATATTTGGAAGCATCATAGAAAAAATGCCAGGATAAATGTCAGTATAGCCATTTCGTGGTTAAAATATTATTCTCCCAAGCTATGAAGCAGTGATATATATGTACGATGCACAAAACCTTGTACAAAAGGTTAGAATTACAGAGAAAATTTTCGAAGAAATGATTACAAGTGGAAGTGAAATTTGGTGACCTTCAGTACAATGTCCTAAAGAAACGGTAAGCAAGCATAAACAAAAGGTTATCATATATGAATATATGATATATGTTCAAACCATCCTGTATGGACAAGATAAGTAATTGCACATCACATTATTAGATGCTATAATTGGACTCACTGACCATGATAATTTGTGAAAATTTGGAGTATCATGTCGCTATTGTGCTCCGCCTGCTTGCTCTTCAAACAGAGCATGTCGTTGTAGTCCTCTGCACCAGATCACTTACATCAAATTGTTAGACACAGGTTGAAAGAACATAGCATGATAAAACGTCTGCCTTTCAGGAAAATCATCACACACATACCATGCAAGCACCACATGAGACAATCAAGCCATATACCATGATTACGATACAAGTCCAAGCAAGCTTCCACATACAACTTCCTGCTTATTCAGAGAGGATTCAAAACTGTCAAGTTGCAAAAACATAGGTTGTGGTATACTCCTTGTTTGATGCAATTGCTAAAAAGATGAAAGGTCTGCCAAACATACATTCGTTAAATCAACTTGGATGATTCTGACGACGACCGTGGTATGAGCAGTTCCATTGGACGGCAAGGATGGGTGCCCATGGCAATGCCAGCGTCGGCGGTGGCAGGCTCCTCTCCTTGAGGAGCTGGACCTCAGGATTGTCTCACGAAATAAGCACCTAATGGAACATGAATCGAACTTGAAAAGATCCATCACACACATACTGTTCCATGAAAGACATATTTATTTAAAGTAAACTGATATGAAGAAATTGCACTTATTATTGCCATTCTGGTTGTTCATGCAAGTGGTTGTACCTACAACACATTACTACGTACCTATGTCGAATTTAAGGCAACAACTGAAATCATTTTTACTAAACTGATCCAATAAGAAGCAAGACTTAATAAACGACATGACTTTGCCATAAACTTAACAGTCTTCTTATCTCTACTTATGACTAATGAAGATTGGTTTCCCTGCAAGTATTAAGATTGTACCAGAACTGAAGTAGTTATTTTAGTGCTAACAAATAAGCATAGAATTTAGTTATGTACAAATGATTCATGACATACCTGTGGAGAATAAATTACTGAAGCAAGTTCTGGTTGTTGTTTCTTCAAATCAGTTTTGTGAGTATTTTTTTCAAACATGCATCTTGTATTAGAAGACCACCAAGAAGGCAAGCAAAATAAAGAAATTAAGCAGAGTATTATCCATGTAATCCTCCATAGCATATTTAAATCAAGCAAACCACCTAACATAGCAAAGGATACCATTAAAAATAGCTACAAACAATCTTCTCCGCCTTTCATTATAAGCATACAAGGCCGACTTGTCTACAAATTGCTAAGAAAAGGCTAAATAGTAATCTGACCAGTAAGTTTACTGGCTCAAGCATCCAAGCCTAGACCATTACTTAGCATGAATTAATGGCTCAAGAGTATCACGAATAGGCATACACAAACGAGGATACATGGTGAAACCACATGTGCTATCATTGCATAGGCATACACACAAACACCGCTGTCTAGAACGACATGGCAACATATGTGACAGAAATCAGAAGGCAACTGAGAAGTTTTTATCAAGCAAGTAAAGGATGCACCCTCAATTTAACTCACCTATGTTTGATCCATTTTGCTACCTCCAGCGACAGTGGCAGAAGCAGGGAGGAGCAGCACGGTGGCGCAGCAGCAACGACAGAGGAAGAAGGTGTTGCAACGACCATGGAAGAGAGTATAGAACCGGGCGCAGCCAGCGGGGGAGAGGACTGACCAACGGCGCACGTCTTGGTATTTGGGAGAGCATCGAAGGCCATCAGCGGCGCGCTCGGGTGATCCGGCGCGACACACTGGAACAGGCGGAAGAGCGTTCTCCAGGGGCGCGGTGGCCGACCGTGGGGTGCAGGCATGTGGCGTCCGCGGTGAACGGCCTGCGGTGGCGATGGTGAACGGCCTGGCACTGCTGCAGCGGATCCCCATCAGAGTAGACAGCATGGTGGCGGGAGAGCCTCGCAAGGGTTTCGAGCGGAGGCGGTCGGCCGCGATGGAAGTTGGCTCGCCAGCGTCGGCGGTGCGCGCACTTCTCCTTGAGGAGCTGGACGTGGCAAGCTCCTCGCCTCCGGAGTGGGCGGCCTGTTTGCCAGAGAACCTCACAAGGGAATTCGCACGGAGGAAGCGGCCGTGTGGAGGTTGGGGCGCGGCAGCTTCGGCGGTGGTGGGCGCCTCTCCCGATCCGTGATTGTAGCACTGGTTGTTCGAGGTGAAGTACGGTCAGTCATCGGAAATTGCTAAGTGCACACCACAAAAGTATTAGATCAATAATGACTGTTAGATTAAGAATTGTGGTCTAATCGTGTGTGTGGCTGATTAGTTTGTGTGTTGTTGTAGGACGATACGGGTGCATCTAAAGAAGTTCTTTTTTGATTGTTTAATATTAGTGGATGAGATGGAGATTGAAAATGTTTGATTTTTTTTACTTTGGCATTGATGTTTTCACTTTCATAAAATTTAATCTTTTTTGTGTATACTGTTTGCGTATGTAAAAGGGTTTTTTTTCCTCCACACTTTTTGATTCCCCCGTTTCAAAATAATCATGGCATTTAAACGAATGTTATATAAAAAAGTAAACAATCTTTGCTTAGGTAAATCATGAAATTTAAGAAAACTCGTGTTTTTCCGAAAATGTTCATGAAATTTTCAAAAATGTTTACCCAATTTAAAAAATGATCTGCAGTTTAGCAAAAAAAAACATGTTCGTTGTCATTTTAAAAATGCACAATGTGTATTTGGAAAAAATATTATCATATATTCTAAAAAGTGTTCAAAAACATTTATATTAAAAAATTGTACCTCATGTACAGGGAAAAAAAGTAGATATGTATCCAATGTGTATAAAATGTACATTATGTACTGAGAAAAAAGTAGATATGTGTTGAAAAAATAAAGCTGATAAAAACGGAAAAGAAACAAAAGAAAAGCAAAAAAATATAACAAAGAAAAGAACAAAGAAAACTAAAATATAACAAATAAAGGAAGAAAATCATAAAACCCAATAAGTAAACAAAGAAAACCAAGTAGATGAAGAAAAGAGAAGAAGGAATAGGTGAAAAAACAAAACAAAAAACAGGAAGAAAACGAACAAATGGAAAAAAGAACACAACCGGAGCAGAGTGCGATACGAGCGGCAGCGAAGCAACCGCACTAACGGACTGTCCGGCTAGGCGTCGCCCATAGGCGATTCCTACTAGGAGTCGGTACGGGCGACGTATAGCCCCAGCGCACAAATCCCGGGGTATACCACTCAGGGATGTGTGCCATGTGTATTGGGGCGGCTCATTTTTTAGCACATGTAACCCATTTAGGGAAACATTGTAGAAGGTTTTGAATGGGTTCTTTATTTTACTTTTTACCCTCTTCCTTTATTTTATTTTTTCAAATTTTAACACATTCATTCCAAAAAAGTTTAAAATTTACACAAAACAAAAAATTGGAAAGTATTTGCAATTTCACAAAAATAGGTTTTACAAAATATGCTCACAACTTCAAACATTGTACTCCAATTAACGAAATGTATATGTTTTCAAAACATATTCGTTTTTCCTTTAAAAAAATCACCTTTTAAACAAAAAAAATTATGAAGGTTAAAAAAATATTTTTGCAAATGAACTTGAATAACGTTTTAAATAATGTTCACAATTCGAAAAACAAATGTTATCTAATTTCGTAAATATTTACTTATAGAAACTAAATTTCTCCTGTTTTCTAAAGTCTCGAATGAACACTCAAGAGGAAAAATGCTTTCAGAAAATGGTGCCTACAATAGCCACTTCACAAAAATAGGGCGCTTGCTCTAGTGCCTTGCAAATGGGCCAACCCAGTCAGGGTTGCCCGTGTGCGTTAGGCCGCAAAATATGGCCTCCGCCAGCCACGGCGACTATATCTCGCTTATAGCTTTTTTTAGATGATGTCTCACCTATAGTATTTGGATCGGCTAAATTAGGGGCAAAAAAAAATTGGATCGGCCCATTTTTGCACGCTCGGTCACTTGATGGCTACGTTTGCTATGGATTTGGAGCAACTAGCTAAGGAGCGCTCGTTCGCAGCCTTCCCAAGAGTGACTTGGGGTGGGCTTTGGGCGCTCCATCCGGAATTTGTTTTATTTATTTATTTTTTCGCACGCATTTTCTGGTTTTAGATGGTTTTTTTGGTTTTCCACCGATCTTTCTTAGCTTTCTGACAAAAAACAATTGGAAAAAAATTGCTCAAAAATTCACATTTTTTCTTCCGTGAGAGGCACGATTTAGCTTCCGCGAGAGGCATGGTTTTGCTTCCGCGAGGGGCACGGCCGTGCCTCTCGGAAAAGAAAAAATGTGTTTTCTCCTTTTTTTTCCCTTCCGTGAAAGGCATGGTTTTACTTCCACGAGAGACATAGTCGTGCCTCTCGAAACAAAAAAAACGTGTTTTCTCTTCTTTTTTTTATGCGAGAGGCACGGTTTACCTTCCGCGAGAGGCATGAATTTGCTTCCACGAGAGGCACGGCCGTGCCTCTCGAAACAGAAAAATAAACGCGTTTTCCCTCTCTTTTTCCGTGAGAGGCACGGCACGACCGTGCCTCTCGGAAATAGAAAATAACATGTTTTTTTTTCCTTCCACAAGAGGCACGGTTTTGCTTCCGCGAAAGGCACGGCCGTGCCTCTCAGAAATAGCTTTCGAAAAGGGGAAAAAACTTGCTTCCGGATAAGTTTTTTCGTCCTGTTTTTCGGTAAAAAAAAGTTCGTCAAAACCTATCAAGATGTGATCTAGTTTTAAAGATCTTGATGCGAAGAATCAAATGGTGAAAATGGTTCGAGATTTGGATGCACGGTTTAAGAGATAAAAACATTTTGAATAAACAGATCTACGAAAAAAAATGGAAAACTCCCATTTTGCAAGAAGTGGTGCACAGTGCGCCACTTGTCGCAAGCAAGGGAGGGTGGAGTGACCTTTGAAAGGAGTACTTCTCAATTAGTTATTTCGTTTTCTTTGGGGTTTTTTAATATTTTTTCTTTTATGTGGTTGTCTTTGTTTCTTCACTAGTTTTTATCGGTTTTCTGTTTTTCTTTATTTTTCATGGGTTTTCTTCATTTCTTTCTTGGTTTTCGATAATTTTTTTCCTTTTTCTTAGGTTTATGTTTCTTTCGATTTGCTATGTTTTCTTGTTTTTTCATATCTTTTTCCTTTTTGCATCGGTTTTTCTTTGGTTTTCTCGTTTTCCTTTTCTTTTTTTCCTTTTTCTCTTCGGCTTTCTTTGTTTCTTTCTATGCTTTTCTTTTTTCTCTTTTTCAACATGAGTATAAATTTCTGTTACACATTACACATTTTTTCATACACATCAAGATTTTTTTAATACACGTTTAACATTTTTCAAATATGTTATGGACTTTTTTTCACATTCATATTTTGATTGATATTGTTTTCATACAAATTATACATTTTTCTTGTACATCAAAAATATATTATATAGGGCTAACATTTTTCATATACATTATTAACATATTTTCAAATATATGGATTGATAATCTTTTCTTGTACACATCATAATTTTTCTTATACATATAAAACATTTTTTTACACGTTTAAAATTTTCTACATAAATTATTAAAAAGTTCAGATATATTTCTAAATTTCTATTGTTTCCATCTACATTGTACGCTTTGGTATACATCTAAAACATTCTCTTGTATAGCTTTAGTATTTCTAATATCCATGATTAACATTTTCCAAATATATGTTTTTTGTCTATATTTTCCTTATACATCGTACATTTTTCTTATACAACCAAACATTGTTTTACACTTTTAGCATATTTCAAATAAATATTTTGTTGAACTATATTATTTGATGCCTATTTTTTCATACATATTCACATTATTGTATACATCTAAAATATTTTGTACAGGTTTAACATGTTTCATATACATGATTAACATTTTTTTCAACTATATGTTTTGATGCCTACTTTTTCCGTACACATCGTACATTTTTCTTATTCATCTTAAACATTTTTTAATACATGTTGCAAAATTCTCAAATACATTATTAACATATTTTCTTAATATATGTTTTATCTCTATTGTTTTCATACGCATTGCACATTTTTGGTATATATCTTAAACATTTTTTTATACATTTTAACATTTTCACATACATATTAATATTTTATAAATATATGTCTTAGATGTCAGCATTTTACACACTCTGCATTTTTCTTATACATCCAAAAACCAATTATAGACGTTTAACATTTGTTAATTACAAGAACATGTTTTTGCATTGTATAAACATTTTTCTTAGAGTCCATGTACATGTTTTGGAAGCAAGTGAATATTTTTAAATGTCACACACATTTTTCTAAAAGTTACCAACATCTTTTTAAGTCATGCTAACAAACAAATACACTTCATTAACATTTTTGATATTCTCATTTTAATTTTTTGAAGTAAATTAAATTTTGGAATATATGTATTGAAAATATATTAAATATCAAAAAATATAAACAAAAGTAAAACAGAAAAAACGAAAGAAATGTAAAAAAGGAACTAATCTGGAAGTTGGGCCGACCTAATACTTGCGGGTGGGAGGGCGCTCCTTCAGCTTGACCCATCATAAGAGAGGCGTGATGGGTTGCTAGATTTTGCGTGGGATGGTGATTGTGATTGTCTAGATGTTTATTTAGAGCATCTCTAGCAGACCCCGCAAAAAGCCCCGACCCGTAAAATAACCGTCAAAATGCGGGCCGGCGTGAAAAATCGCGCCCGAACAGAACCCGCAAACGCGGCCGGCCCGTAAAAAATTTTGAGGGGCGCGGCAAAATCTTGACCCCAACACGCGAATACGCGGGTCCCCCTTCCCCCCCCCCCCCCCGGCCCGTCGGTGCCCTACATATAGCGGGAGCAGTTGGTGGGGAGGACATTTCAGCCCGCGCTTTTCCCCACCAACCACCTCCCCTCTCCCCCTCGCCCCGCCGCCCAAGATTCCGGCGAAAGTAGCCGGCGGGAGCACGCCGAAAGGCCGCCACACGCACGAGGTTGCCCTCCGCCCCCCCCTCCTGCGTCAGCGGGCCGGAAAGTTGCGGCCCTTCGTCGCGTGCGGCCGGATTTGGCTTTTCCGTCCACCGGTGGCTGCGCCAAGCGATGGAATGGTCGGGGAGCATCTCGCGCAGCCCCGGCAAAGTCGCATCGCCGCATGCAGGTACGGGTTCGTGCTGTCGCCGCCGCCGACGGTTTGCAGGCATGGATTCGGCCGGCCGTCCGCCAGGCTCGGCGCTCGCGCAGAGGCTCTGTGGCTCGCCGATGCCGCTCATACAGTGCGACGACTGCGCGCGGACAGTGGTATGGCTAACTTCGGGCACGCCGAAGCAACCCGGATGGGTTCTATTCAAATGCGAAAACGACGGGGTACGTGCTGTTTTCATTTGGCTCATTTCGATAGCTCATTCTTTGGTTCAATTGCGATAGCTCATTTCGAACATCATCATGTGTGTAGGAAGATGGATGCTCATTTTGATTTTGGGAAGGCAAATACATTGATTTATTGATAGAAATAAACTTAATAGACGTTCGTGCACTCCTTAGTAGAATCGAAGGCAATGATGCGGCTGCATGTGCAACTAGAGGGGAAGCAACGTCTTCTTCTTTTGAACCAAACAAGAAGAATGAAGAATGCAAGATCAAGAATCCGCAGATCAACAATGAGTGCATGGAGAAGATATTGCTTCAACTAGTGGGAGCAGTTATGGAAGTTGGAAATCTTCTAAAATGCATACTTGTGGTTCTTGTTTTCTTTGGTCTTGCTATTCTAGAAAAGATTTGGTGATGTCCTATGTATCCAATATTGTTGAAAAAGCAAAGAAATGCATTATGTTGTGTCAAATTGAGGTGCAAATTTAGGTTTTGCGGGCCGGGGAGCGGCGCCAGATTAGACCTCACAAAGCCGACCCGTAAAAGAGCATATTCCGTGAATATCCTTTTATACGGGTCCGTTTTGCGCGGTCTGCCGCTGCGGCCGTCCGCGCCGGCCTGCAAAACCGTTTTTCCGCGAACTGCAAACGCGTTTTGCGGGTCGGCGGGATGCGGGGTCTGCTAGAGATGCTCTTATACAAGACAGGGCTAGTTGTGCTGGGTGTTCTTATTCAGCGATTCAGGCGCCGCCCAAGCTTATAGTAGCGCTTGCGCAGAACGCTCGACAAGCTTATAGTAGTTGCTTCCTTGACTTCGCTTGAATTTTTTCGCAAACCCCGCAACCTTTTCTTTATAAATCAAAAATTGATTACGAATTTGAAAATGTTCTCAGATTGGAAAAACTATTCATGGATTTGAAAAATGATTGCGATTCTAAAAAAGTTCACAAATTTGCAAAAATGTTCATGGTTTTATTAAAAGTTCATGAATTTATAAAAAATCCCTAATTTTAAAAGTTTCATGATTTTTTTCAAAAAGTTCATGAATTTAAATATTGTTCATGAATTTTAAAAATCATGAACTTGAGAAAATTCGCAATTTTTGAAAAAGACAAGTTTTAAATAAAGTCCCTGGGTCGCAAGAAAAAGGGATCGGACGGCTGATCATGAACTTGTAAACAATATTCATGATTTTTTTTAAATGGTGAAAAAAGAAAAGAAAAGGAAAAGGAATGAAAAGCATAGAAAAGAAAAAGGGATGTGCTGCGTGTGGGTCGGCTGATCTTTCTTAAAGATCGGACAGCTGATCGGTTTTAAAGGTCGGCTGGGTCGCAAGCCATCAAATCTAGCGTCATCGAGCGGCCGAGCGGCAACCTCCACCACTGTAATAGAGGGAATGTTGCACAAAGCTTTGCAACATAGGTAATGTTGGAGAAAACTTTGCAATATAGGTCATGTTGCAGAAGACGGATGGCCAGATTCAGGATGATGGAGATGGGAGGATCATGTGACGCCCCCGGCTTAATCGTGCACTAATCATACACGCAAATGCACACGATCAAGCCTAAGGACTCACTTGAAGATATCACAACACAACTCTAGACATAAATTAAAATAATAAAAGCTTTATGTTACAAGCCAGGGGCCTCGAGGGCTCGAATACATAAGCTCGCTTACAAGCATCAGCGGAAGCATCAGATATCTGAGTACAGATATAAAAGAAAGACAGAAAAGCCTTTAACAAGGCGGGGCAAAACAAAAACTACGATCGAAAGGCGCAGGCCTCCTGCCTGGGACCCTCCGAACCTACTCCTGGTCGTCAGACAACTCGTAGCAGTAGCCATCCTCGGGGTGGTAGTATTAGTCGTCGGTGGGGGCAGCTGTCTCCGGGGCTCCGTCATCTGGTTGCATCAAACGGATATGAGGAAAAAGAGGAAGCAAAGCAACCGTGAGTACTCATCTGAAGTACTCAGCAAGCAAGGATCTATACTACATATGCAACATTGTCAAAGAAGGGCTGTATATGTGGACTGGGCTGCAGAAATGCCAGAATAAAGAGAAGGCCTAGTCCTATCGAAGACTAGCATCTTGAGCGGTCTTGCAGCATTAGAAGAGTGTAGATTAGCACAGTATAAAGTAGTAGTAACATTAAGTATCAACCTCGGCCAGAGATCCTTTCTCGACTCCCTGCGAGAAAGCAATCTCAGAGCCCTAGTATCCAGTTCTAGTTGTATCGATCAGGATACAACTCCTAGCGCCCGTTACCGAGGATCCGGCTATGTATAGATTAGTTCTTCCCAGCAGGTGTGCACCAACTTACCCACTACGCTCGCTTAACTCCGGCCGGACACACTTTTCTGGGTCATGCCCGGCCTCGGCCAAACGACACACCGCAGCCCTACCTAAAGCTCAGCAGAGAGGTCCCCGTCGGTCTATATCCTAAGCGCTCAGGGGTCTTGGGCCATCGCCCTGTGCACTCCGGGTCGTTGCGAGCAGGGTGGATACCAGCGCCAACGGCACGATCCAACCCGTCCGCCATGCTGAACTGGACGTCTGACAGAGCTTTCGGCTGATGCATACGATGCAGAGTGCCCATAACTATTCCCGCGTGATGGTTAGTGCTATCGGGCCAGAGGCCCACTCAGATCACATATACAAATCGTTAGTGTATTGGTAGTGCGGTAACGAGCAGAGACTCACGATCGATGTGACCCCGTCGCCCCATCTCGAGGACTTGCGGCAAGGGCTAAGAATGCCCGGCCACGTCTCGTATTTATCTCTCGGGCACCGTCCAGGTCAACCCGTCTCCACATCACTCGCCACTTAGGCTGGCGCGGGTACCCCTCAGGGTCGACCCGACTTTATCATGTTTCATGGTTAAAGTCATAGTAACTGTGTGTCCAAACACCATGGGAAACCTGAGGAATCACCCTCGATGGATTCCACCTGATGTAATCGTCAAGGTGAACTTAGGAGGAATCACCCTGGAGGTTCACACTTGAGGTGTTGTACGACGGCGTCGTTATCGGAAGTGATGTAGGAGGAATCACCCTCGACGACCACGACCGAATAGCTACTCTACAGAGTTAACATCAGAAGTGCTGACGAGGTATCACCCTCGGCACTTGATAGTAACGCTGCAGTGTCGTTACAACTAAGGGGGTGATGTGCGGTGCCGGGGCCTGCTTGTTGAGTCTTCTGATGATCCAGCGGGGGCAACTAGGAAAATGGGTCACTGGGGTCTCTAACCAGCCTATCCTAAGCAGTTTAGGACAAGCAGGTAATTATCAAAAACAGGTTACAAAATCAGGTCATGCATCAGAATAGGTAAAGCAGTAGCAGCAGCAATTCTAATGCAAGCACAAGAGAGAAGAGAATAGGCGATATAGGTATGCTCAAGGGGGGTGCTTTCCTGGTTGCTCGACGGCAAAGGCAAGGTCGTCAACGATGCAGTCAACCTCCGAAGCTGCGTCGATCTCGGGGACTATCTCGGTACCGGGATCTACCGAGAGAGAAGAGTGGGAGGAAACAAATAGATACACAGCAAACAGATGCAACACAGAGCATGCTAAGCTATCATGTAGTGCAGGGTTGCCTAAAAGCAAGTCTAATTCATTTTAGTTATTTTAGGATTTAAGTTGGATTTATTAACCGGTATATGTGCACTATTCATCTATCGAAAACAGGCTAAAAGTTGCGGGTTCATCTCCGTAGAGGGTTCCGACATGGAAACAGATAGCACGGTTGGATTTGTCTCGTCGTTCTGAGCAACTTTCATGTTCAAAGTTTTTCGATCCGAGTTACAGTTTAATTTCTACGAATTTTTAAAGATTATAACATTTTTTGAAATTATTTATATTAACAGAATTGTCTCAAATGATTTATGATGTCAGCATGACATCACGCTGACATCAACAGTCAACTGTGACCGTTGACTGGTCAAATCTGACCTGTGGGTCCAGTGGGACCCACTTGTTGGCCTCTGTTAGTCTTAAACAGAGTTTATCTAAACTAACTGAGATTGAATAGTAGCTGGGCCCCACATGTCGGTGACAGATTAACTAACTAATTAATTAGCAGACTTAATTAGCAATTTTATTTATTAAAAAACGTTTTAAGCGGTGGGGCCCGCCTGTCAGTGGCACTGGCTGCCAGGTCACCATGGTTGACTAGGTCAACTGGTCAACCGGGGCCCCTAGGCCCACTTGCCAGCGACCCAGGGGGTGGCCCCGTCCAGCCACATCGGCGGCCTGCGCCGGAGTTGCTCCGGCGAGCCAAAACTCGCGGCGGAGGCACGGGTGGCCGACGGGATTCGCCCACGAGCCACCAAATCGGTCGAGCAGGGGCGCGTTCGGCTGCGCGCGGAGCACCACATCCATCTACGCCATCGACCGGAGCAGAGGAAGGCCCAAGCGTTGCCGGCGACGAGCTGGGCGGACGCCGGCGTTCGGGTGAAATCGAGCAGGGGCTACGGGGCTCAGGAGGACGAGCGAAAGGCCTCCACGGGCTCCTGTCCGTGCCATGAGCACGATGCCGTGCTCGAAAGTGAGCTCGGCCGGCTGTGGCCACGATGGCGATGCGGCAGGCGGCGGCCGGAGTACGGTAATGGCGCGCGGCGGTGCTAGCTAGCTACGGGGAGTGAGCGAGCAGCACAGGAGAAGGGGAAGTGCTCACCGAGCGGCACAAGTAGGCCCGCGAGAGGTTTAGGAGCTGCCGTGTAGGGGATCGACGCCGGCGAGCTCCTATGATCCGAGGTGGGGAACGGCCGACTCCGGGCATTGCAGCGGCCTGCGGCTCGTTCGCGGGGTCGAGGAGGAAGAAGTAGGCGCCGGCGAATCGTCTGGACTTGTCGGAGAGGCTCAAGGGCGCCGGTGGCCGTGAGGCTGACAGAGCAGCGGCGGCGAGTGCGCTCGGGCAGAGAGGGACAGCGAGGCGAGCGCGTTCGAGGGAAAGAGAGGGGGAGACTGAGGGGGCTAGGGTTCGAGGACGGAAGAGGGGCGCTCGGGCGAGGCCAAATAGGCGTCGGGGAGCCGGCGGATGGGCGACACGGCAACGGGCGTCTGTGTGTCGGCGCGGGCGCGCGGCAGCCCTTGGGAGGAGGGAGATGAGCTCCAGATGGGCTGGGCCCAAACCTGTAGTAGCAGGCCTAAGTGCACAGTAAGACTTTAGGCCTCTTTCTATTTTCCTTTTCGTGCTTCTCTTTTCAACTCTGTTTTGCAAATTCTTTGGGCACTTGATGACTTTTGTAAAATGTGTGACCTAGCTCATAAATTGCAGTGCATCAATACCTATCACCAAAAATTAGTTTGAGCAAAATACAATTTCATATTTAATTTAGATTGATTAAAAGGTTATTAAATGTTGCTTTTAGCCACTGGTTGAGGTTGTTAGAGTCACTTAGCTAATCCCATTATTGTTGGTTACAATTTTATATTTGCCTCTGAATTATTTGCTATTTAATGAACATTTTGGTTTCTGTTTTGAACAACTTTTATTTTCCACTTTGAATTTGAATTTATTTCAGAGAGGATTTTGATAGGAGGTGTTTATCCACTGTGATCAAAATGGAATAAGGTGATGACTTGGCATGATTATCATTAGGCCACATTGCTTATTACACAGGGGTGTTACAATTCTCCTCCTCTAAAAGAAATTCTCGTCCCGAGAATTCAGGAGGTAGAAGGAAATAGGTCGGGGTATTCCTTGCGAAGATGATCCTCGCGTTCCCAAGTGGCTTCATCTTCAGTATGATTTGACCACTGCACTTTCAGGAACATGGTCGTCTTCTGACGAGTCCGACGTTCAGCTTCATTGAGAATGCGGATCGGATGCTCCTTATAAGAAAGATCATCTTGCAATTTGAGCATCTCGTGATCCACTACGCGGTGCGGAGATTCCTTAAAGCATTTACGAAGTTGCGACACATGGAATACGTCGTGGATATGAGAGAATTGTGGTGGCAACTCCAATTTATATGCCACCTGTCCACGTCTAGCCACAATGCGAAAGGAGCCGATGTAGCGTGGAGCAAGCTTGCCCTTGATTCCGAAACGATGAGTGCCCTTCATAGGAGTGACTCACAGATAAGCCTCATCACCAGGTTGATAGATCAAACCCCATCGTTTGCGATCATAGTTGCTCTTCTGGCGGTCCTGAGCCGCCTTGAGATTTTCTCAGACAATACGGACTTGCTCTTCGGCGTGTTGAATAATATCCGGACCCACGAGTGGTCGTTCCCCGGTTTCTATCCAATTCAGAGGGGTTCGACACTTACGTCCATAGAGTACTTCAAAGGGGGCCATTTTCAAGCTGGCTTGATAGCTGTTGTTATATGAGAATTCCGCATAAGGGAGAGATTCTTCCCACTTCTTGCCGAAAGATATAACACAAGCTCGAAGCATGTCTTCAAGCACTTGATTGACTCGCTCGACTTGGCCTTGGGATTGGGGATGATAAGCCGAACTCCAGGTAATATGAGTTCCCATGGCTTCTTGGAAACTTTCCCAGAACTTGGAGGTGAAGAGACCGCCACGGTCCGAACTGATCTCCTTCGGAATACCGTGGAGTGATACAATTCTGGAGATATACAACTCTGCTAACTGACTAGCAGTGATAGTCTCTTTGACAGGCAGAAAGTGTGCCACTTTAGAGAGTTGGTCGACGACGACAAGAATAGCATCGTGACCCTTCTGTGATTTGGGAAGGCCAGTGATGAAATCCATTTGAACCTTGTCCCATTTCCATAAAGGAATAGGGAGGGGTTGCACAATTCCAACAGGCTTCTGATGTTCTGCTTTAACGCGACGACACACATCACATTCAGCAACATATCGAGCAATATCCTGCTTCATTCTAGACCACCAGTACCTTTGAGGGAGGTCGCGATACATCTTGGTGCTACCTGGATGAATAGGCAGCGGTGTATCATGTGCCTCCTCCATGACCTTGTCAGTCATAAGCTCGAAGCGAGGTACGATAATGCGGTCTCTGAAATACAAGGTTCCATCTTCAGACAGCGAGAAATCCCTGTACTTTTCAAGGTGAAGATTTTTCTTCATCAGATCAACTTCAACATCTTTAGCTTGCGCACTCTTAATAGCCTTCTCAAGGTCTGGTTCAACAACCATGGTATTTAGATATCCTTGAGGAACTATCTCGAGATTTAGTTTCCGAAGCTCTTCATACAGGAGTGGTTGCTGTAGCTGAACCTCAAGTTCACAGCAATAGGATTTACGGCTCAACGCATCAGCCATTACATTAGCCTTGCCAGGGGTATAGGAAATACCCAAATCATAGTCTGTAATGGTCTCCATCCATCTTTGCTGACGGAGGTTCAGAGATGGCTGAGTGAACAAGTACTTTAGACTTTTATGATCCGTGTAGATCTCACAACGATTACCGAGGAGGTAATGTCGCCACAACTTCAATGCATAGATGACAGGAGCTAGTTCTAGATCATGAACAGGGTAGTTCTCTTCATGGGGACGCAACTGTCGAGATCCATAAGCAATCACCTTACGCTCTTGCATTAGGACACAGCCTAATCCTTCACGGGATGCGTCACAATAAATCACGAAGTCTTTGCGAGAATCTGGAGGAGCAAGTACTGGGGCAGATGTTAGCTTGTCTTTAAGTGTTTGAAAACTTTCCTGACATTTTTCTGTCCACTCAAACTTAATGCCCTTGTGAAGCAGATCAGTCAAAGGCTTAGCAATCTTTGAAAAATTCTCGACAAAACGACGGCAATAACTTGCAAGGCCGAGAAAACTTCTGACTTGCTTGACATTCTTTGGTGGAGTCCATTCAAGAATTGTGTGAACTCGTTCTAGATTAACAGCAATGCCATGTTTGGAGATCATGTGCCGAGATATGTCACTTCTGACAACCAGAATTCACACTTGGAATACTTGGCATACAGTTGATGTTCACTCAGCTTTTCCAGTACAAGCCGAAGATGTTTGGCATGTTCTTCTTCATTCTTCGAATATACCAGAATATCATCTAGATAAACCATGACGAATTTGTCGAGGTAATCCATGAAGATGTAATTCATCAGGCGGGAGAACGTAGCTGGAGCATTTGTTAAGCCAAATGACATGACGGTGTACTCATAAGAGCCATATCGAGTAACAAATGCAGTCTTGGGAATATCCTCTTCACGAACACGGATCTGATGATAACCCAACCTCAAGTCGAGTTTAGAGAACACCGATGATCCAGCAAGTTTATCATACAGATCATTGATCCGAGGAAGTGGATACTTGTTCTGAATTGTTGCTTGGTTAATGGGCTGATAATCCTAAACCAATCGGTTAGTTCCATTCTTCTTCTTAATGAAGAGTGAAGGTGCTCCCCAAGCAGAGGAACTGGGGCGGATGAAACCCTTCTTAAGTGACTTGTCGATTTCTTCCTTAAGCTCGAGAAGGTGATGCGGAGGCATCTTATAAGGACGCTTCGCAATAGGAGTTGTGCCTGGTTTCAAGTCGATGACAAACTCGACAGCTCTAACAGGGGGTATTCCTGGAAGTTCTTCTGGAAAGACATCTTGAAAATCATGAACAACTGGAACATTCTCAATGCCTTCAAGAGGTGAAGCATTCAATGCATTCAGAACATATATCTGATTATCGGCATTCTGAACTGTACGAGCTGAGTATTTGACTGTCTGGCTAGAAGGATGGGTAAGTTGGACTTTCTTAGCAGCACAGTCGATCAAAGCATTATGGGCGGCCAACCAGTCCATACTGAGAATGATGTCTATGTCGGAAGGTCCAAGAGCAATAAGGGAAGCAGAGAACATCAACCCTTCAATTCTGATCTGATTGTTGTGACTTACCATTTTGGTTTGCCACCTGGAACGGGGAGTGCTAATTTCTAAAGGAGTGGGTAATGAGCTCATAGCTAACCCATGCAATTGTGCAAATTGCTGGGACACGAAGGAATGTGATGCACTTGAATCAAAAAGAATAGAAGCTAGCACTGAATTCACAGAGAGTGTTCCCAGCACGATAGTTGGTTCCTTCTGAGCCTTTTCAGCATTGACGTGATTGGCATGGCCAAGTACAACAGTAGATGGTATGACATTACGGTTTCTGAATCGGTGGTTTCGACAACTCTTCTTACGACCAACAGGAGGACAAGAAGCATTCTGCGACTGACCCTGGAGGCAATCAAGGGTAAGGTGTCCTGACTGTCCACACTTGTGGCATAAGCCATCATTATGGGATGGAGTCACAACATTGGACTGTCCACCCTGAATCGTTAGCTGTCTCGGAGGTGAAGGCAAACGAGGTGCAACATAAGACGGCCTTGGCGTTGGAGCAGGTCGATGATGAACATTGTGTGGGATCCAGACTTGAAGTTTCCGAGCAGGCTGACCCGAAGACGAGCCGACATCTCGAGTATGCTTGAGCGACTCCTGGTATTTAGTCAGAGCCGTTTCAGCTCGGAAAGATTGGCTGACAAGCGTTGCAAAATCTGTGCAATCATGGATAGCAAGTGCGAGGTTTATATCAGTATGCAGTCCTTCACGGAATTTCTCCTGCTTGCGTGCGTCAGTGCAGACGTCATCTGCAGCATAGCATGATAATTCAAGGAACTTCCTCTGATATTCATCCACAGTCATTGTGCCCTGTGTGAGTTTGCGGAATTCCAGCTTCTTCTGGTCCATCAAACCTTGAGGAATTTGCCGTGCACGGAAGGCTGACTGAAATTCCTGCCAAGTGGTTACAGTTTCAGCAGGCAACATACCCTTGTGGCTTTCCCACCATTGAGCAGCTGGACCCTTCAAGTGGAATGTCGCAAAGGTGACGTAATTGTCAGGAGCAACATTAGCTGATTCCATCTCAAACAGGATGTCACGAAGCCAATCATCAGCATCCATAGGATTGGTGGAGTTGCAGAAAATAGACGGGTTGAGGCGCACGAAATCTTGAAGCCATATCGGACCAGGCTCCTGACGAGCATCGTTGCGTTCCAAATGGTTCACCAAACTCTCGTTGAGCTGACGGCTCAATTCAAACTGCTGCATCATTGCGGCAACATAAGGTGGAGGTGGGGGATCGTCAGCCATCCTGCCAAATCAACAGGGGCAATTTAGCAAGAAAAACTGCATGTGAATGGAGTTATTCATGATGTAACACGGGAAATGAACAAGAAGGGCATTAGATAGATGATAGTAGTCGTTAAAGACATACCAATCCATGCACAAAGTTAGATTCAAATGGATATTACGAGCTCGGGAACGCTCGCAGCTAGACAAACTAGGCGGCGCGCAGGCACGCGATAAGGAAGTACACAACAAGACATAGCAAAGGCTATATCATGTCGGAGAAAACTGTTGGAGCGAGGAAACTGCAAGTGACAACACAGGGTGCCCTCGATAAAAGGATCCTGTAAGCAGAACCTGGCCCACAATCTTGAAGAAAGGGGGGTAATTTCAGAACTCCGGGTGGATATGATCACGAGAACCTAATGTTGGAGTTAGTAAAATTTTAACCCAAAAGGAAGAGAGATCAGCGTCCCAGAGTAAAGATGAGGAATAAAAGATCCTAATACCACCCATTCGGTAACATGGGCCCGTAAGACACACAGCCGTGTTAGTAAAATAGTTTTTGAAAGACTAGACTCAACTTCGGCCAAGGAGTTGGAAAGGGGAATCCTACAGGCAGTCGGCTCTGATACCAACCTGTGACGCCCCCGGCTTAAACATGCACTAATCATACACGCAAATGCACACGATCAAGCCTAAGGACTCACTTGAAGATATCACAACACAACTCTAGACACAAATTAAAATAATACAAGCTTTATGTTACAAGCCAGGGGCCTCGAGGGCTCGAATACATAAGCTCGCTTACAAGCGTCAGCGGAAGCATCAGATATCTGAGTACATATATAAAAGAAAGACAGAAAAGCCTTTAACAAGGCGGGGCAAAACAAAAACTACGATCGAAAGGTGCAAGCCTCCTACCTGGGACCCTCCGAACCTACTCCTGGTCGTCAGACAACTCGTAGCAGTAACCATCCTCGGGGTGGTAGTATTAGTCGTCGGCGGGGGCAGCTGTCTCCGGGGCTCCGTCATCTGGTTGCATCAAACGGATATGGGGAAAAAGAGGAAGCAAAGCAACCGTGAGTACTCATCCGAAGTACTCAGCAAGCAAGGATCTATACTACATATGCAACATTGTCAAAGAAGGGCTGTATATGTGGACTGGGCTGCAGAAATGCCAGAATAGAGAGAAGGCCTAGTCCTATCGAAGACTAGCATCTTCAGCGGTCTTGCAGCATTAGAAGAGTGTAGATTAGCACAGTATAAAGTAGTAGTAACATTAAGTATCAACCTCGGCCAGAGATCCTTTCTCGACTCCCTGCGAGAAAGCAATCTCAGAGCCCTAGTATCCATGTCTCATCACAAGTATCCAGTTCTAGTTGTATCGATCGGGATACAACTCCGAGCGTCCGTTATCGAGGATCCGGCTATGCATAGATTAGTTCTTCCCAGCAGGGGTGCACCAACTTACCCACCACGCTCGCTTAACTCCGGCCGGACACACTTTTCTGGGTCATGCCCGGCCTCGGCCAAACGACACCGCAGCCCTACCTAAAGCTCAGCAGAGAGGTCCCCGTCGGTCTATATCGTAAGCGCTCAGGGGTCTTGGGCCGTCGCCCTGTGCACTCCGGGTCGTTGCAAGCAGGGTGGATACCAGCGCCAACGGCACGATCCGACCCGGCCGCCATGCTGAACTGGACGTCTGACAGAGCTTTCGGCTGATGCATATGATGCAGAGTGCCCATAACTATTCATGCGTGATGGTTAGTGCTATCGGGCCAGAGGCCCACTCAGATCACATATCCAAATCGTTAGTGTATTGGTAGTGCGGTAATGAGCAGAGAGTCACGATCGATGTGACCCCGTTGCCCCGTCCCGAGGACTTGCGGCAAGGGCTAAGAATGCCCGGCCATGCCTCGTATTTATCTCTCGGGCACCGTCCAGGTCAACCCGTCTCCACATCACTCGCCACTTAAGCTCGCGCGGGTACCCCTCAGGGCTGACCCGACTTTATCATGTTTCATAGTTAAAGTCATAGTAACTGTGTGTGGGAAACCTGAGGAATCACCCTCGATGGATTCCACCTGATGTAATCGTCAAGGTGAACTTAGGAGGAATCACCCTGGAGGTTCACACTTGAGGTGTTGTACGACGGCGTCGTTATCAGAAGTGATGAAGGAGGAATCACCCTCGATGACCACGACCGAATAGCTACTCTACAGAGTTGACATCAGAAGTGCTGACGAGGTATCACCCTCGGCACTTGATAGTAACGCTGCAGTGTCGTTACAACTAAGGGGGTGATGTGCGGTGCCGGGGCCTGGTTGTTGAGTCTTCTGATGATCCAGCGGGGGCAACTGGGAAAATGGGTCACTGGGGTCTCTAACCAGCCTATCCTAAGCAGTTTAGGACAAGCAGGTAATTATCAAAAACAGGTTACAAAATCAGGTCATGCATCAGAATAGGTAAAGCAGTAGTAGCAGCAATTCGAATGCAAGCACAAGAGAGAAGAGAATAGGCGATATAGGTATGCTCAAGGGGGGGGTGCTTGCCCAGTTGCTCGACGGCAAAGGCAAGGTCGTCAACGGTGCAGTCAACCTCCGGAGCTGCATCGGTCTCGGGGACTATCTCGGTACCGGGATCTACCGAGAGAGAAGAGGGGGAGGAAACAAATAGATACACAGCAATCAGATGCAACACAGAGCATGCTAAGCTATCGTGCAGTGCAGGGTTGCCTAAAAGCAAGTCTAATTCATTTTAGTTATTTTAGGATTTAAGTTGGATTTATTAACCGGTATATGTGCACTATTCATCTACCGAAAACAGGCTAAAAGTTGCGGGTTCACCTCCGTAGAGGGTTCCGACATGGAAACAGATAGCACGATTGGATTCGTCTCGTCGTTCTGAGCAACTTTCATGTTCAAAGTTTTTCGATCCGAGTTACGGTTTAATTTCTATGAATTTTTAAAGATTATAATATTTTCTAAAATTATTTATATTAACAGAATTACCAAATGATTTATGACATCAGCATGACATCACACTGACATCAGCAGTCAACTGTGACCGTTGACTGGTCAAACCTGACCTGTGGGTCCAGTGGGACCCACTTGTCGGCCTCTGCTAGTCTTAAACAGAGTTTATCTAAACTAACTGAGGTTGAATAGTAGCTGGGCCCCACATGTCGGTGACAGATTAACTAACTAATTAACTAATTAATTAACAGACTTAATTAGCAATTTTATTTATTAAAAAAATGTTTTAAGCGGTGGGGCCCGCCTGTCAGTGGCAGTGGCTGCCACGTCACCATAGTTGACCAGGTCAACTGGTCAACCGGGGCCCGTGGGCCCACTTGCCAGCGACCCAGGGGGTGGCCCTGTCCAGCCACGTCGGCGGCCGGCGCCGGAGTTGCTCCGGCAAGCCAAAACTCGCGGCGGAGGCACGGGTGTCCGGCGGGATTCACCCACGAGCCACCAAATCGGTCGAGGAGGGGCGCGTTCGGCTGCGCGCGGAGCGCCACATCCATCTGCGCCATCGACCAGAACAGAGGAAGGCCCAAGCATCGCCGGCGACGAGCTGGGCGGACGCCGGCGTTCGGGTGAAGTCGAGCAGGGGCTAGGGGGCTCGGGAGGACGAGCGAAAGGCCTCGACGGGCTCCTGGCCGTGCCATGAGCACGATGTCGTGCTCGGAAGTGAGCTCGAACGGCTGTGGCCACGATGGTGACGCGGCAGGTGGCGGCCAGAGTATGGCAATGGCGCGCGGCGGTGCTAGCTAGCTACGGGGAGTGAGCGAGCAGCACAGGAGAAGGGGAAGTGCTCACCGAGCGGCACAAAGTAGGCCCGCGAGAGGTTTAGGAGCTGCCGTGCAGGGGATCGATGGCGGCGAGCTCCTGTGATCCGAGGTGGGGAACGTCCTACTCCGGGCGTTGCAGCGGCCTGCGACTCGTTCGCGGGGTCGAGGAGGAAGAAGTAGGCGCCGGCGAATCGTCTGGACTTGTCGGAGAGGCTCAAGGGCGCCGGTGGCCGTGAGGCTGACGGAGCAGCGGCGGCGAGCGTGCTCGGGAAGAGAGGGACAGCGAGGCGAGCGCGTTCGAGGGAAAGAGAGGGGGAGACTGAGGGGGCTAGGGTTCGAGGATGGAAGAGGGGCGCTCGGGCGAGGCCAAATAGGCGTCGGGGAGCCGGCGGATGGGTGACACGGTGACGGGCGTCTGCGTGTCGGCGCGGGCGCGCGACAGCGCGCGGGAGGAGGGAGATGAGATCCAGATGGGCTGGGCCCAAACCTGTAGCAGCAGGCCTAAGTGCACAGTAAGACTTTAGGCCTCTTTCTATTTTCATTTTCCTGCTTCTCTTTTCAACTCTGTTTTGCAAATTGTTTGGGCACTTGATGACTTTTGTAAAATATGTGACCTAGCTCGTAAATTGCAGTGCATCAATACCTATCACCAAAAATTAGTTTGAGCAAAATACAATTTCATATTTAATTTAGATTAATTAAAAGGTTATTAAATGTTGCTTTTAGTCACTAGTTGAGGTTGTTAGAGTCACTTAGCTAATCACATTATTGTTGGTTACAATTTTATGTTTGCCTCTGAATTATTTGCTATTTAATGAACATTTTGGTTTCTGTTTTGAACAACTTTTATTTTCCACTTTGAATTTGAATTTATTTCAGAGAGGATTTTGATAGAAGGTGTTTATCCACTGTGATCAAAATGGAATAAGGTGATGACTTGGCATGATTATCATTAGGTCACATTGCTTATTACACAGGGGTGTTACAGATCAGCGGCTGGGCGGTACTGTAGTCGAGGAGTCAGCGGTGGTCGGTAGACGGAGCCACACATGTGGCGCCGAATCACGCAGAAGCAGTGGCGCCATGGTTGTGCCTTCTCCCGTGTGAGCGCGTGCAAAGGAACATGGGGGTAGGAAGATGGCCAAAGGCAGAGGTGGCCTCGCCGTCGGCGGGCAGGTCAACGAAGACCGAGACTCGCGGGGTGTGACGGCACAACCCAGGGAAGCTCGAGAGGCATCGGTTGAAGATGATGAGACGAGAACGCTTTCGGATAAGAGATAGGGGAAAGCAGTGTTTAGGGTCCACAGGACACCGGGAAAATTGGAAGATGGTTGGCGCGTCCGTGGTCACTCTGTAACGAAGCCGATGTTATGCTCAAATAGTTTGCAAGAAAGATCGTGTTGCAAAACTGTAGTACACGGCCCCTGTCCAATCACAGTTGATCCAACGGCTCGCTGTGGGACGGACGCTAGTGTTGGATCTGTCGGGTGATCCCAATCATTTATCAAAACAAAAAAGGAAAAGATCGACTGAATTTTTTTTGGAACTTCCCAAAGTCAGGGAAAAGGAAGTATGCATGGGCCGGCCAGTCTAACAGAAGAACTCTCTCTCTCTCTCTCTCTCTCTCTCTTCAGCGCCAGCTATGAAAAGACTACTATTTGCCGCCTTAAGGGTCAAAATAAAGAAATTTGGTTTGTGCTTCCTCGTTGTGTTGCCCCGAGTAGTCTGTCGCCTTTTATTTTTGTTTTATCAAAAACATTGCAAGTATTAAAAAAACAGAGGATGTTTGACCATGTTATAACATGTTAGGGCACCTCCAATGCCGCAAACCGCCCACAACCGTTTGGACCGTGCGATTCGGACATGTTATTTCATTCAATGCACGTCTGTATTGGTCCGCATGACGGTCCAGACGTACTTTCTTCCGCAAACCGGAGACAAACGTGGAGACTTTGCTGGCGTCCGGACAGCACACAAGCACGCTTCTGACCACACTGGCCCACCCACCCCCCTCACCCGCGTGCGTTCCTCCTCAGCGCCAGCTTCCCGCATTCATGCCGCTGTAGAGTGCGCCGCTTCACATTGAAGACGGCTCAGGACAGACACGGCCTGTCACTGCCTCCGCCATTGAAGCGGCGCGCCAGCCGAGGACACTGTTAGCTGCACGCCCGGCTGAACATGCCTCTTCGTTGCATTTAAACGCCTCCAGTAAACCCGCGTGGAAGCCGAGAAACCTACTCCGGCCACATGTCCGTTCTCGAGCAGGCGGCATTAAACATAACATCGGGCAACAATCGCAGCACTCCATCGCTCCCTGTATTCTCCTTCCACCATTTTCTCAACCCTTTCAATGGCATCCGACGAGCAGGAAGAGCAGTTCTCCGGCATAAAAGCCGTCCGGGTGGCCCGCCAAGCCCGCGGATACGAGCGAGGCAGCTCATGTGACGCCCCCGGCTTAATCGTGCACTAATCATACACGCAAATGCACATGATCAAGCCTAAGGACTCACTTGAAGATATCACAACACAACTCTAAAACATAAATAAAGTCATACAAGCTTTATATTACAAGCCAGGGGCCTCGAGGGCTTGAATACATAAGCTTGCATACAAGCATCAGTGGAAGCATCAGATATCTGAGTACAGATATAAAAGAAAACACAGATAAGCCTTTAAGAAGGCGGGGCTAAAGAAAACACTACGATCGAAAAGGCGCAGGCCTCCTGCCTGGGACCCTCTGATCCTACTCCCGGTCGTCGGCAAGCTCGTACTAGTAACCACCCTCGGGGTGGTAGTAGTAGTCGTCGACAGGGGCAGCTGGCTCCGGGGCTCCGTCATCTAGTTGCATCAAACGGATATGGGGAAAAAGAGGAAACAAAGCAACCGTGAGTACTCATCCGAAGTACTCAGCAAGCAAGGATCTACACTACATATGCAACATTATCAAAGAAAGGCTGTATATGTGGACTGGGCTGCAGATATGCCAGAATAGAGAGAAGGAATAGTCCTATCGAAGACTAGCATCTTCAGCGGTCTTGCAGCATTAGAAGAGTGTAGATTAGTTCGACATAAATTAGTAGTAACATTAAGTAACAACCTTGGCCAGAGATTCTTCCTCGACTCCCTGCGAGAAAACAATCCCAGAGCTCTAATATCCAGTTCTAGTTGTATCGATCGGGATACAACTCTGAGCGTCCGTTACCGAGGATCCGGCTATGCATAGATTAGTTCTTCCCTGCAGGGGTGCACCAACTTACCCACCACGCTTGATTAACTCCGGCCGGACACACTTTTCTGGGTCATGCTCGGCCTCGGCCAAACGATACGCCGCAACCCGACCTAGGCTTAACAGAGAGGTCAGCACTCCGGACTAAACCTATGCACCCAGGGGTCTTGGGCCATCGCCCCGGGAACTCCTGCACGTTGCGTACACGGCCGGTGAGTAGACCTAGCAGCCTCCATTACAAAGGAGGGTGCTTAACGCAGTCCAACCCAGTGCGTGCTGCTCAGTCACTGATGTCTATTAAGCTTCGGCTGATGCATATGACGCAGAGTGCCCATAACTGTTCCCACGTGATGGTTAGTGCTATCGGGCCAGAGGCCCACTCGGATCAAATATCCAAACCATTAATGTATTGGGGTTGTGCGGAAACGAGCAGAGACTCACGATCGATGTGACCCCATCGCCCCTTCTCAAGGCCTTGCGGCAAGGGCTAAGAATGCCCGGCCATGCCTCGTAATTATATCTCGGGCACCCTCTAGGTCAACCCGTCTCCACAACACTCGCGGGTACCCCTCAGGGTCGACCCGCCTTTCCAAGTAACAGTGGTAAAGTCCAAGTATCCGTGTGTCCAAAACATTAGGGGAATCTGAGGTATCACCCTCATTGGATTCCTACTCGATGTATCCGTCAAGGTGAACTCGGAGGAATCACCCTCGATGGGTTCACACTTGAGGTGTTGCATGACAGCGTCGTTATCAGAAGTGGTGAAGGGGGAATCACCCTCGATGACCACGACCGAATAGCTACTCTACAGAGTTAACATCAGAAGTGCTAAACGAGGTATCACCCTCAGCACTCGATGGTAACGCTGCAGTGTCGTACAACCAAGGGGGGTGATGTGCGATGCTGGGGCCTGGTCGTCGAGTCTTCCGATGATCCAGCAGGGCAATTGGGACAAGTGGGGTCCCTGGGGTTCACTCACTAGCCTATTCTAAGCAGTTTAGGATAAGCAGATAATTATCAAAAGCAGGTTACAAAAATCAGGCTATGCATCAGAATAGGTAAAGCAGTAGCACCAGCAATTCTAATGCAAGCACAAGAAAGAAGAGAATAGGTGATATAGGCATGTTTAAAGGGGGGTGCTTGCCTGGTTGCTTTGCGGCAAAGGCAAGGTCGTCAACGGTGTCGTCGGGCTCCTGAGCTGCGTCGGTCTCGGGAACTGCGTTGGTACCGGGGTCTACCGAGAGAGAAGGAGGGGAGGAAACAAATAAATACACGGCAAACATATGCAACACAGAGCATGCTATGCTAACGTGCAGTGCAGGGTTGCCTAAAGACATGTCTACATCATTTTAGTTATTTAAGGATTTAAGTTGGAATTATTAACCGGTATATATGCACTATTCATCTATCGGAAACAGCCTAAAAGTTGCGGGTTCACCTCTGTAGAGGGTCCCGACACGGAAACAGATAGCACGGTCAGATTGGTCTCATCGTTCTGAGCAACTTTCATGTATAAAGTTTTTCGATCGGAGCTACGGTTTATTTTCTATGAATTCTCAAAGATTAAATCATTTTCTAGAATTATTTTAAATCAACAGAAATGAAATATGACGTCAACATGACGCAGGTGTGACATCAGCGGTCAACAGACTCGCTGACCAGGTCAAACCTGACCAGTGGGTCCCACCTGTCATAGACAGTGGACTAACAGTAGTTTAAACTAACTAAAATGAGGTTAATTAACAGCCGGGCCCCACATGTCAGTGACAGATTATATTACTAATTAAGTTTATTTATAAAAATGTTTTAATTAGATTATTCATGCGGTGGGGCCCGCCTGTTAGTGACACAGGGGTGCCTAGTCAGCACGTTGACTTGTCAAACCAGTCAACGGGGCTCCTAGGCCCACTGGCAGTGACTCTGGGAGTGGCCCCGGGTCAGCCAGTGTGGCGGCGACCGGCGGCATAACGCCGGCGACCTGCAGACGCGGCGGAGGGCCTCGGCCCTCGTCGGAAAACGCCTACAGGGCGCCATTCGGCGCGCAGCTGGGCTCGTTTCAAACGAGTCGAACGTCCTGCATCGGTTGGTGGTGGTGGCGCAGCCGGACTCGGCCGGAAACGACACCGGCGACGAGCCATGGCAGGGACCGAAGCACGAGCTCGTCGAGTTCGGCGTTTGAGCGCGCGAGCAGGCAACCTAGCTAGCTACGCGGGGTCTACGGCGCATGAGGAACACGCCAGAGCGGTCGGGCGAGCTTGTAGCGGCTCGGGAGCACGTCAATGGTGGCCATGGCGGTGGCGGAGCACGGCACCGTGGTGGCACATCCACGGGCTACGGGAGACGGCGGAAATGGAGGGGAGAGGAGCGTGAGCTCACCGTGCGGCTACGTAAAGCCCCTGGAAGGTTAGTAGCAGCAGCGGGCGTCGTCGGAGTCGAAGGAGATCACCGGAGCAGAGGCGGAAGGGGGCGGCTCGATCTAGGCGATGCAGAGCTACCCGGCTTCCGTTCGAGGGCGTGGTCAACGCAGTTGTGGACGGCGAAGACGATGGACAGGTCGGCGAGGCGAGGCGGTGGTTGTGGCCGCGTGTACTACGACGGCGAGGTCGTGGCGGCGCTCGGTTGCGGTGGGGAATGAGGGGGAGAGCGAGGGAGGAAGGGGCGAATGGATGAGGAGGTCCAGGGGGAGTGGACGAGGCCGGGGCCTTATCCCCTCGCGTCGGTGGGCGTCGGTGGTGCCGCGCTGTCGCCATTTCACCGGCGCTCGCCGGCGCGGCCATGGGCGTGGCGACACGCACAGGAGAGAGACGGGGGGAGAGAGAGATGGGCCGGCCTCAGGCACTGTGCACTTAGGCCCAGTGCAAAGTGGCCTTTTTCCTTTTTCTTTTTCTGATTTCTGTTTTTCTTTTTTTTTCCAGAGAGGGTTTTGCAATATTTGGAGCCACCAAATGATTTTGTAAAAATGTGAAACTTGGTCACACAATTACAATGGAATATTCTGCACTGCCCCAAAAAGTTTGAGGAGTTTTGGAATCCTTTTGAAATTTTCAAAAATGAATATGGCATTTAAAGTGCTGCTTTGGCATTGTTTTAAAATGCTTAGGCCCACTTTGACTTGATGATGATGTTGTATTCCTTAACAACAAATGGTTCTGGAATATTTGCTAGAAGGTGAACATTTTTCCAGCAATTTTTGAACCACTTTATTTGGCACTTGAATTTGAATTGATTTGCAGAGAGAAATTTGAATTGAGTTGAGCTAACACTGTGATCAAGCATTGCATAGATGATGACTTGGCATAATTAACAGATGATCACAGTGCTTATTACACAGGGGTGTTACAATTCTCCTCCACTAAAAGAAATTCTCGTCCCAAGAATTCAGGATGTAGAAGGAAAGAGGTCGGGGTATTCTTCCCGAAGATGATCACCGTGTTCCCAAGTGGCTTCATCTTCTGTATGATTCGACCACTATACTTTCAGGAACTTGGTCGTCTTTTGACGGGTTTGACATTCAGATTCATCGAGGATACGGATCGGATGCTCCTTATAAGAAAGATCATCTTGCAATTCGAGCATCTCGTGATCCACTGCTCGGTGCGGAGACTCCTTGAAGCAACGACGAAGTTGCGACACATAGAAGACGTCGTGGATATGAGAGAATTGCGGTGGCAACTCCAGTTTATATGCCACCTAACCATGTCTTGCAATAATGCGGAAAGGACCAATGTAGCGTGGAGCTAACTTGCCCTTAATTCCGAAGCGGTGAGTGCCCTTCATAGGAGAGACACGAAGATAGGCTTGATCACCAGGTTGATAGGTCAAGCCCCATCGCTTGCGATCATAATTGCTCTTCTGACGATCCTGAGCCGCCTTCAGATTTTCTCGAATGATACGGACTTGTTCTTCGGCGTGTTGAATAATATCCGGTCCCATGAGCGGTCGTTCCCTAGTTTCTGACCAATTCATAGGGGTTCGACACTTACGTCCATAAAGTACTTTGAAGGGGGCCATTTTCAAGCTGGCTTGATAGCTGTTGTTATAAGAGAACTCGGCATACGGAAGAGATTCTTCCCATTTCTTGCTGAAGGATATAACACAAGCTCGTAGCATATCTTCAAGCACTTGATTGACTCGCTCGACTTGGCCTTGGGATTGGGGATGATAAGCTGAACTCTAGGTAATGTGAGTTCCCATAGCTTCTTGGAAACTTTCCCAGAACTTTGAGGTGAAAAGACCGCCATGGTCCGAACTGATCTCTTTCGGAATACCGTGGAGTGAAACAATTCTGGAGATATATAATTCTGCTAACTGACTAGCAGTGATAGTCTCCTTGACAGGCAGAAAGTGTGCAACCTTAGAGAGTTGATCGACGACGACAAGAATAGCATCGTGACCCTTCTGTTACTTGGGAAGGCCAGTAATGAAATCCATTTGCACTTTATCCCATTTCCATAAAGGAATAGGTAACAATTGCAGAATTCCAGCAGGCTTCTGATGTTCTGCTTTAACGCGACGGCAAATGTCACACTCAGCAACATAGCGAGCAATATCCTGCTTCATTTTGGACCACCAGTACCTTTGACGGAGATCACGATACATCTTGGTACTACCCGGATGAATAGACAGCGGTGTATCATGTGCCTCCTTCATGACCTTGTCAGTCATAAGCTCGAAGCAAGGTACCACAATGCGGTCTCTGAAATACAAGGTTCCATCTTCAGACAGCGAGAAATCCCTGTACTTTTCAAGGTGAAGATCTTTCTTCATCAGATCAATTTCAGCATCTTTAGCTTGCGCGTTCTTAAAAGCTTTCTCAAGATCTGGTTGTACCACAAGGTTTTTAAGAGAATCCTGGGGAACAATACGTAGATTCAGCTTGCGCAATTCTTCATAAAGATGAGGTTGAGCTTGCTTAACCATGAGGTTGTTACAATAGGACTTGCGGCTTAAGGCATCAGCCATGACATTAGCCTTGCTAGGGGTATATGAAATACCACAGTCATAGTCCGTAATTGTTTCCAACCATCGCTGTTGGCGGAGCTTGAGATCCGGCTGAGTAAACAAGTACTTCAGACTTTGATGATCAGTATATATCTCACATCGATTACCAAGAAGGTAGTGTCGCCACTGCTTCAATGCATAAATCATTGCAGCAAGTTCAAGATCATGCACTGGAGAGTTTTCTTCATGTGGACGCAATTGACGTCAAGCATACGCAATTACTCTTCGTTCTTGCATTAGGACACAGCCTAATCCCTGACGAGAGGCGTCCCAATATATCACAAAGTATTTGCGGGAATCCAGAGGAGCAATAACTGAAGCAGAAGTTAGCTTGTCCTTGAGAGTCTAGAAACTTTCCTGACATTTGTCTGTCCACTCAAACTTAACGCCTTTGTGAAGCAGGTTAGTCAGGGGCTTAGCAATCTTGGAAAAGTTCTCAACAAATCGGCGGCAATAGCTTGCGAGGCCGAGAAAACTTCTCACTTGCTTGACGTTCTTCAGAGGAGTCCAGCCAAGAATAGCATGAACTCGTTCCGGGTCAACAGCAAATCCATCCTTGGAAATCACATGTCCAAGGTAGGTTACTTCAGAAAGCCAAAATTCACATTTGGAGTATTTGGCATACAACTGGTGTTCTCGGAGCCTTACCAGTACAAGACGATGGTGTTCAGCATGTTCTTCCTTATTCTTTGAATAAGCCAGAATATCATCTAGATACACCACGACGAACCTGTCGAGGTAATCCATGAAGATGTAATTCATCAGACGGGAGAATGTGGCTGGAGCATTTGTTAAGCCAAATGACATGACAGTGTACTCATAAGAGCCATAGCGAGTAACAAATGCAGTCTTGGGAATATCCTCTTTGCGGACACGAATCTGGTGATAACCCAACCTCAAGTCGAGTTTAGAAAAGGCCGATGATCCAGCAAGCTGATCATACAAATCATTGATCCGAGGAAGTGGATATTTATTCTGAATGGTTGCCTGGTTGATATGACGGTAGTCTTGGACCAACCTATTCGTACCATCTTTCTTCTTGACAAAGAGAGAAGGTGCTCCCCAGGCAGAGGAACTAGGACGGATAAAGCCTTTGCGGAGGGATTTGTCGATTTCCTCCTTAAGCTCGAGAAGGTGGTGCGGAGGCATCTTATAAGGTCGCTTTGCAATAGGAGTTGTGCCTGGTTTCAAGTCGATGACAAACTTGACAGCTCTAGCAGGGGGTATTCCTGGAAGTTCTTCTCGAAAGACGTCTTGAAAGTCACAGACGACTGGGATGTTTTCGATCCCCTCAAGCGAAGAAGCATTTAACGCATTTAGAGCGTATATTAGGGCCTCGGCATTTTGAGTGATATGAGCATGGTAATTCACTAGCTCATCTGATGGGTGTAGGAGGTGTACAACCTTAGTGGCACAATTGATTGAGGTGCAATGAGCCTTCAACCAATCCATTCCCAGAACAAGATCAATTTTGGAAGATTTCAGGATAATGGGAAATGCCTGAAACTTCAACCTTTCAATCTCAATAGTGACTTTGGGGCTGAACAAGGAGGCTTGGCAATGACCCGCGGGAGTGTTTACCACTAAAGGATGGTGCAGCGTTTCACATTTAACGTCATGCATGAGTGCGAAATGTTCTGACATGAATGAATGCGATGCTCCTGAATCAAATAAAACAGATGCTGGTACTGAATTAACAAAGAGAGTACCCATCACAGTTTCAGGTTGATCCTGAGCTTCAGCCATGTTGATGTGATAGGCTGCCCACGACCATAAGAAGCTGTGGCATTGTTGTTGCGGGGCTGATTGTTGCCACGTGCATTAGCAGGCAGAGCCAGTTGATTCTGATTCTGGTAGCAGTTCCTGGCAAGATGACCTGGTTTGCCACACTTGTAACAGAGCCCACTGTCTGGACGGACCACAGGAGCTCGGGGTGGTGCAGCTCGAAGAGGCTGCCTCGGTGGTGGAGGAGGCAGATGTGGTGCAGCATGGTACGACCTTGGTGCAGGTGCAGTTGGACGATACATGCTGTGGGGAATCCAGATATGGCGCTTCTGTGAAGACGATCCCGAAGATGAGCCAACATCACGATAGCGCTTCTGTGACTCCTTGTGCTTGATCTGAGCGGTCTCAACCAGAATAGCCTTGTTCACATGGGTAGCAAAATCGGTGAAGTCTTGTGCAGCAAGTGCAAGCTCGATATCTGGGTGGAGTCCACTACGGAACTTCTCTTGCCTATGAGCATCTGTGGCGATGTCTTCTTCAGCATAGCGGGATAGATCAAGGAATTCCCGCTGATAGGCTTCGACAGTCTTGTTGCCCTGAGTGAGGTTGCGGAACTGGGTTTTCATCCGGTCCATGATTCCCTGAGGAATATATCGGGCACGAAAAGCAGCCTGGAACTCAGGCCAAGTAACGGCTGTTCTAGCAGGCAGTGTACGCTTGTGCGTGTCCCACCATTGAGCAGCGAGACCCTTTAAGAAAAAGGACGCGAAGGTGACATAGTTGGCAGGGGAGACATTTGCAGACTCCATCTCATGAGTGATGTCACGAATCCAGTCATCAGCATCCAGTGGCTTATCAGAGTTGCGGAACTGAGTGGGGTTGAGACGCACAAATTCCGACAGAGTTATTGAAGCAGGGTTCTGGTCTTGGTTGTTCTGATGCGGGAACTGAGCCATAATCCCAGTCATGAACTGACGGTTGAGCTCGAATTGTTGCATCATAGTTGCCATATAATCTGGCGGTGGTGGTTGTTCAGGGGCACGACCACGACCACCTGATCTAACCATCCTGCTAAGTTTCAACAGGGGTAGTTTAGTAAAAGCAATTGCGAGTGTTTAGCGACAAGCATGATGTAACACGACAGTAATTGAGCAGTGTAATAGAGACTTAACAGTAGTCAATTAAGACGTACAGATCCATACACTGAGTCGGGTACATGCAGACAGCATAACGGCGCAAATTTAAAAGCTAGACATGCTAGGCGGCGCGCAGGCACGCGGTAAGGAAGTACACAACGATACATAGCAAAGGCTACATCAACGTCGGAGAAAAATTTTGGAGCGAGGAATCTGCAAGTGACAACACAGGGTGTCCTCGATAAAAGGATCCTGCAAGCAGATCCTGGCCCACAATCTTGAAGAAAGGGGGGGGGTAATTTCAGAATTCCGGGTGAATGTGATCACGAGAACCTAATGTTGGAGTTAGTAAAATTTTAACCCGAAAGAAAGAGAGATCAGAGTCCCAGAGTAAAGACGAGGAATAAAAGATCCTAATACCACCCCGTTGGTGACGTGGGCCGTAAACCACACAGCCAAGTTAGTAAAACAGATTTGGACCACTAGACTCAACTTCGGCCAAGGAGTTGGAAAGGGGGTTTCCTACAGGCAGTCGGCTCTGATACCAACCTGTGACGCCCCCGGCTTAATCGTGCACTAATCATACATGCAAATGCACATGATCAAGCCTAAGGACTCACTTGAAGATATCACAACACAACTCTAAAACATAAATAAAGTCATACAAGCTTTATATTACAAGCCAGGGGCCTCGAGGGCTTGAATACATAAGCTTGCATACAAGCATCAGCGGAAGCATCAGATATCTGAGTACAGATATAAAAGAAAACACAGATAAGCCTTTAAGAAGGCGGGGCTAAAGAAAACACTACGATCGAAAAGGCGCAGGCCTCCTGCCTGGGACCCTCTGATCCTACTCCCGGTCGTCGGCAAGCTCGTACTAGTAACCACCCTCGGGGTGGTAGTAGTAGTCGTCGACGGGGGCAGTTGGCTCCGGGGCTCCGTCATCTGGTTGCATCAAACGAACATGGGGAAAAAGAGGAAGCAAAGCAACCGTGAGTACTCATCCGAAGTACTCAGCAAGCAAGGATCTACACTACATATGCAACATTATCAAAGAAAGGCTGTATATGTGGACTAGGCTGCAGATATGCCAGAATAGAGAGAAGGCCTAGTCCTATCGAAGACTAGCATCTTCAGTGGTCTTGCAGCATTAGAAGAGTGTAGATTAGTTCGGCATAAATTAGTAGTAACATTAAGTAACAACCTCGGCCAGAGATTCTTCCTCGACTCCCTGCGAGAAAGCAATCCCAGAGCCCTAGTATCTAGTTCTAGTTGTATCGATCGGGATACAACTCCGAGAGTCCGTTACCGAGGATCCGGCTATGCATAGATTAGTTCTTCCCTGCAGGGGTGCACCAACTTACCCACCACGCTCGATTAACTCCGGCCGGACACACTTTTCTGGGTCAGGCCCGGCCTCGGCCAAACGATACGCCGCAACCTGACCTAGGCTTAACAGAGAGGTCAGCACGCCGGACTAAACCTATGCGCCCAGGGGTCTTGGGCCATCGCCCCGGAAACTCCTGCACGTTGCGTACACGGCCGGTGAGCAGACCTAGCAGCCTCCATTACAAAGGAGGGTGCTTAACGCAGTCCAACCCAGCGCGTGCCGCTCATTCGCTGACGTCCATTAAGCTTCGGCTGATGCATACGACGCAGAGTGCCCATAACTGTTCCCACGTGATGGTTAGTGCTCTCGGGCCAGAGGCCCACTCGGATCAAATATCCAAACCGTTAATGTATTGGGGTTGTGCGGAAACGAGCAGAGACTCACGATCGATGTGACCCCGTCGCCCCGTCTCGAGGACTTGCGGCAAGGGCTAAGAATGCCCGGCCACGCCTCGTAAATATATCTCGGGCACCCTCCAGGTCAACCCGTCTCCACAACACTCGCGGGTACCCCTCAGGGTCGACCCGCCTTTCCAAGTAACAGTGGTAAAGTCCAAGTATCCATGTGTCCTAAACATCAGGGGAATCTGAGGTATCACCCTCGTTCGATTCCTACTCGATGTATCCGTCAAGGTGAACTCGGAGGAATCACCCTCGATGGGTTCACACTTGAGGTGTTGCATGACAGCGTCGTTATCGGAAGTGGTGAAGGGGGAATCACCCTCGATGACCACGACCGAATAGCTACTCTACATAGTTAACATCAGAAGTGCTAAACGAGGTATCACCCTTGGCACTCGATGGTAACGCTGCAGTGTCGTACAACCAAGGGGGTGATGTGCAGTGCTGGGGCCTGGTCGTCGAGTCTTCCGATGATCCAGCGGGGCAATTGGGACAAGTGGGGTCCCTGGGGTTCACTCACCAGCCTATTCTAAGCAGTTTAGGATAAGCAGGTAATTATCAAAAGCAGGTTACAAAAATCAGGCTATGCATCAGAATAGGTAAAGCAGTAGCAGCAGCAATTCTAATGCAAGCACAAGAAAGAAGAGAATAGGCGATATAGACATGTTCAAAGGGGGGTGCTTGCCTGGTTGCTCTGCGGCAAAGGCAAGGTCATCAACGGTGTCGTCGGGCTCCTGAGCTGCGTCGGTCTCGGGAACTGCATCAGTACCAGGGTCTACCGAGAGAGAAGAGGGGGAGGAAACAAATAAATACACGGCAAACATATGCAACACAGAGCATGCTATGCTAACGTGCAGTGCAGGGTTGCCTAAAGACATGTCTACATCATTTTAGTTATTTAAGGATTTAAGTTGGAATTATTAACCGGTATAGATGCACTATTCATCTATCGGAAACAGGCTAAAAGTTGCGGGTTCACCTCTGTAGAGGGTCCCGACACGGAAACAAATAGCACGGTCAGATTCGTCTCGTCGTTCTGAGCAACTTTCATGTATAAAGTTTTTCGATCGGAGCTACGATTTATTTTCTGTGAATTCTCAAAGATTAAATCATTTTCTGGAATTATTTTAAATCAACAGAAATGAAATATGACGTCAACATGACGCAGGTGTGACATCAGCGGTCAACAGACTCGCTGACCAGGTCAAACCTGACCAGTGGGTCCCACCTGTCATAGACAGTGGACTAACAGAAGTTTAAACTAACCAAAATGAGGTTAATTAACAGCCGGGCCCCACATGTCAGTGACAGATTATATTACTAATCAAGTTTATTTATAAAAACATTTTAATTAGATTATTTATGCGGTGGGGCCCGCCTGTCAGTGACACAGGGGTGCCCAGTCAGCACGTTGACTGGTCAAACCAGTCAACGGGGCCCCTGGGCCCACTGGCAGTGACTCTGGGAGTGGCCCCAGGTCAGCCAGTGTGGCGGCTGCCGGCGGCATAACGCCGGTGACCTGCAGACGCGGCAGAGGGCCTCGGCCCTCGTCGGAAAACGCCTACAGGGTGCCATTCGGCGCGCGGCTGGGCTCGTTCGAACGAGTCGAACATGCCGCATCGGTTGGTGGTGGTGGCGCAGCCGGACTCGACCAGAAACAGCGCCAGCGACGAGCCGTGGCGGGGACCGAAGCACGAGCTCGTCGAGTTCGGTGTTTGAGCGCGCGAGCGGGCAACCTAGCTAGCTACGCGGGGTCTACGGCGCATGAGGAACACGCCAGAGCGGTCGGGCGGGCTTGTAGCGGCTCGGGAGCACATCAACGGCGGCTATGGCGGTGGCGGAGCACGGCACCACGGCGGCACATCTACGGGCTACGGGAGACGCCGCAAATGGAGGGGAGAGGAGGGCGAGCTCACCGTGCGGCTACGTAAAGCCCCTGGAAGGTTAGTAGCAGTAGCGGGCGTCGTCGGAGTCGAAGGAGATCGCTGGAGCAAAGGCGTAAGGGGACGGCTCGATCCAGGTGATGCAGAGCTCCCCGGCTTCCGTTCGAGGGCGTGGTCGACGCAGCCGCGGATGGCGAAGACGATGGACAGGTCGGTGAGGCGAGGCGGTGGCTGTGGCCGCGTGTACTACGGCGGCGAGGTCGTGGCGGCGCTCGGTTGCGGTGGCGAACAAGGGGGGAGAGCGAGGGAGGAAGGGGCGAATGGACGAGGAGGTCCAGGGGGAGTGGACGAGGCCGGGGCCTTATCCCCTCGCGTCGGTGGGCATCGGTGGCGCCGCGCTGTCGCCGTTTCACCGGCGCTCGCCGGCGCGGCCATGGGCGTGGCGACACGCACAGGAGAGAGACGGGAGGAGAGAGAGATGGGCCGGCCTCAGGCACTGTGCACTTAGGCCCAGTGCACAGTGGCCTTTTTCCTTTTTCTTTTTCTGATTTCTGTTTTTCTTTTTTTTCCAGAGAGGGTTTTGCAATATTTGGAGCCACCAAATGATTTTGTAAAAATGTGAAACTTGGTCACACAATTACAATGGAATATTCTGCACTGCCCCAAAAAGTTTGAGGAGATTTGGAATCCTTTTGAATTTTTCAAAAATTAATATAGCATTTAAAGTGCTGTTATGGCACTGTTTTAAAATGCTTAGGCCCACTTTGACTTGATGATGATGTTGTATTCCTTAACAGCAAATGGTTCTGGAATATTTGCTAGAAGGTGAACATTTTTCCTGCAATTTTTGAACCACTTTATTTGGCACTTGAATTTTCATTGATTTGCAGAGAGAAATTTCAATTGAGTTGAGCTAACACTGTGATCAAGCATTGCATAGATGATGACTTGGCATAATTAACAGATGATCATAGTGCTTATTACATAGGGGTGTTACAGCTCACTGCTCCACCTCCCTCGCCAAGCCCGACGGAGCAAGTTGCCACTCCAAGCCGGTGGGTGGTTCAGCAACTCGCCGCTCCAAGCTAGCTCGCGGAGGAGTGGCGAGTTGCTCCAGACCAACATAGGGGGGGAGAGGGAGCACGACGGCACGCATCGTCGCTGTCAATGACAACGCCGATTCGTATCGCGCTTGCGACCGCGCCATCTGCCGGCAGAGAAAGAAGCCGGCTGCGCGGAGATCGATGAGTCGGTGGCCAACGCGTCCGCATCCACCGCCAACATCGAGGGAAATTAGAACACGGGGGCCACTGCCGCTTGGGTCCCAGGAAGGCCACTGTCGGGCATCGCCGGCTTGTACAGCCAGTGACTTGTCTGGTTCTTTATCTCCGACCATCATCGCCCCCCATCTAGACTCCACGGAAGCGGAGGAGTTCCCCTTCCCCTTTGGTTGAAGCACCCTCTTTGCCATTCCGATGAGCGGCGCAGTCGGACATAGGAAAGATATACGCGAAGAATATACCTTCGGGGCTCTCGGCAGTCCGACTAGCAGGCTGCCGGACATAGGGAAGACAAAAGGATCAGCCGCGGCCAGCCGTAGACTACTGTAGTGTATCCGTGTCATGGGAGGGAAGCTCCGCGCGACCATACGCGCACATAGTTTTCCCTTTTTAGTTAAAATATGTCCAAAATGTAAATGTTTTCATTCTTCTTGTATGAAATCTGCTGTGTTTGCATGAATTTCATTCAGTTTTGTTCAAAAAGTGTTCGAAACGTATGCAGCTAGCGTTGGATGGCGGTCTTCCGTATCCGTGTCTACGAACTGGTTCACCTGTCCGCTGACGGATGCGGGAAAAAAATTAACAGGCCACCGTTGAAGATGCCGTTACCTTTAGAAAAAATGTGTGCAAAATGTTGATCATATGTTTATACTAGGAAAAAGAGAAAAATGTCCCCGGAATAAACGTCTAAAACCAAGAGGTGCGTCACGCTTGCAGGCATCACATGCTCAATTTAGCACGTGTATGTACTTGTGTAATGATTTTTAGGCATATATATATATATATATACCAATATGAAAATACCTATGAAGGCACATTCAATTGATACTGATCATTAAAGGTCAGCACTCAACATGTTTACCATACAGTTAACATCATATCAAAAGTAATGTATGTACTAACCTCATGTTTAGCGGATAATTGGTATCTTATATAATATCAATGTTAAATTATCTGGCAAGTTCCTAGCTGCAGCTAACCGGAGGATTAACATGTGTATGAATGTACTCCCTCCGTTCCTAAATATAAGTCTTTGTAGAGATTTCACTATAGACCACATACGGATGTATATAGATGCATTTTAGAGTGTAGATTCACTCATTTTGCTCAGTATGTAGTCCATAGTGGAATATGTACAAAGATTTATATTTAGGAACGGAGGGAGTACTATCTAGGTGTGGCATTATGTTGGGCTTATCTCTGGTTCAAACGGTGGGATGTAAGAGCATTTACAGTCGGGCGCCTCAAACCTCCCTCCAACCCCCAGGCGAACGGCCTAGTCAATGACCGGTCAAAAAACAAGCCACCTAGACGGACGCCTCAAACGTCCAGGCTAACCGGCACCCCTCATATCCAGCTTAAATCTGGGGCGGATATGGGGAGGCCCGGGCGTGACCAGGCCCGTCCGCGACGTCGGACCTGGCAGCCTAGCGCCAATAAAATTTGCACTAAACCCCCCGACGTACCCGATTTCAGTTGCTCCTCTCCTCTCTTCTCCCTCCTTCGTGCCGGCCGTATCCTAGCTCCGCTGCCACCCTTGCTTCACCGCCAGCACCGGCACAACAGTCCTCCCATCCATGCTCGCCGCCGCGGACATCGTCGCCGGCCCGGACGCCACCGTGTTACGCCCAGCAACTCTCGGAGTACAACTTGCCCTCTATGTGTTCGACACATTGTCCGACCAGGTTTTTTGTGATTCTTTTGTAGGGAAAACTATGGATTTCGATGGTTCGTCGAACGAGTAGTATGGACTGACAAAGCTTGATGAAATGATTCAACATGAGTTCTCGAACCGTCGAATTCGGACGAAGAAGTAGAAATGATCATGCTCATGACCATCCAATAGGGAATGTGTTGGAGATATGCCCTAGAGGCAATCATGTATGATGATATTTCCTATGTGTTTATGAATAAAGATAGTCCTTGGACATTATCAATGATGTGTATCAACAAGTATGTGACTTGTTTGTGGGACTATGCATTGTGTGATGACTGTTCTAAAAGGTCCCTACTCGAAAGGGCTGTGTGGACGCACAGCCGACTAGACTAGCATATGACACGGTTGATGGCTTGGTCTCACTAGCCATGGAGCATTGGATGCTAACCGGATAATATGGACTTGGAAGGGTCTGGTCAGATTCGACATAGTCGGATCCGAGTTGAGATAAGGTCTGCGTCGGACAGACCCAACTATGAGACGTGGCGATATGTCATCCGTGAGTCTCTAGTACAACATATGTTCTATGTCCTAAGACCTGAGCTGGTGCATGTACTCGGGATGGTGACAGACCTGCTTTGGGTCGACCAAACGCTACTCCGTGACTGGGTAGTTACAAAGGTAGGTTTCGGGCTTGTCCAGACCCATGCTCTGAGACATGATCGAGCAAGATGGGATTTGCCCTTCCGGTCAGGAGAGATATACTCTGGGCCCCTCGTGTGATCTGACCAAGATAAGCATGACCATGCGACAGGGATTATGAGATAATCCGGTTAGTGGCCGGCATCACTAGAACGAGAAAGAGGTCGGGCTAGCACAAGGATGACAGACTCGTCTTGAGCCCGACAACATATATCGTGTGGCAAAGGGAACAGAAGTGTGACATGTTGTACAGGTTTGCCTAACCGGCTTCATCGGACACTTGGAGTCGGCATGCTTTGCTAGAGGCCATTGCCGACTAGCCGAGTCGGATGTGATCTGACTCGCGACCAAGTGAACGAGAACATAAGGGGTCGCGCGCTTAAGGGAAGGAACCTGTGAGGCCCGGTCTGACTCCATGAGTCAGAGTGATCCTACTCGGACTCGGATCCAGGCCGAACAGCTTTTGGGCTTTAGGGTCCGTGCGAGGCCCAAGTGTTGAGCCCGCGACGGATGCCTATATAAAGTGGGGGTGCGGCACACTCATGCAGTTGATCGCTTCGGTGCTATCACTAGGGATTGCATGTGTTGCGAATAGCCACCTCCACTTGCCGCCGGCTGTGTGATCGGACCTAGCAGTCCGCCGCACGGTGTTCCTCCTGCACACGCGGATACCGTTAGAGGCGGTGCACTTGCGCCGCTCCGGCGAACTTGTACGCGAGATCCACGACCGGCTGTTCGAGGGAGATCGGACGAGGAGGAGATGACTCTGGACGCGCTGTCTCAACTCTACTTCCGCTGCACGGCACTGCACGTCTAGTGGTAAAGATCTGTGATCCATCTCCCGTAGCATGTTCTTGGTTGTTCTGTGCGTAGGAAATTTTTAATTTGCAGTCGACGCACCCCACCATAGAACCAAACAGAATGGACCGGGAGGTGGAGCATATTCTCAACTTCAATGGTTCGGTCAAAGGAAGAAGTGTTGTTAACTGGGATAGGGTCTCTCGAGCACGGCCGATGTACAAGGACTACTTTGCTCCAGAATCAAGTTTCCCTGATGGTCCATGGTTTCGTCGTTGTTTTCGTATGCGCAAACCATTGTTTTTGCATGTTACGGAGGGAGTGGAGGCACACGATGACTACTTCAAGCTCACGAGGGATTGTTGCGTACAACTTTCATTCTCTACTAAGCATAAATGCACAACTGCTCTGAGGATGCTTGGTGTATTGCCGCCGATGCCATTGGTGAGATGGTGCAGATGGGGGAGAGCACATGCCTCCAGACCACAATGAAAACCAAAGAGATAACGTTTGAGTTGTGCATTTAAAATAAATTTTATGTTTCAACTATCTATTTGAGAGTATCCCGCTAGCAACATTTATCATTTACGTGCAGATTTGAGGTGTGTGGCTGCCGGGCACAATATATGAGGGGTTGTCCGGCTCCGTCAGCATGTGTGCTCAGGCGCGCTGGCGCGCGTATAGGGGGCGGATTTGCCAAGTTCGGTTGTAGATGCTCTAACAAGTTGTTGATCAACTCGGACAACTTAGAAGTTGTGGAAACTATCAAGAATGGAGGTCGGTGAATGGGGATAGCGGCGACAATTTATGATGACTGCTACAATCTTGCTTGCGAGTTCCCTCGTACTATATTTTATCATTGTAATAGAGTAGCTAATGGCGTAGCTCATGAGCTAGCTAGGATGGTCATGAGAGCTCCTTATTGTGTGTGGATGGATGATGCCCCACCGAAGCTTCTTCCTCTATTGTAGAATGGTGTAACCATTATCACTTGCTAATGTAGAGAGAGGAAAGTTATAATTTTTTTTAATTTTTTCCTTTCTAATATTAACGTGCACTTACTATTTCTTTGAAGCGCTACTTTTTTGCACATTGTCTACATGATTTCTACATTAGATGATAATTATGACGATTCAGTCGACATGATATGTTTCCATATAATTGTATGAATGGGTGCGGTTGTTCCGCTTCCTTATCAACCCGGTGTAGAAAAAATGTATGCGGGAAAAGTTCAAATAAAACAGAAGTCTTGGTAGAAAGAGACGGCAAACATTTCAAATATACATTTTTTTGTAGGAAAAATTCCGATCTATGCATCTTCAATCGTGGCAGTACAATAAACACCAGAAATAATAAAAATTACATCCAGATTTGTAGACCACCTAGCGACGACTACAAGCACTGAAGCGAGCCGAAGGCGCGCCGTCGTCATCGCCCCTCCATTGCCGGAGTTGGGCAAAACTTGTTGAGTAGACAGTCTAGAATTCGTCGTATTAAGACCCCATAGGACTAGCATACTAGAACAACAACCGCCGCCGATAAAGAGTAACGTAGATCAGAAGGATCCAACCTGAAGAGACATGAACATAGACGAACGACAAACAGATCCGAGCAAATTCACCAAAGATAAATCCACCAGAGACACGCCCCCACACGCCCACCGACGATGCTAAATGCATCACTGGGATGAGGGCTAGGCGAAGAGAACCTTATTCCATCTTCAAGGAGCCGTCGTCGTCTCGTCTTCCTGAACATGACACAGACCCTAACAAAACTCAAAGAAACATCTAAAAATGGAGCCCTCCCACCGGCAAGGCTCGGAATCCACCGCGCCTACATGGCCCTAAGGCTACCAGAGACGGTACAGGCTGGTGGCGGCGCCGGCGGGAGGCAGAGGAACCCTAGTCTTTTTTTGGAGCTAAGGCGGTTGTTTTTCACATGTTTGAGTTGATTGTGCATATCATCGTATGTTTTCATAAAACTATTTTAAAAATATACAATATTTCCAAAGAGAGGAAAGATGGAAACAAAACAAAAATAGGAATAGGAATATATATTTTTCAATAAGTACAAAAGTGATACTAAAAAAATGATATTGAGGACTTTAGTAGATGTCGTGAGAAGGCCTTCAGTGCAATTGATTAAGAAAATAAGTGTAAAAGTTGAAATGAAAAATTAATGTAAAAAAAAGGTTAAAAGGAAGGAAAAGACAAAGGCGAAAAAAGAGCAATGCATTACCATAGAAAAGGTGAGAAAAAACTAAAAGCCCTGCTACTAAAACACATCCATTGATCCCTGATGGTCGTGTTTTCCTTAGTGAGGAAATGACTCAAGAAAGCCTGCTAAGACAAATCAAATGTAAAAGAGCCAACACATAGAGATGCATTTGAATGAGTAACATAATACACAGATACATAAACGACTAAAAAATCAACAGAAGGTAACGACTATGGTTTGACAGGCAGTTGTGATCTAGCCAGTTCCCTGCCTCCAACCGCCTGGCGTGATGTTGGGGGCCTCGAATTCTTCTAGGCATGTTCACAAGTCTACACTAGTGTCTGAATTTATAGTCTTCTTCGGCGACATTTAGGTGGAGTTGTTGGAAATATGCCCTAGAGGCAATAATAAATTGGTTATTATCATATTTCCTTGTTCGTGATAAAGGTTTATTATTCATACTAGAATTGTATTGACCGGAAACTTAAATACATGTGTGAATACATAAACAAATACTATGTCCCTAGTGAGCCTCTACTAGACTAGCTCGTTGATCAAAGATGGTTAAGGTTTCCTAACAATAGACATGAGTTGTCATTTCATAACGGGATCACATCATTAGGAGAATGATGTGATGGACAAGACCCAACCGTAAGCTTAGCATTTGATCGTATCACTTGAGTTTATTGCTATAGCTTTCTTCATGTCAAGTATCTATTCCTAAGACCATGAGATCATGCAACTCCCGGATAACGGAGGAATACCTTGTGTGCTACCAAACATCACTTTGCAATTGGGTGATCATAAAGATGCTGTACAGGTATCTCCGAAGGTGTCTGTTGGGTTGGCATGGATCGAGACGGGGATTTGTCACTCCGTGTGATGGAAAGGTATCTCCAGGCCCTCTCGGTAATACAACATCGTAAAGATCTTGCAAGCAATGTGGCTAATGAGTTAGTCACGAGAACTTGTATTACGGAACAAGTAAAGAGACTTGTCGGTAACGAGATTGAATCTTGGGCAAGTAACATATTGCCGGACAAAGGTAATTGCATACGGGATTAACCATATCCTTGAATCGTGGTTCAATCGATAAAAGATCTTCGTAGAATATGTTGGAACCAATATGGGCATCCAGGTTCCGCTATTGGTTATTGACCGGAGAGGTGTATCGGTCATGTCTACATGATTCTCGAACCCATAGGGTCCGCACGCTTAACGTTCGGTGACGCTAGAGTAATATTGGGATATGCATGTTGGTGACTGAATGTTGTTCGGAGTCCCGGATGGGATCCAGAACATCACGAGGAGCTCCGGAATGGTTCGGAGGTAAAGATTTATATATAGAAAGTTCTTTTCAGGGTTTCGTAAAAAGTTTCAGTTTTTTCGGTATTATACCGGGAAGCTTCCAAAAGGTTCTGGAAACTTCCGGAGGAGTCCGGAAGTCCACTAAGGGTTCCACCACATCCCAAGGGTCAGCATGGACTGAGGAGAGGCGCCCTGGCTTTATTGGGCCAGGCGCACAAGTCCCTCAAGGCCCATGTGGCTTGGGAGAGGTGGAAAGTCCACCTATGTATGGAAAAGGAGGGAATTGGACTAGGAGTCCAACTCCTCCCCCTTGGTGCGCCCCTAGGGCTTGGAGGGCTGGCCACCACACCCCTCCACCTATATATAGAGGAGAGGGGGCGCCCCAAGAGGACACACAAGCCCTTGGCCCCCTCTCTCTCCTATTACTTCGTAGCTCCTCCGTCTTTGTTGTTTCGGTAGCGCTCGGCGTCGGCCTGCCGTAATCACTCCACCACCATCACCATCACACCGTCGTGCTACCAGTGATCCCATCTACTTCTCCTCCATCTCTTGCTGGATCAAGGAGGAGGAGACGTCATCGAGCCGTACGTGTGCTGAACACGGAGGTGTCGTCTGTTCGGTACTTCATTGGTTTGGATCACGATTGGATCATGACGAGTACGACTACATCAACCGTGTGATATATGCTTCCGCTTAATGGTCTATGAGGTTATGTAGACACACTCTCCCCTCTCATTGGTATGCTTATCCTAGATAGATCTTGGATGTTTGTAGGAATTTTTTTGATTTTCATGCTTTGTTCCCCATCAGTGGTATCAGAGCTAGGTCTATGCGTAGATGTATATGCATGAGTAGAACACAATGAGTTGTGGGCGTTGATGCTCAAATTCCTTACCTCTCTTATATTATTTGGATTCGGCGGTATTGTGGGATGAAGCGACTCAGACCAACTTTACATGTCCTCGCACATGAGACCGGTTCCACCGACTGACATGCAACTTGTTTTGCATAAGGTGGCTAGCGGGTGTCTGTCTCTCCTACTTTAGTTGAATCTAATTTGACGAAGGCAGTCCTCGTAGAAGGTTAAAAGGCAACTTGATTATCACTGTTGTGGCTTTGCGTAGGTAAGAACAGTTCTTGCTAGTTGCCCATAGCAGCCACGTAAAATTTGCAACAACAAAGTAGAGGACGTCTAACTTATTTTTGCAGGGCATGTTGTGATGTGGTATGGCCAAAAACGTGATGTGATATATGTTGATGTATGAGATGATTATGTTTTGTAATAGGTTCATGACTTGCATGTCGATGAGTTCGGCAACCAGCAGGAGCCATAGGGTTGTCTTTACTTTATTAATCACCATGTAATTGCTTTACTTTATCGCTATGCGTTAGCAATAGTTGTAGAAGCAATAGTTGGCGAGACGACCATGTGACGATACGATGATGGAGATCATGCTATCATGCCGGTGACGATGGAGATCATGCCGGTGCTTTGGAGATGGAGATCAAAGGCACGAGATGATAATGGCCATATCATGTCACATATTGATTGCGTGTGATGTTTACCTTTTTATGCATCTTATTTTGCTTAGGATGACGGTAGCATTATAAGATGATCCCTTCACTTAATTTCAAGAAATTTTGTTCTCCCTAAGTATTCACCATTGCAAAAGTCCGTCGTTTCGAAGCACCTCGTGTTGATCGGGTGTGATAGACTCTACGTTCGCATATAACGGGTGTAAGCTAGTTTTACACATGCATAATACTTGGGTTAAACTTGACGAGCCTAGCATGTACAGACATGGCCTCAGAACACAGGAGACCAAAAGGTCAAACATGAGTTATATAGTATATATGATCAACATGGAGATGTCCACCATTAATGACTACCCCATCTCACGTGATGATGGACATGGGTTAGTTGATTTGGATCATGTATCACTTAAAAAATTTAAGGGATGTTGATTTAAGTGGGAGTTCATTAGTAATTTGATTAACTAAACTAATTATCATGAACTTAGTCTTAATTGTCTTTGCAAAATTTGTGTTGTAGATCAATGGCCCGCGCTGTAGTTCCCGTGGATTTTAATGCGTTCATAGAGAAAGCTAAGTTGAAAGATGATGGAAGCAACTATGCGGACTGGGTCCGTAACTTGAGGATTATCCTCATTGCTGCACAGAAGGCTTATGTCCTTGATGCACCGCTAGGTGCCGCACCCCCTCCAGCATCGTCTGTGGATGTTGTGAACATCTGGCAGACACATTCTGATGACTACTCGATAGTTCAGTGCGCCATGCTTTACGGCTTAGAACCGGGGCTCCGAAGACGTTTTGAGCACCATGGTGCATATGAGATGTTCCAGGAGCTGAAATTGGTATTTCAAGCTCATGCCCGGGTTGAGAGGTATGACACCTCTGACAAGTTCTTTAGCTGCAAGATGGAGGAGAACAATTATGTTAGTTAGCATATACTCAGAATGTCTGGGTTTCAAAACCGCTTTACACAGTTGGGAGTTAATCTTCCAGGTGACACAATCATTGATAGAGTTCTCCAATCACTGCCACCAGCTATATAAGGGCTTTGTGATGAACTATAATATGCAAGGGATGGAGAAACCGATTCCCGAGCTCTTCGTGATGCTTAAGGCCGCGGAGGTAGAAATCAAGAAGGAGCATCAAGTGTTGATGGTTAGAAAGACCACTAGTTTCAAGAAAGGCAAGGGAAAGAAATGGAACTTCAAGAAGAATGGCAAGACAGTTGCCGCTCCCATGAAGAAACCCAAGGCTGGACCCAAACCTGAGACTGACTGCTTCTACTGCAAGAGGAATGGTAACTGGAAGCGGAACTGCCCCAAGTACTTGGCAGATAAAAAGGCTGGCAACGTCAACAAAGGTATATTTGATATACATGTTATTGATGTGTACCTTACTAGTGCTCGTAGTAGCGCCTGGGTATTTGATACTTGGTTGCTAATATTTGTAACTCGAAATAGGAGCTCCGGAATAAACGAAGACTGTCTAAAGATGAGGTGACGATGCACGTCGGAAATGGTTCCAAGGTTGATGTGATCGTCGTCGGCACGCTACCTCTACATCTATGCTACTTCTTGAGCTTTCATTGGTTTTTCCCTTGAAGAGGAAAGGGTGATGCAGCAAAGTAGAGATAAATATTTCCCTCAGTTTGAGAACCAAGGTATCAATCTAGTAGGAGGCACAAGAAAGTCTTCAATATATGCACCTGCACAAACAATCAAACACTTGCACCCAACGCGATAAAGGGGTTGTCAATACCTTCACGGTCACTTGCAAGGATGAGATCTAATAGAGATAGATATAAAATATTACTAAAACATCAAATAAAGTAAATATAAATAAATTGCAGCAAGGTATTTTTGGGTTTAGGTTTTATAGATCTGAAAAATATATGATGGAAAATAGACCCTGGGGCCATAGGTTTCACTAGAGGCTTCTCTCTTGAACAAAGCATACGGTGGGTAAACAAATTACTGTTGAGCAATTGATAGAAAAGCGAATAGTTATGACGATATCTAAGGCAATGATCATGAATATAGGCATCACGTCCGTGACAAGTAGACCGACTCCTGCCTGCATCTATTACTATTACTCCACACATCGACCGCTATCCAGCATGCATCTAGAGTATTAAGTTCATAAGAACGGAGTAACGCCTTAAGCAAGATGACATGATGTAGAGGGATAAACTCAAGCAGTATGATATAAACCACATCTTTTTACCCTTAATGGCAACAATACAATACGTGCCTCGCTACCCCTACTATGTCACTGGGTGAGGACACCGCAAGATTGAACCCATCACAAAGCACCTCTCCCATTGCAAGATAGATCAATCTAGTTGGCCAAACCAAATCAATAGATCGCAGAGAAATACAAAGCTATTTAAATCATGCATAAAAAGAGTTCAGAGGAGACTCAAATAATATTCATGGATAATCTGATCATAAACCCACAATTCATCGGATCTCAACAAACGCACCGCAAGAGAAGATTACATCGGATAGAACTCCAAGAACATCGAGGAGAGCATGGTATTGAATATCAAAGAGAGAGAAGAAGCCATCTGGCTACTTGCTATGGACCCGTAGGTCTATGGTAAACAACTCACACATCATCGGCAGGGCAGCAAGGTTGATGTAGAAGCCCTCCGTGATCGAATCCCCCTGCGGCAGATTGCCGGAAAAGGCCCTAAGATGGGATCTCACGAGAACCAAAGCTTGTGGCGGCGGAAAAGTATTTTTGTGGACGCTTCTGATGTTTGGGGAATATTTGGGAATTTATAGTGCAAAAATTAGGGTTGGGGGACTCCCGAAGGGTCCACAAGCCAGGGGGTGCCCCCCCCCCCCGTAGGGCGCGGCCTGGAGGCTTGTGGACTCCTCGTGAGTCTTCTGACCCCCTCCCCAAGTCTTCTAGTCCAAGAAAAATCATCACGAAAGTTTTATTCCGTTTGGACTCCGTTTGATATTCCTTTCTGAAAAAGTCAAAAACAAGGAAAAAACAGCAACTGGCACTAGGCACTAGGTTAATAGGTTAGTCCCAAAAAATGATATAAAATAGTACCAAAATGCATATAAAACATCCAAGATAGATAATATAATAGCATGGAACAATAAAAAATTATAGATACGTTGGAGACGTATCAATCTACCTTCGGGATTAGTTTTAAACCTAAATAATTGTTATTTGGTGCCTACGTTGAGCATGAACATTATATCTGGATCTTGTTTATTGCGAGACGGTTATTCATTTAAGTCATAGAATAATGGTTGTTCTATTTATATGAGTAATATCTTTTATGGTCATGCACCCCTTGTGAATGGTTTATTCTTGTTGAATCTCGATCGTAGTGATACATATATTCATAATATTGATGCCAAAAGATGCAAAGTTAATAATGATAGTACCACATATTTGTGGCACTGCCGCTTAGGTCATATTGGTGTAAAGCGCATGAAGAAACTCCATGCCGATGGACTTTTGGAATCTCTTGATTATGAATCATTTGAGACATGTGAACCATGCCTCATGGGCATGATGACTAAAACTCGGTTCTCCGGAACAATGGAGCGAGCTAGTGACTTATTGGAAATAATACATACCGATGTATGCGGTCCGATGAGTGTTGAAGCACGCGGTGGATATCATTTTTTTTCTTACCTTCACAGATGATTTGAGTAGATATGGGTATATTTACTTAATGAAACACAAGTCTAAAACATTTGAAAAGTTCATGGAATTTCAGAGTGAAGTGGAGAATCATCGTAACAAGAAAATAAAGTTTCTACGATCTGACCGTGGAGGTGAATATTTGAGTTACGAGTTTGGTATGCATTTAAGACAATGTGGAATTGTTTCACAGCTCACGCCACCTGGAACACCACAACGTAATGGTGTATTCGAATGTCGTAATCATACTCTATTGGATATGGTGCGTTCTAGGATGTCTCTTACCGATTTGCCACTATCGTTTTGGGGTTATGCATTGGAGACAACCGCATTCACTTTAAATAGGGCACCGTCTAAATCCATTGAGACGACACCGTACGAGTTGTGGTTTGGCAAGAAACCTAAGATGTCGTTTCTTAAAGTTTGGGGATGTGACGCTTATGTCAAGAGGCTTCAGCTTGATAAGCTCGAACCCAGAGAGGAGAAGTGCATCTTCATAGGATACCCTAAAGATACCATTGGGTATACCTTCTACCACAGATCTTTGTTGCCAAGAATGGGTCCTTTCTAGAGAAGTAGTTTCTCTCGAAAGAAGTGAGTGGGAGGAAAGTAGAACTTGATGAGGTAATTGTACCCTCTCTTGAATTGGAAGGTAGGACATCACAGAAAGCAGTTCCCGTGATGCCTACACCAACCGAAGAGGAAGCTAATGATGATGATCATGAAACTTCGGATCAAGTTACTACTGAACTTCGTAGGTCGACCAGGGTACGTTCCACACCAGAGTGGTATGGTAATCCAGTCCTGGAAATCATGTTGTTAGACAACGACGAACCTACGAACTGTGAAGAAGCTATGATGAGCCCGGATGCAACAAATGGCTTCAGGCCATGAAATCCAAGATAGGATCCATGTATGAGAAAAAAGTATGGACTTTGGTGGACTTGCCCGATGATCGGCAAGCCATTGAGAATAAATGGATCTTTAAGAAGAAGACATACGCTGATGGTAATGTCACCGTCTATAAAGCTCGACTTGTCGCAAAGGGTTTCCGACAAGTTCAAGGGGTTGACTACAATGAGACTTTCTCACACGTAGTGATGCTTAAGTCCGTTAGAATTATGTTAGCTATTGCCACATTTTATGATTATGAGATCTGGCAAATGGACGTCAAAATGGCATTCCTTAACAGGTTTCTTAAGGAAGAGTTGTATATGATGCAACCAGAAGGTTTTGTCGATCCTAAGGATGCTAACAAAGTATGCAAGCTCCAGTGATCCATCTATGGACTGGTGCAAGCATCTCGGAGTTGGAATATTCGCTTTGATGAGGTGATCAAAGCTTTTGGTTTTATACAAACTTACGGAGAAGCTTGAATTTACAATAAAGTGAGTGGGAGCACTGTAACATTTCTAATATTATATCTGGATGACATATTTTTGATTGGAAATGATGTAGAATTTCTGGAAAGCATAAAAGGATATTTGAACAAGAGTTTTTTAATGAAAGACCTTGGTGAAACTGCTTACATATTGGGCATCAAAATATATAGAGATAGATCAAGACGCTTAATAGGAATTTCACAAAGCACATACCTTGACAAAGTTTCAAAGAAGTTCAAAATAGATGAGTCAAAGAAGGGGTTCTTGCCTGTATTGCAAGGTGTGAAGTTGAGTAAGACTCAAAGCCCGACCACCGCGGAAGAAAGAGAAATGATGAAAGTCATTCCCTATGCCTCAGCCATAGGCTCTATAATGTATGCCATGTTGTGTACCAGACCTGATGTGTGCCTTGCCATAAGTCTGGCAGGGAGGTACCAAAGTGATCCAGGAGTAGATCACTGGACAGTAGTCAACAACATCCTGAAGTAGCTGAAAAGGACTAAGGACATGTTTCTCGTTTATGGAGGTGACGAAGAGCTCGTTGTAAAGGGTTATGTCGATGCTAGCTTTGACACAGATCTGGAAGACTCTAAGTCTCAAACCGGATACGTATTTATATTGAATGGTGGAGCGGTCAGTTGGCGCGGTTCTAAGCAGAGCGTTGTGGCGGGATCTACATGTGAATCGGAGTATATAGCTACTTTGGAAGCAGCGCAAGAAGGAGTCTGGATGAAGGAGTTCATATCCGATCTGGGTGTAATACCTAGTGCATCGGATCCAATGACTATCTTTTGTGACAACACCGGAGCTATTGCCATTGCCAAGGAGCCTAGGTTTCACAAGAAAACCAAGCCCATCAAGTGCCGCTTCAACTCCATTCGTAATTATGTTAAGGATGGAGACATAGAACTTTGCAAAGTACATACAGATCTGAATGTAGCAGACCCGTTGACTAAACCTCTTCCACGGGCAAAACATGATCAGCACCAAGACTCCATGGGTGTTAGATTCAAAACTATGTAAACTAGATTATTGACTCTAGTGCAAGTGGGAGACTGTTGGAAATATGCCCTAGAGGCAATAATAAATTGGTTATTATCATATTTCCTTGTTCATGATAAAGGTTTATTATTCATGCTAGAATTGTATTGACCGGAAACTTAAATACATGTGTGAATACATAAACAAATACTATGTCCCTAGTGAGCCTCTACTAGACTAGATCATTGATCAAAGATGGTTAAGGTTTCCTAACCATAGACATGAGTTGTCATTTGATAACGGGATCACATCATTAGGAGAATGATGTGATGGACAAGACCCAACCGTAAGCTTAGCATTCAATCGTATCACTTGAGTTTATTGCTGTAGCTTTCTTCATGTCAAGTATCTATTCCTAAGACCATGAGATCATGCAACTCCCGGATACCAGAGGAATACCTTGTGTGCTATCAAATGTCACTTCGTAACTGGGTGATCATAAAGATGCTCTACAGGTATCTTCGAAGGTGTCTGTTGGGTTGGCATGGATCGACACTGGGATTTGTCACTCCGTGTGACGGAGAGATATCTCCGGGCCCTCTTGGTAATACAACATCGCAAAGAGCTTGCAAGCAATGTGGCTAATGCATTAGTCATGAGATCTTGTTTTAAGGAACAAGTAAAGAGACTTGTCGGTAACGAGATTGAACTAGTTATGGAGATACCAACGATTGAATCTTGGGCAAGTAACATACCGCCGGACAAAGGGAATTGCATACAAGATTAACCGAATCCTTGACATCTTGGTTCAACCGATAAAAGATCTTCGTGGAATATGTAGGAACCAATATGGGCATCCAGGTTCCGCTATTGGTTATTGACGGGAGATGTGTCTCGGTCATGTCTACATGATTCTCGAACTCGTTGGGTCTGCATGCTTAACATTCGGTGACGCTAGAGTAATATTGGGATATGCATGTTGGTGACTGAATGTTGTTCGGAGTCCCGGATGGGATTCGGGACGTCACGAGGAGCTCCGGAATGGTCCATAGGTAAAGATTTATATATGGAAAGTTGTTTTCAGGGTTACGAAAAAAGTTTCAGTTTTTTGGTATTGTACCGGGAAGCTTCCAGAAGGTTCCGGAAACTTCTGGAGGAGTCCGTAAGTCCACCAAGGGTTCTACCACGTCCCAAGGGTCACCATGGGTTGAGGAAAGGCGCCCTGGCCTTATTGGGCTAGGTGCACAAGTCCCTCAAGGCCCATGTGGCTTGGGAGAGGTGGAAAGTCCACCTATGTATGGAAAAGGAGGGAACTGGACTAGGAGTCCAACTCCTCCCCTTGGTGCGCCCCTAGGGCTTGGAGGGCTAGCCACCATGCCCCTCCACCTATATATAGAGGAGAGGGGGTGCCCCAAGAGGACACACAAGCCCTTGCCCCCCCTCTCTCTCGTTAATTCGTAGCTCCTCCGTCTTCGTTGTTTCAGTAGCGCTCGGCGTAGCCCTGCCGTAATCACTCCGCCACCATCACCGTCATGCCATCGTGCTGCCGGCGATCCCATCTAATTCTCCTCCCTCTCTTGATGAATCAAGGAGGAGGAGACGTCATCGAGCCGTACGTGTGTTGAACGCGGAGGTGTCGTCCGTTCGGTACTTCATCGGTTTGGATCGCGATTGGATCGTGACGAGTACGACTACATCAACTGCATGATATACGCTTTCGATTAATGGTCTACGAGGGTACATAGACACACTCTCCCCTCTCGTTGCTATGCTTCTCCTAGATAGATCTTGGCTGTTCGTAGGTAATTTTTTGATTTTCATGCTTCGTTCCCCATCAGGAGTATGCGACACCACTAATAATAGTTACTATGGTTCTTCTGTTGCTTTGATGTTCACTTATCGAGTAGCACCAAAAAATCAGATATGCCTTGCCTCTACAGGTTCAGTTATGCAAAATCTGGGTTTATGTCCTCGCAGATGCGTTCATGCGGATCTAATGAGTTTGTTTTAGTGTATGATGCTTTTGTTGGTCTAATCTTCTGTGATTTTGGAGTGCTTCTGTAATATTTGGTGGAGATTTTGTGCCTACCTCAGTTGTACTACTAGGGGATCATCCCCAACCCAAGTACTTCCAACGTTCATGACTTCCTATCTTTTTGTGCTTAACTCATGCGACTTTAAATAATACTTGGAGAAAATTTGAGCCATTCGACCAACTCCCATCCCCCCTCCCTTTGTCCCCTCTCCTCCTCCCACTCCTACCCCCTGGCACCGCCAGCGCGTGCCCACGGATCTGGCCCGGGTGGTATCGCCGGCGGCCGAACCTTCCTTACCCACGCACGGCCCTCCTTCCCAATGCAGGGGGTCGGCGGCGGTGCAGATCGACAGACAGCGGTCCAGCGACCTGGAGGCGGTGGCCAGTGATCGGCGAGGTGGTGGCGCTGCTCCTTGGTAGTGGGGTGGCTGACGGCATGCCCCCGGCCCAGATCTGGGCCCTTAGGGGCCCATCTGGGTGCTAGCAGGCCGGCTCCAGCGCAGCCTCACTGCCCAGTGCGCGGTGAAGAGGACGAGCGTCTCGGACGGGGGAGGCTGGCAAGGCCGACGATGGGAGCTTTACGGGCATTTTAGGGCCCAGTCAAGTCTATGGGCCCGCGCTCCTGATATGCTCTTGCTATTGCGTCAGGTCGATTACCGTCGCTGGTGGTGGAGGTCGGACCCTCCCGCATGCGACGTTGTTGCTGCCCCTATTCCCGGCTCTTCTTCTTCACTGTGCAGGCCCCACTTCTCGGTGCCTTGGTGAGACAGCGTGGGTGGCTTCAAGATCGTGTTGGCGCAGGGTGGTGGGTGGTATGGTGGAGTGTTTCGGAGCGCCCGAGGTGATGGTTGGGGTCGGAAGAAATCCCTGTCGGCCTGTCCGACACCAACGCGGTGGCGCCTGAGGGTACCGCCAGACTTCTTGGAGGGCATCGGGTGCTACCCTTCATTTCTCATCGCCGCATACCAGGGGAAACCCTTGGCAGCAACTCCGTCATTGTCACATCCCTTCTTTGAGGTGTTGATTGGTACCAGCGTGGAGCTTGGTGGGAGATCTCCGATCGGCGCAACGGTCGCGAGGCTTTTTTGTTTTTGCTGATCCGCCATTGTTGGCATTTGTTCCTTTTATATTTTCTCTTTCTTTTCTTTTGGGCGTGATTGTGCTGCTTCCGCCCCAGCACCTATCGTTGGCTGTATCAGGTGTTTGCTATATTAATATAGCAGGGCGCAAGCCTGTTTTGAGAACTCATCCGGCTTTCAGAAATCTTTGAAGATAGCCAAGTTGGTTCATGTATAAAGGTGGCGGTGCCATGATGACCCACAAGTATAGGGGATCAATTGTAGTCCTTTCGATAAGTAAGAGTGTCAAACCCAACGAGGAGCAGAAGGAAATGACAAGCGGTTTTTAGCAAGGTATTCTCTACAAGCACTGAAATTATCGGTAACAGATAGTTTGATAGCAAGGTAATTGTAAAAAGTGACAAGTAGCAATAGTAACAAAAGTGCAGCAAGGTAGCCCAATACTTTTTTATAGCAAAGGACAGGCCGGAACGTTCTCTTATAGTAAGCAAAGCATTATTGAGGACACATGGGAATTCATATACTCACTTTCATCATGTTTATTTGATTCGAGTTTGCTACTTTGATAATTTGGTATGTGGGTGGACCAGTGCTTGGGTGTTGTTCTTACTTGAACAAGCCTCCCACTTATGATTACCCCCTCTCGCAAACATCTGCGACTACATAAGAAGAATTAAGATAAATCTAACCACAACATGAAACATATGGATCCAAATCAACCCCTTACGGAATAACGCATAAACTAGGGTTTAAGCTTCTGTCACTCTAGCAACCCATCATCTAATTACTACTCCACAATGCCTTCCCTTTGGCCTAAGTATGGTGAAGTGTCATGTAGTCGACGTTCACATGACACCACTAAAGGAAGCAACAACATACATATCATCAAAATATCAAACAAATACCAAATTCACATGATTACTTATAACCGGACTTCTCCCATGTCCTCAAGAACAAAAGTAACCACTCACAAATCATATTCATGTTCAAGATCAGAGGGGTATTGAATATCATTAAGGATCTGAACATATAATCTTCCACCAAATAAACCAACTAGCATCAACTACAAGATGTAATCAACACTACTAGCAACCCACACGTACCAATCTGAGGTTTTGAGACAAAGATTGAATACAAGAGATGAACTAGGGTTTGAGATGAGATGGTGCTGGTGAAGATGTTGATGGAGATTGGTCCTCCCACGATGAGAAGATCATTGGTGATGGCAATGGCTTCGATTTCCCCCTCCCGGAGGGAAGTTTTCCAGGCGGAATCGCTCCGCCGGAGAGCAAAAGTGCTCCTGCCCAAGTTCCGCCTTGAGACGGTGGCGCTTCGTCCCGAAACCTTCTTTCTGATTTTTTATCTAGGTCAAATGGCATCATATAGCAGAAGATGGGCTTCGGAGGCTTGCTAGGGGCCCCAAAAGCTCGGGGGCGCGCCCCCCGGGCTTGTGGCTGCCTGGTGGGTCCCCTTCTGGTGTTTCTTCCGCCAATATTTTATATACAGTCCAAAATAATTCTCCATAAAGTTTTAGGTCATTTGGATTTGTGCATAATAGGTATCTCTGATGTAGTCCTTTCCGGTCCAGAATTCCAGCTGCCGGCAATCTCTGTCTTCATGTGAAAATTGCAAAATAAGAGAGAACAGGCTTAGGAATTGTATCATAGAGTGAAATAATGACCCAAAACATAATAAATAACAGTAGGAAAACATGATGCAAAATGGACGTATCAACTCCCCCAAGCTTAGACCTCGCTTGTCCTCAAGAGAAAACTGAAATCGATAATCATGACCACATGTTTAGAGAGAGAGGTGTTGATAAAAACAAAATACGGACATGAAAGTATCATGATCATTACTATAACAACAATATATCATCATAAAACTTCTCATGAATAAGTGACAATTCATTCACAACATAAAGTATGAACCATAAACTTTATTGAAAACTAACAAAGTATGATATCGGTAACTGAAGCAATTGCACTTTATCATATTATCAGAAAGAGTCTATGTCAGAGATTTGTTTGGCAAGTTCACATACTCAACTATCATTTAGTCTTCTATGATTACTGACACTCACGACATATTTATGGAGCAAAAGTTTCAGTGAGACACATAGAAATATAGGGGCTTATAGTTTCGCCTCCCAACTTATTTACCTCAAGGGTAATGTCAACAATAATAACTCATGATCACCTACATTCAACTGGATATATATGCCTAGATCTTTCCCCAGCACATGATGCTTGCCAAGAGAAAAAATAAAAACAGAATAGAGAGGAATACTATTAACTCTTGCATGAAAGTAAATACATAAATTAAAAGATAGGCCCTTCGCAGAGGGAAGCAGAGGTTGTCATGCGCCTTTTGTTTTTGGATGTGTAAACTCTTAATGTAAAGGAACATCACTTTATATTGCCCCTTGCGATAGCAAACTTTATTATGCGGTTTGTTGCTTTTATTTCTTCACCATCACAAGTTCGTACAAAGCTTATTTTCCCTTACAATAAAAGATCATACATATTTAGGAGCAATTTTTATTACTTTTGCACCGATGACAACTTACTTGAAGGATCTTATTCAAGCCATAGGTAGATATAGTGGGCTCTCATGACATGAAACTGGGTTTAAGGGTTTTTGGATGCACAAGTAGTATCTCTACTTGGTGCGAATTTTTGGCTAGGAAAAGATAGTGAGAAAGCACCACATGTTAGAGGATCCATGACAATATAACTTCTATGTGAATATAGGCAAACATAACTCATTTTGTTGTCTTCCTTGTCCAATGTCAACTACTTGATGTAGAATATTTTAATAGGGGCTCACAATCATAAAAGATGTCCAAGATAGTATATTTATATGTGAGACCTCTCTTTCTTTACTACTTTGCATGAATTGCAACAATGACCAATGCTATGTTTGTTAACTTCCAACAAATTTCATCAATTATACTTCTTTTAGGTGAAGTCATCACTCCCCATGGGATTAGCATATGATCTTTATATTCTCTTTATTATTTTAGATTGAAAGAAGAAAGTAAAACAACTCAACTCAAACTACTCTTTATTATATAACTCTCATACTCAATTACATAGATAGATAGATCACTAAGCAAGCACTCGAAAATAAATCGAACTAACACTTTATTCTTCTAAACCACAAAATAACTAAGGATTGAACTACGATAAATGAAAGTGCAACTATCACTGGGTGGTTTTGGTAATTCCTAACAACATATAGCTCATTGAACTAATGCTATTTCAAGAGGATTATTTCAGGAAGTTCAATGATTGGCATGGCATGGACTAGGAATGTGGACCCCTCAAAATGCTAAGGACACACATTGGCTAAAGCTCAAGACTCTACATTTTAATTTTAGTGATCCAAGATCACATTGAGTCCATAGGAAAAGCCAATACTACTAAAAGGGGATGAGGTGTTTCTTAATGGCTTGCTTGCTCAAAATGCTTAGTGATATGCTCCAAAAGCCCTCAACCACTTTCTCATATCCACATATGTCCTAAACCAAAAGTCAAACTCGGCCCCACCGATTTGATCTATCCGGCGCCACCGAGTTCATTTGACATAGCCACTGCCAGAAACCCTAGTCAGTTCGGTCTCACCGATAGGGATCTCGGTCTCACCGAGATGGGATTGCAAACTCTCTGTTTCCCTTCGTAACATTTCGGTCTAACCGAGATGAGCGATCGGTCCCACCGAGTTCGCAATGCAAACTCTCTGTTTCCCTTGAGTAACATTTTGGTCTCACCAAAATGAGCGAATCGGTCCCACCGAGTTTGCCTGACCAACTCTCTGTTTGCCTATTACAGAAATCGGTCCTACCGAGTTTATGTGATCGGTCTCACCGAGATTACGTTATGCCCTAACCCTAATGAAATCGGTCCCACCGAGTTGACGTGTCGGTCCCACCGAAAATCCTAATGTTCACATTTTGAACTAAATCGGTCTGACCGAGATTTATGATTCGGTCCCACTGAGTTTGGTAAATTGTGTGTAACGGTTAGATTTTGTGTGGAGGCTATATATACCCCTCCACCCTTCCTCCATTTGTGAGGAGAGCCATCAGAACATGCCTACACTTCCAGCATTCATTTTCTGAGAGAGAACCACCTACTCATGTGTTGAGACCAAGATATTCCAATCCAACCATAAGAATCTTGATCTCTAGCCTTCCCCAAGTTGCTTTCCACTCAAATCATCTTTCCACCATATCCAAATCTGTGAGAGAGAGTTGAGTGTTGGGGAGACTATCATTTGAAGCACAAGAGAAAGGAGTTCATCATCAACACACCATCTATTACCTTTTGGAGAGTGGTGTCTCCTAGATTGGTTAGGTGTCACTTGGGAGCCTCCGTCAAGATTTTGGAGTTGAACCAAGGAGTTTGTAAGGGCAAGGAGATCGCCTACTTCGTGAAGATCTACCCGAGTGAGGCAAGTCCTTCGTGGGCGATGGCCATGGTGGGATAGACAAGGTTGCTTCTTCGTGGACCCTTCATGGGTGGAGCCCTTCATGGACTCGCGCAACCGTTACCCTTCGTGGGTTGAAGTCTCCATCAACGTGGATGTACGATAGCACCACCTATCGGAACCACGCCAAAAATCTCTGTGTCTACATTGCGTTTGCTCCCTCCAAACTCCTCCCTTTACCTTCATATGCAAATGTTTTACATTCCACTGCTATACTCTTAGTCTTGCATGTGTAGGTTGATTGCTTGACTTGTGCCAAGTTGCTAAAATCTGCCAAGACTTAAAATTGGGAAAAGGCTAGGTTTTTATTTGGTCAAGTAGTCTAATCACCCCCCCCCCTCTCTAGACATACTTTCGATCCTACAAGTGATATCAGAGCTTTGGTCTCCATTTGCCTTGATCTCCATAGCTTTTGGTGATCATAGCCTTGGTTTCACAACCTTGGAGAGTATGGCGTCTAGCGAGGGAAATTACCACCGTAGGGGTCCTTACTTTGATGGTACTAATTTTGCTAGTTGGAAGCATAAGATGAAAATGCATATTCTTGGACATAGCCCCGCCGTTTGGGCTATTGTGTGTATTGGTTTGCAAGGTGAATTCTTTGATGGGATAGAACCAAACTGTGAAGCTACCGCGGAAGAGTTGAAGATGGTGCAATACAATGCTCAAGCTTGCGATATCCTCTTCAACGGATTGTGCCCCGAAGAATTCAACAAAATCAGCCGTCTTGAGAATGCAAAGGAAATTTGGGATACTTTGATTGATATGCACGAGGGTACCGACTCCATCAGGAATCCAAATTGGATGTGCTTCAAAGTCAACTTGATAAGTTCAAAATGAAGGATGGTGAAGGTGTCGCTGAAATGTACTCTAGGCTTGCTCTCATCACAAATGAGATTGTCGGCTTAGGAAGTGAAGAGATGACCGATAGATTCATCATCAAGAAGATCCTAAGAGCCTTGGATGGAAAATATGATACCGTGTGCACATTGATCCAAATGATGCCCAATTACAAAGATCTCAAGCCAACGGAAGTCATTGGAAGAATTGTTGCTCATGAGATGTCACTCAAGGATAAGGAAGAGCTTCACAACAAGTCAAGTGGTGCTTACAAAGCCTCATGTGATACTCCTACATCATCAAGTGAGAAACAAACCTTCAATGAGGAATTGTGCCTAATGGTGAAGAACTTCAACAAGTTCTACAAAAGCAGAAGTAAGGAAAGAAGTTCCAAGTCAAGGTCCAACAATGACAAAAGATCTTCAAGCCGTGAGCGTAATTGCTACAATTGTGGAAGGCCCGGACACTACTCCAATGAGTGTACGACCCCCTACAAAAGAAGAGAAGATTCACCCAAAAGAAGAAGTAGAAGAGAAGAATCACCTCCAAGGGAGAGAAGGAGTAGAGATGATCGCTATGAATGAAGAACCTCTCGCAGAAGCAAGGATTCGGAAAGGAAGGACAAATCATCAAAGAGCTACACAAAACGAAGACATCAAGCTCACGTTGGTGAATGGGTATCCGGCTCCGACTCCGACCATCACTCCGAGAGAAGTTATCACTCCGACTCCGAATATACTCAAGATGAAGGTGTTGCCGGTCTAGCACTTGTGTCAACCAACTCCTATGACATATTTGACTCACCAAATGAAGGAATTGGAAGATGCTTCATGGCTAAAGGCCCAAAGGTATCACACCCCGAGTATGTTGATTTCAATAGTGATGAAGATGATTTGCTAGGTGATGATGATTTACTTGTTGACAACTCTAGTGATGAAAACTATGATGAACTTGCTATTAATCATGCTAATCAAGATAAAACGAATGATGATGTTAAGAAGGAGATTGAGCGTCTAACTAAAGAACTAAACACTCTTAAGTTAGCTCATGAAACTACCTTAGAAGATCATCGAGAACTTTTAAAGACTCACGAGAAGCTACGCTTTGAAAAGCTCAACCTTGAGCAAGAGCATGGGTTCTTAAAGGCAATCAATGATGATCTTCATAAGAAAAGTTCTTCTTACATTGCCAAGCATTTACTCTTGTCTACTTACATGCCACAAGTAAAATCTAGCAACAAGAGTAAGAAAGATTCTTCTTCTAGTAGTAACAATAATCATGTTAAATCCAATGTTGTTGCTTCTAGTAGTTCTCTTGATTCCACTAATGATTCTCTTAGCCAAGTTACACTTGAGCAAGAAAACAACTTATTGAAGGGAATTATAGAGAAAGGTGTTTACAAAAGCCTTGCCGGGAGTAAGCAATTTGAGGAAATTGTATGCAAGCAAGGAAGGCACCGGAAGAATCAAGGTGTTGGTTTTGAACGAAAGTTCAATGCCAATGGAGTTGAGTGGGAAGAAGATCAATACCCCAAGACGAAGTTTGTTCCTCAACAAGAGAAGTATGATCCTACTTCTTTCCAAGAAACACAAGCTCAAGATGATCTTCCACCACAAGACCACAAGCTAAAAGGCAAGGACAAGCTTCAAGAGGAGATTGATGCATTTGAAGAAGCTCCTAAGGTCTTGGTCAAGTTGGTTCCCAAGACTACATCAAGTTCTACTTCGTCAAGTATGACTACAACTCCAAGGATTCCCATCAAGATGATGTGGATCCCGAAGAAGAAGAACTAGAGAGTTCTTGAGGGTGACTCTGCCAACATACTTCACTCATATCATTTTGGCAAGGACAAGTGCAAACAACTTCCATATCTTGCACTAGTTCAAGGAGTCACAAACCCTCTTGTTGGTAAGACAAGGGACACGGTAACCTAATGCTTTCATGGACATCATCTTGTGTGAACATCACTCTATGTCTATGGATATCCTTGTTTGTTCCTTGTGGGACTAACCCGTGTAGATATTGAAAGTGAACCCACTCCAAAGGATTGCTCCAAATGATCTACATCAACATTGAGCATCCACATCTTCAACATCTACATGAAGTCATCATCGACAAAACCCAAGGTTAGTTCATCCCTCTTAGGGGGGATATCACATCTAGGGGGAGCTTTACTCTAACAATTGAGCTAAAGCAACTCTAATGGTGTGAACACAACAATGCTTTATGTAAAAGTGGTAACCCCACTTGTGCTTAAACGATGAGTATGACCTATGATCAAATGTTCTCATTTGACTCCTAAGTCAATATACTCATATATAGATGACCTAGTCATCGCCAATTGCTTGATAGATGCTAGAGTGTTTGTGCATGCTTTGCCACATGTTTCATTTGCCACTTTATTGTGTGAGCATGTTGATTGCATATTTACTCATTCGAGGACATCCATTTGTTGCCTTGATTGTTTGGTTTTTTCTCTTTTGCCAAATGGATGGACAAGAATGCCTAAGAACTTCCTCTAGTTATCTATGCTTTTCTCGTCTCAAACTCTATTCATGCTACATCACAAAGTTTGATCAAGTCAGATTCGAACCACTCTGTGTGAGAAGCACTTGGAGTCCCTGATTCGTCATAGACTTAAACTTCTAAAACCTCTCTGTGCATTTCGGTCTGACCGATTCATCCACTTCGGTCATACCGAGTTCACTGAGTTGATCTAGGCTTTCAATCTCGGTGCAACCGATTAGAACCTTTCGGTCACACCGAGTTGCAGTAACCGCTTGCAATTCTGCATCTCGGTGCCACCGAGTTGTTCCTTTCGGTCACACCGACAGGGTCAGGATATATATACCGACGGGTGAGATTTTGGAAATTTCTTCAAAACCCCTCAGCCCGCGTGTGTCCTGCTCTGCCGCCTCAGGTCTCCGGACCATCTCCTCGTCGCCAGCGACCTCCCGCCGCCGGTCTCCATCACCGTCAATGGATTTCAACCCTGCCGTTGCCGCCGTAGTGAACTCACCGCCGAACTAGGGTATGAGTTTGACCTTTTGTGCTAATTCCTAACCCCGATTCTTAGCACAATGCAATGCCATGTTCTATACCACGTATGAGATCAATCTATCCAGAGAAAACCTCCATTAGATTAGGTTTGATTTGAAAATTTAGGGTTAAGTTTCCGCCGAACTCATCTCGGACCGACCGAATTGTGGAAATCGGTCTCACCGATTTGGCTTAGGCCATAGCACTTGCACTTTTCGGTCTGACCGAAATTGCAAATCGGTGTGACCGAGTTCGACTCTCTGTGAAACCCTAGCAATCTCAGAGTCACCGAACTGTGTCTCGGTCTGACCGATTTCACTAGTTTAGACTCCAAAAGTTGCTTTGGTGTCACCGAGTTTAACAAATCGGTAGCTCCGAAATGCTTTCTGTGGAAAACTAAAACTAAGTTTTTGACTCATTTGTTTTGCAAAAACTCTGCACTTTGTGATGCTCATTCACTCTACCTCATCTATATCTACTCACAAGGTCTGCTGTCAGTTTTCTTTGCCAGTATGTCTGACCAGAGTGATAGCCAGAACAAATCAGAAGAGCAAGTGAACATGAGTGAGGGCACTAGTCCCTCTAGCAGTTATGATGAAGGCAGCAGGAGCACCCCAAGCAATTTGCCCAAAGCAGCCACCAGGGCAAGGAGAAAGAGAAACTCAGATTTTGAGAATGAAGATCATTTTCTAGGTGTGCATGAGAGCTTCAGAACTTGTGGAGTTGACACCTTTGTGGGACAGAAGCTGACAAAATGGAATGATGAACTCATCATGCAATTCTACTCTACAGCTCATTTTTATCCAAATGGTAGAATTGTATGGATGTCAGAGGGTACAAGGTACCAATCAACTGTTGATGAGTGGGCAAAACTGATAAATGCTCCTGAAGAGCATGAAGATGACTTGGACATTTATGCCAAGAATAAGAAAGACCACAACTCTATGGCCAACATGTACAAAGAGATCCCTGACAAAGCTTTGGATACACATAAACTTGGATCTGTTCATTACTTGATGTCTGGTCTAGCTACAATCAACACTATATTGAGGCATACTCTGTTGCCCAAATCTGGAGATCACAAGATGATTAGAGATTATTCAATCAACTTGCTGCAGATATTTGATGTGCCTCAGAAATTCAAAGTTATGAGCCTGATTGTTGAAACAATCAAGAGGACTGCTGCAGATCAGAAGAGATCTTGTGGGTATGCTCCACATATTCAGGTGCTCATCAACTCCAAGATGGGCACAGGCACCTATTTGTTGGATAAGGAGCATCTACCCCTAAGACCAGAATTTGAGGATAATACTGTTGTGATGGATGAAGAAGATCCCACATCTGTGCAAGCACAAGAGAAGAGAGAGAAGGCAAAGGCTGAGAAAGCTACAAAGATGCCAAGTGTTGAAGAGGCATCTCAGGTATTTCTAAAGAGCAAGCAAGATCAGCTTGCATATCTGATTCAAGCAACTTTGAGGATTGAGAAGGGCTTGGCCACCCTGACTCAAAATCAGGAGAGCTTGGAGAGGATCATTGAGACAAAATTCTATGATCTTGATCTGAAAGTGACTGAGATGCAGACAGCTATTGAGCAGCTCCAGGAGGAAGCAGAGGAGAAGAAAGGGCAGGCTACCACAGATGCCTTTCAGAGAGTTCCCAGAGGTCAGAAATCTGCTGCAGTGCCAGTGCCTGACACTAGAACCACTAAATCAGCACCAGCAGCCACAGCTTCAGTGCCACCTCCAGTTGCAACTCCACCAGCTCCATCAACTTCTACAGATGCTTTTGTCCTTGGAGTTCTCTCAACACCACCTCCTGAAGATCAAGCCTAGAGAGACGCATAGCACTATGCATTTTCGAACTTTTTGGTAACTTGTTGCCAAAGGGGGAGAAATGTATAGATCATAGGCTTCGAGAGAGAGTGTTATTGCTTCTTTTGTCTCTCTTGCTATTTGGTTGAAACTTTTGTGTGCTTGATTGATACTTTATGTCTTATGATCATGTGTTTGATAATATCATACTTTAATGCCTGCTTGAATGAAATTATCTTTCATTTCCCATATATGATCATTCACTTTGCTTGGTGATGAGTGCATGTTTTTAATTTCTATCATTTTGAGCGCTCCACCAAGATGTATGTGACATGGAAGAGTAACCCATGATCCTAATTGATTGTACATTTTCATTCAAAAGCAAATTTCAAATAATGCACAAATTTAGGGGGAGCTCTTACTTATCACATACTTCTCAAAGCGACGATGTTCTAAATCTTATTATCTTTTGTCGAAGCTTTGATCTATATGTTGTCATCAATTACCAAAAAGGGGGAGATTGAAAGTGCAACTATCCCTGGGTGGTTTTGGTAATTCCTAATAACATATAGCTCATTGAACTAATGCTATTTCAAGAGGATTATTTCAGGAAGTTCAATGATTGGCATGGCATGGACTAGGAATGTGGACCCCTCAAAATGCGAAGGACACATATTGGCTAAAGCTCAAGACTCTACATTTTCATTTTAGTGATCCAAGATCACATTGAGTCCATAGGAAAAGCCAATACTATTAAAAGGGGATGAGGTGTTGCTTAATGGCTTGCTTGCTCAAAATGCTTAGTGATATGCTCCAAAAGCCCTCAACCACTTTCTCATATCCACATATGTCCCAAACCAAAAGTCAAACTCGGCCCCACCGATTTGATCTATCTGGCGCCCCCGAGTTCATTTGACATAGCCACTGCCAGAAACCCTAGTCAGTTCGGTCTCACCGATAGGGATCTCGGTCTCACCGAGATGGGATTGCAAACTCTTTGTTTCCCTTCGTAACGTTTCGGTCTAACCGAGATGAGCGATCGGTCCCACCGAGTTCGCAATGCAAACTCTCTGTTTCCCTTTAGTAACATTTCGGTCTCACTGAAATGAGCAAATCGGTCCCATCGAGTTTGCCTGACCAACTCTCCGTTTGCCTATTACAGAAATCGGTCCTACCGAGTTTATGTGATCGGTCTCACCGAGATTACATTATGCCCTAACCCTAATGAAATCGGTCCCACCGAGTTGACGTGTCGGTCCCACCAAAAATCTTAACGTTCACATTTTGAACTAAATCGGTCTGACCGAGATTTATGATTCGGTCCCACCGAGTTTGGTAAATTGTGTGTAACGGTTAGATTTTGTGTGGAGGCTATATATACCCCTCCACCCTTCCTCCATTTGTGAGGAGAGCCATCAGAACGTGCCTACACTTCCAGCATTCATTTTCTGAGAGAGAACCACCTACTCATGTGTTGAGACCAAGATATTCCAATCCAACCATAAGAATCTTGATCTCCAGCCTTCCCCAAGTTGCTTTCCACTCAAATCATCTTTCCACCATATCCAAATCTGTGAGAGAGAGTTGAGTGTTGGGGAGACTATCATTTGAAGCACAAGAGCAAGGAGTTCATCATCAACACACCATCTATTACCTTTTGGAGAGTGGTGTCTCCTAGATTGGTTAGGTGTCACTTGGGAGCCTCCGTCAAGATTTTGGAGTTGAACCAAAGAGTTTGTAAGGGCAAGGAGATCACCTACTTCGTGAAGATCTACCCGAGTGAGGCAAGTCCTTCGTGGGCGATGGCCATGGTGGGATAGACAAGGTTGCTTCTTCGTGGACCCTTTGTGGGTGGAGCCCTCCGTGGACTCGTGCAACCGTTACCCTTCGTGGGTTGAAGTCTCCATCAACGTGGATGTACGATAGCACCACCTATCGGAACCACGCCAAAAATCTCCGTGTCTACATTGCGTTTGCTCCCTCCAAACTCCTCCCTTTACCTTCATATGCAAATGTTTTACATTCCGCTGCTATACTCTTAGTCTTGCATGTGTAGGTTGATTGCTTGACTTGTGCCAAGTTGCTAAAATCTGCCAAGACTTAAAATTGGGAAAAGGCTAGGTTTTTATTTGGTCAAGTAGTCTAATCACCCCCCCCCCCTCTAGACATACTTTCGATCCTACAATAAATAATGATGATAAAAGTGATGGTGATACAATACCAGGGCACCTCCCCAAGCTTGGCACAAGCCAAGGGTGGTGCCCATACCCGTGTACTCAAGACTCCTTCGATGGTGGTGGTGCAGTATTCTTGGCTATGATGCCCCTGAGGATGTGATTATCCTCTTCAAGCCTATTAACTTGGCGCTTAAGATCCATGATTTCTTTTCGGAGTTTTCCAGTGAAGGTCAGTGCACCATCCACCCAAGTATGCATCCTTGCTGAAGAAGATGAAGTAACAATCTTTTTCAAGTTACGATAAGAAATAAATTGGGTATTGGGAGGTTTAACCGTATCCGGCAAGCTTGATTTCTTGAATTCCACATGCATATCTCCAGGTTGCGGTAGCGAGGTTTCTTACCACTCCTCGCCCGTAGAGTCCATCCTTTTCAAGTCAGCCTCCACCTCCTCATCGGTCGACCACCCGTAGGAGTCAACATCACCGTAGACTCTAGGATTTGTTGTAAGGTGGGAAACATGGCTCTCCCCATCTGATTCTTGCGACAACATAACACTCCAAATCTGCCAGTAAAATAGCTTGAAACAAGAACAGAGGAGAAACTTGTGATACGGTGGTCAAAACATCCGAGAGTTTATATAATGATTTTTTTCATGCAGGACAAGTAATATGGAAGAAAAAAGGAGTCGAGAAAGTCCATGAGGGCGCCACAAGCCTGGTAGGCGCACCCAGGGGGTAGGGCTCGCCCCCAGGCTTGTCGTTCCCTCATGCACTTTTTGGACTATTTATTATTTTCCTAATTTTTTAAATATTCCAAAATGAACAAAAAGTACTTTTATGGAACTTTTGGAGTCAGTTTACTTACCGTACCACATACCTACTCCTTTTCAGGGTTCTAGGGCATTCTGGAAGGTTTCTTCTTTGTTCTCTTCCGGTGTCATAGTTTGAATAATATTAGTTTCAACATTAATGGGTGTACCTAAGATATAGTGCTTAATTCGTTGCCCAACCACCCTCGGATTAGTGCCTCTGACGTTGTTGATCTTGATAGCTCTGGAGCGATAAACTTCTTCGACGACATATGGTCCTTCCCATTTAGAGAGAAGCTTTCCTGCAAAGAATCTTAAACGAGAATTGTATAATAGAACTTGATCACCTACTTTGAATTCCCATTTTTGAATTCTTTTATCATGCCACCTTTTAAATTTTTCTTTAAACAACTTGGCATTTTGATAAGTTTGTGTACTCCATTCATCTAGAGAACTAGTATCAAATAACCTCTTCTCACCGGCAAGTTTGAAATCATAGTTAAATTCTTTAATTGCCCAATAAGCTTTATATTCTAACTCAAGAGGTAAATGGCATGCTTTTCCATAGACCATTTTATATGGAGACATACCCATAGGATTTTTATAAGTAGTTCTGTATGCCCACAATGCATCATCAAGTTTCTTAGACCAATTCTTTTTGGATCTATTAACAATCTTTTGCGAGAATAACTTTATTTCTCTATTACTCAATTCAACTTGACCACTAGACTGGGGATGATATAGTGATGCAATTCTATGGTTAACATCATATTTAGCAAGAAGTTTACAGAATGCGCCACGAATAAAATGTGAACCACCATCAGTCATTAAATATCTAGGGACTCCAAACCTCGGGAAAATAACTTCTTTAAGCATTTTAATAGAATTGTTGTGATCAAAACCACTAGTTGAATAGCTTCTACCCACTTAGTAACATAATCAACGGCAACTAAAATATGTGTATACCCATTAGAGGAATGAAAAGGTCCCATATAATCAAATCCCCAAACATCAAATGGTTCAATAACAAGTGAATAATTCAAAGGCATTTCCTGACGTCTACTAATATTACCAATTCTCTGACATTCATCACAAGAAACGATAAACTTATGTGCATCTTTGAAGAGAGCAGGCCAATAAAACCAGACTATAATACCTTATGTGTAGTTCTATCTCCAGCATGGTGTCATCCGAATGCTTCGGAGTGACACTTCCGTAGGATTTGTTCATGTTCATGCTCAGGTACACAACATCTAATAACACCACCTACTCTTTCTTTATATAGATGTGGGTCATTCCAAAAGTAATGTCTTAAATCAAAGAAGAACTTTTTCTTTTGTTGGTATGTGAAACTAGGTGGTCTATATTTAGCAACAATGTAATTAGCATAGTCTACATACTAAGGAGTATTACGAGAAGCATTTATAACATCAAATTTTTCATTAGCAAAACTATCATCAATAGGTAGTGGGTCATCAAGAACATTTTCCATTCTAGACAAATTATCAGCTACGGGATTCTCAGCTCCCTTTCTATCAATAATATGCAAATCAAATTCTTGTAGCAAAAGAACCCACCTCATAGGCCTAGGTTTAGCATCTTTTTTTCCATAAGATATTTAATAGCAGCATGATCAGTGTGAATAGTTACTTTAGAATCAACAATATAAGATCCGAATGTATCACATGGAAACACAACTGCTAAAAATTCCTTCTTAGTAGTAGCATAATTTCTTTGAGCACTGTCTAGGGTTTTACTAGCATAATGGATAGCATTCAATTTCTTATCAACTCTTTGTCCTAGAACAACACCAACAGCATAGTCACTAGCATCACATATAATTTCAAAAGGCAAGTTCCAATAAGGTGGTTGAACAATAGGTGCGGATATTAAGGCTTTCTTAAGTATTTCAAAGGCTTCTACACAATCATCGTCAAAAACAAATGGAACATCTTTTTGCAAAAGATTAGTAAGAGGCCTAGAAATTTTAGAGAAGTCTTTAATGAACCTTCTATAGAAACCAACATGACCAAGAAAATGTCTTATACCTTTGATATCTTTAGGACATGGCATTTTCTAAATTGCATCAACTTTAGCTTTATCTACCTCAATAGCTCTTTCAGAAATTTTATGCCCAAGGACTATACCTTCGGTCACCATAAAGTGGCACTTCTCCCAATTCAAGACAAGATTAGTTTCTTCACATCTCTGCAAAACTCGATCAAGGTTGCTAAAGCAATCATCAAAAGAAGTCCCATAAACGGAAAAAACATCCATGAATACCTCAGCAATCTTTTTACAAAAATCAAAGAATATAGCGATCATACATCTTTGAAAGGTAGCAGGTGCATTGCATAAAACAAAAGGCATACGTCTATAAGCATAAGTTCCAAAGGGACAAGTAAAAGTAGTTTTCTCTTGATCTTCTTGTGATACAAGTATGAACCATCTAGAAAGCAGAAGTGTGTATGCTTAGACAATCTTTCTAACAGTTGATCAATAAAAGGCGAGGGGTAATGATATTTTCTAGTTCCTTTATTTAATTTCCTGAAATCAATTACCCTCCTATAACCAGTTACAATTCTTTGTGGAATAAGTTCATATTTATCATTAGGAACAATAGTAATGCTCCTTTCTTAGGGACACAATGAACTGGACTTACCCATCTACTATTAGCTATAGAATAAATTATACCTGCCTTTAGAAGCTTTAATATTTCAGTTCTTACCACATCCTTCATCTTAGGATTCAACCGTCCTTGATGATCAACAACTGGCTTAGCATCGGGCTCCATATTAATCTTGTGCTGACATAGTGTGGGACTAATTCCCTTAAGATCATCAAGACTATATCCAATAGCAGCACGGTACTTCCTCAGAGTTTTAAGCAATCTCTTTTCTTCATGCACTGAAAGGTTAGCATTGATAATAACAGGATATATCTTATTTTCATCAAGGTAAGCATATTTCAATGTATCAGGTAATTTCTTCAATTCAAACACGGGATCACTCTTAGGTGGAAGAGGGTCCCCAAGAGTTTCAACTGGCAAGTTATGCTTAAGGATAGGTACTTCTTTAAAGAATATATCATCTATTTCATTCCTTCCATTCATATGCATATCGTTTTCATGGTCTAGCAAATATGGTTCCAAAGGATCAGTAGGAGAGGAACAACAATAGAAGCAAGATCAATAATTTCATCCTTACTAGACAATTCTTTCTCATGTGGTTGTTTATGAAACTTAGAGAAATTAAACTCATGAGATACATCACCAAGTTTAACTCTAACCTTCTCTTTAAAACAATCAATTTCAGCATTAATGGTATTAAATAAAGGTCTACCAAATATAATGGGACAAAAATTATCTTGTTGTGAACCAAGTACTAAGAAATCAGTATGGTATTTGATCTTACCACACAAGACTTCAACATCTCGAACAATCCGAAGTGGTGAAATAGTATCTCTATTCGCAAGCTTAATAGTAACATCAATGTCTTCAATCTCAGCAGGTGCAATATCATTCATAATTTCTTGGTATAAAGTAAACGGAATAGCACTCACACTAGCACCCATATCACATAAACCATGATAACAATGATCTCCAATTTTAACAGAAACAACAGGCATGCCCACTACGGGTTTATTCTAATCTAACATATCACATTCATTTCTAATGGGTTTAGCAATTCTAGCAGCTTCCTCGCAAAAGTAAATAACATGCCCATCAATATTATCAACCAAGAGGTCTTTAACCATTGCAATATTAGGTTCAACTTAATTTGTTCGTAAGGTTTAGGTGTTCTAATATTACTTTTATTAACCACAGTTGTAACTTTAGCATGTTCCTTAATCCTAACAGGGAAAGGAGGTTTCTCAATATAAGCAGTAGGCACAACTGGATCAATATTATAGACAATTGTTTCATCTTAAGCTATAACATATTCCTCAATTATTTCTTCAATAAGTGGATGATATTTAAACCATTTCTCCTTAGGGAGATCAACATGATCAACAAAAGATTCACAAAAACCATTTCTCCTTAGGGAGATCAACATGATCAACAAAAGATTCACAAAATGCAGCTATTATCTCAGAGTCAAGTCCATATTTAGTACTAAACTTATGAAAAGCATCGGTTTCCATAAAAGATTTAGGACTTTGCTAACTTCCACCCAGTCGGAAGTTAAGCAACAGATCCGCACAATTTCTCCCTTTCCTAATTTGCATGCATGCATGCATGCACAATTTCTCATTAGTTATCAGGTCTGCAATGTGTGAGTTACCATGCTATTCACATAAAAGTTATCAGGGGGATATTTCATCAACCACCCCTCCCCCCACCCCCCCATCCCCGCACGCGCCAAAGTAATCAGGACCAGGGTACATAAGTTATCAGGTCTGTGATGTGTAAGTTACCATGCTATGCACAAGAAAGTTACCGGGAGTATATTTCATCAACCCCCCCTCCCCCGCTTCCTCCGAGGTAGTAAAGGGAGCGGCCCTGTGCCTTCTTGATCGCTGGTGGCAACTCCTCGATGATGAGACGGTGGCGCCGCGATGATGACCGTGGCGCGTGCATGCGGCCGTACTGGCTGCGTGCCGGGAACGTTGGCTTCTCCTTGACCTGGCGTCCAATCTAGACACCGCGGTGGTTCGGGGGCGAGGCCGGCTCCTCCTTCATGTGGCGTCCGATCTAGACGCCGCGGTTGTGCCGAGGCAAGGCCAGCTCCTCCTTGAGGGACGCCGGCTCGTGCTTCATGTGGTGGCTCGGCGGGGACAGCGGCTCCTCCTTCACGCGCGCCGGCGATGGTGGCGACTGGCCCATGTAATGGAGCGACCGCTCCGTCATTATCTCGATCTGACGGATGAAATCTTCGTTCGTTAGAGCAGCCTCCTTGAGGAGTCGGGAAGGCTATTGCGATGGCTGTTCGGCGACGCCTGGTACTCCTCATCATTGGAGGAGATGATGATCTCCTCCTTGGCGGAGGAGCTGGCCGCCGTGCACACCGACGGGCCGAGAGAGCATGGGAGAGGGCATTCAGACTACCTAATGACCTACCTAGCCATTCAGAAGGAGATTCACGACGATCGGGGCGTTCAAACTGGTTGCAATATTGAGGTGGTTTGAACGATAGATTTGTCGGGATATGTTTTTAATAACTTTTTTTCTCGGGTCAAAAAAGTTATCATGGGGTTTGTGCGTAACTTATCGTGTATGTGGTGCGTATATTACCATGATGTTCTGCATTATTTTTCTTTTGGTGAAAAAGTTGTTGACACAAAAAGTCAATGGACAAAAATTAGTGAGAATTTGCACGCGGGAGCAAAATTGATGGACATGCATATAAATGTGAGGTATAGAACTAAAGTTGCACAGAAAATGAGCCCAAAAAACTGAAAAAAGTATGTACTAATGCAATAGTCAAAGCGGGTCAAAAAGGTAACCTTCCTATGTCTAACATGAAGAATGGTGTGGTGGGATGGTTGTCGGGCTAAGATAAGAGCGAGGGCTCCCGGGTTCGATTCCTCCGGCTCCCGCTCACGTCTTTTTTCTTAGTTGCACTATTCCGAGCGGAAAGAAAGTCCGCCCGATTTTTTCTTAGTTGCACTATTCCGAGCGGAAAAAAAGTCCGCCCGATCTGAAATCGATGGTACTGGATGCGTGCGGATCTGTTGCAAACAGCCAATCGGCAGGGAAATGGCTTTCTCGAAAGATTTAACCCAATCAAAGTCAAGATTTATACCTGACTCTTTACCTTTGTTGAACTCCCAATTTTCGGAGTTGCCTTCAATTCTTTCCAAAAGATTCCACCTGAATTCAATAGTTTTATTCATAAAAGAACCCGTAGAAGAAGAATCGAGCATGGATTGATCATTATGAGAAAGCCGAGCATAAAAAATCTGAATAATTATTTCTCTTGAGATCCAATGATTGGGGCATGTGTACATCATGTACTTAAGCCTCCCCCAAGCTTGAGAGATACTTTATCCTTCACAAGGCCAAAAATTATATATATAATTCCGATCACGAGGAACCAAATGCATAGGATAAAACTTCTGATGAAATTCCAATTTCAGCCTGTTCCAATCCCATGTTCCAGTATCATCCAAAAGCCTAAACCATGTCAATGCCTTTCCCTCCAAAGATAAAGGGAATACCTTCTTCTTAACTCCATCCTCAGATAAACCTGCAAGCTTAAACAATCCACAAATTTCATCTATATATATCAAGTGCATATCAGGATGTACCGTTCCATCACCTGCATAAGGGTTGGCTAGCAGTTTCTCTAACATACCCGAAGGAATTTCATAATAAATATTTTCAGTAGGTTCAGGTTGTTGAGGAGCAACTCTTATTGCTTCCAGTCGAGGTGAACATACCCTGAACAAGCCCCTCAAAGGATTACATTCCATAGTGACAAGCGACAATAAATTTCAGCACGTAATATAGATGTTTCCTTTCCAAATTCGACTTACCAAAGGCGCTTCACTCCCCGGCTACGGCGCCAGAAAAGAGTCTTGATGACCCACAAGTATAGGGGAGGAATCGTAGTCCTTTCGATAAGTAAGAGTGTCAAACCCAACGAGGAGTAGAAGGAAATGACAATCGGTTTTCAGCCAGGTATTCTCTGCAAGCACTGAAATTATATGAAAGGATCGATATGGTTGACTAAAGGGGGTTGAATAGGCAACTACCAATTTTTAACTTTTCTTAACAAATTATGGTTAGCAACAAATAGGTTGTCTAGGTATGCAACTAGGTGAGTAACCTATATGATGCTAGCAACACAAGCAAGCAAAGAATACAATACAAGTAAAGGTAAGAGATAACCACAAGTGGAGACGGTGGAGACGAGGATGTGTTAACAAAGTTCCTTCCCTTTGAGGGGAAGTACGTCTCCGTTGGAGCGGTGTGGAGGCACAATGCTCCCCAAGAAGCCACTAGGGCCACCGTATTCTCCTCACGCCCTCACACAATGCGAGAAGCCGTGATTCCACTAGTGGTGCCCTTGAAGGCGTCAACCGGACCTTTACAAACAAGGTTGGGGCTCTCTCCACAACCGAATTGGAGGCTCCCAACAACACCACGAAGCTTTACCACAATGGAATGTGTCTCCGAGGTGACCTCAACCGTCTAGGGTGCTCAAACAACCAAGAGTAACAAGATCCACAAGGGATTAGTGGGGGAATCAAATTTCTCTTGGTGGAAGTGTAGATCTAGGTCTTCTCAACCAATCCTTAAAGAATCAACAAGTTTGATTGGCTAGGGAGAGAGATCGGGCGGAAATGAGCTTGTGAGCAACAATGGAGCTTGGGGGAGGAAGAGGTAAGTCAACTTGGGGAAGATGAATCCCTTATATAGTGGGAATAGAAAGCCAACCGTTATGCACCCACAGCTCGTGCACAAGCGGTAGTACCGCTCAGGAGAGCGGTACTTCCACTGGCACGGAAGTACTAGCTGCTGCGTACAACTAAGCATGTCAGGGAGGCGGTAGTTCCGCCGGAGCGGTACTACCGCTCCCACCAGCAATACTTCTGCTTGGTGTTGTTCAGCGGCAGCAGGCTGCGGTAGTAGAGGGAGGCAGGGCAGTAGTGCCGCCTGGGGCAGTCCTACCACTAGGAACTACCGCTCTACTTTCACCCGTGGGACAGACCAGTCTAGAACACAGAATTTAAGCGGTACTCCCACCGGCACAAGCTAGCGGTAGTTTCGCTAGAGCGGTACTACCATGGCGAGCCGCGGTACTTCCGCTTAGCCTGAGAGAGCCCAGTAAGCCCGCGGTACTAGAGAGACAGTTAGGCCCTGTAGTACCGCAGGAGCGGTACTACCACGCATAACTGCCGCTCTACTACCGCCCATTTACAAAAGCCTCAAAACAGGCGGAAGTAAGAGCCGCACTGCACAGCGGCAGTGCCGTAGGAGCGGTACTACCGCGGGGCAGAGCGGTACTACTGCTTAGGCTGTTCTGACAAGGTCCATGCACAAAGGGGGAACAAGCTCACAAGACAGGAAGGAAAGAGGGTGCAAGGAGATAGTGTATGTGTTGATTCCACCCAAATATTTCCGAAGCGTACCCCCTCTTAATAGTACGGTGATCCTACGACTCAAGTCCACCGAAAATGAAACAAAGAAAAACACCACCTTCATAAAAGTCCCGAGGGGTTCAAATCGTCTTTGTGCCATAAGAGAGATTGTCTGAAATGCTCAATGCACACGATTAGTCCGCAAAAGCATTGTCATCAATCACCAAAATCACTGAGGGAGAAATATGCCCTAACAATCTCCCCCTTTTTGGTGGATTGATGACAAAACGAGATTTGCACAAGGATATGATAAGATAACATGCAAACCCAACATCTACAAAATATAGACGAGCTCCCCCTAGATGTGTGCACTAATTGGGTATGCCTTTGGAATGCAAAGCGCACACACTAGGATAACACTCCCCCTATATTTTATAGACAGACAATACTTGCATCAACAATATAAGATGGATCAACACGGATGCAAGTTAGTAGCATGTGAGCATAAAGATAGAGCATAAGATAGATAACAACTCACAAGCTAATACAATACTTGACATAAAGATAAAGATAAGGTAGCATATGTCTCACACCATATGATAGGTACTAAAAGTTCCACACACGAACATAAAGCAAACCAAACGAAAGAGTTCACGAGAGAACGAAAGCAACAACAAATAAGACACACTCGTGACTCGGCAAATCCCTAAACTCTCTCCCCCTTTGGCATCGAAACACCAAAAAGGCAAAGAGCACTAAACAAGTCCAGGGTGATGGTGATGCTCCAGATCATCAATACTCCTCGTATTCATCTGAGTCCTCATGCTCCTCTGACTCCTCTGCTGCAGCTGCCTGATGCTCCGCCTCTGAGTCTGACCACTTGCAATGTTGTGAGACCCAATTAACCTCATTGGTGACCCGCTCCTCAGAGCCACTAGTGAACTCCTGATCGAGGGCCCGCATCATGTTCTTATGGCGAGTACAAGCAGCCTTCTCAGCCACATGAGCCCTGTACTGACCCTTGGCCTCTATGCAGAAAAGCCTCTTCATCTTCAACTTGAGCTTAGATGCCCAATATGGTACCTTCTCAGGAGAGGGAACAAACTCATAATCTGGCTCAGCCTCATCATCAGAATCAGTAGGGGCAATCTCCTCACTGGGGGCTGCAGGCACAGTCCCCCAGTTCTCCTTCTGGCACAGATTCAGAACCGGATGTGACACCAGGTGCTCAGTAGGAAGAGCCTCCCTGGAAACTCAGCAGCCCACTTCTCTTCAATCACACTACTGCAGGATGCTGCTAACATGACACTACGATCAGAGACCCTTCGACGAAACTGTGTGTGATGCAATAATCGCAAACGGTGATGTAAAAAAAGGTGCAAAACATTTGCGATGACGGATGCATCAAACACGGTTCAAATTTTAGTTGCGTGTGCAATGAAGGGCATACAGTTAAGTTCAATGAACTGTTTGCGATGAGGAAGAAGAACAGAAACGGGCAGCCAGATGAAGGTGTGTGCGATATACATCATACAGTTCACTCGGATGAACTGTTTGTGATTAGGCAACATAAAAGAAACGGTCAGCCAGATCAAGGTGTGTGCGATATACGGCATACGGTTCACCTGGATGAACTGTTTGCTTTGAGCCAAGAGAACAGAAACGGTTCAATTTAACAGGATGTGTGCGATACGCGGGAAACAGGTCTGTAAACAGAAATGTGTGCGATGACCGATAATAACACAGACGATTGCTTCTAATAAGACGTATGTGATATGCTCTGTCTACACAACATCTATTGGCCATTGGGCGACCGGCGGTCATCCGGGTACGCCATAAGGATGCGAAGAGGCATCCTATATCAGCAAGGACTAGTTGTTCCACCAATAGCTCATCTAAGAGAACTCTCAAGTTAACTGTGCTCAAGCTGGAGCAGCCATGAGATGGGTGACCGGATAGAGCAGCCTTGTTAAAGAAGGTCTACCGCATTACTTTTTGACAATGTGCAATACGTGGCATACAGTTGATCCATCCCACCTGTTTGTGATGGAACAAGCCGTGTGTGATGTGGGGTCGAACTAACCTCAAGGTCCTTGTTTTGAAATTTTTTGTTTTTCTTAACACATGTTAAAGAAGGTCTACCGCATTACTTTTTGACTATGTGCGATACGTGGCATACAATTGATCCATCCGACCTGTTTGTAATGGAATAAGCCGTGTGTGTTGTGGGCAAACGCTTGCTAGTATACAACTGTTTGCGATTGATGAATTCATCACCGACGGGTTCCGTAGTGTGGTCCGTGTTCATCTGATCATCATCTACTTCTTGTGCTAGCTCAATGTTCCTTATATGCTAAGTTTCCATTAATTGATGGCATTTTATGAACACGCCACCATTTCCCGCCATTTCCTCACTTGTTTCCCGCCACCCAGCGATATTGCGCATAAACCTAGGCGACACGCGACGCACGAAGGCAACAAGCGCAGCCTGTAGCACATCCACCTTTACCCAAGCATGCCAACCCACCAAAGCGTCGCCTCTGCCATCAACCTCGTCGATGAGGAAAACGAGAAGGCGCCACGGCCTGTCGAGGCCGAGGCGCTCCCCAGCAACACGATGGACGACGCCGTGATGCGCGTCATCGCCAGGGTTGAGCAGACCCTTGGCGCATGGCGCTTGAGCGCCGTGGATCAAGATAGGCATGTCAGCGCCGAGAGGCTGCAGCTCGCCGCACAACATGATTGATGGGGCGCCGCAGAGCAAGCTAGGCGTGTCCGCGCCGATAGGGTGCGGCTCGCCGCACGGCGAGACCGTTGGAGCACCGCAGAGCGAGAGGCATGGCGGGCCGCAGAGCAAAAGCGGATCCATCAGCGCTTGCCTGCTGTCGACACGGCGTCGCAGCGGGGTACACGTCCCATCAGTACCCCCATTCCTCGCCAGGAGTGGGCAGAGGCCCTCTGCGTCGTACTTGCACCAGAGGCCGGCCGCGCCGTACTTGCATCGGACGCCCGCCGTGCCGTTCGCATGGGTCGCGCCATTCGCCTTGTCCGCGGCCCGCTCGATGCCAACGTGCTGGTCGGTAGGCTCGACCGCCTCCTTGGCACAGGTGTCCACCTGGGCGCAGTAGAGGAACATGGCCGTCGCATCCTCGAGCTGGTGATCTCCGATGAAATAGCCAACTTGGAGCTCGAGATCGCGCTCCAGATGTACCGCGAGCGTGTCGACCGCTTGGACGAACGCCTGCACGAGTTCAGGCAGAGCCAAGAGCTACCGTAGGCAAGGGCTGCTGGTCATGGTCTCATGGACGCATTTTATTTTGTTGAGTCGTTTCGACGTGGATAGCTATGTATTAACAGCAATCATAGTATTGCTCTGTTTCAATGTGTGTACTCTGTTTTCCGTTCTTATATGTTCCATTTCAATGTGTGTATATACGCTTTCCATTCTGTATATGTGGATGATAACAGCTAGATTCAAATTAGTATACAAAAATAGATAGAAAATTGAATTCATAATATATATATATATTAATTGTTCATTAGTTCATCACAGAATATATATAATATCATCACATATACGTGATGATACTTAACTACTAGGTACAATGCATAAAATTGAAAACGAACAATACTAAAACTAATAATCCCTCCTGATGCGCGGCGTCTTCCCAGCGCGGAGGCAGTACTCCGCCTCCTCCGCCTCGCAGCGCTTGATGTACCGATCTGCCTCTTGCTGGTGGACGAGCGCGGACGATCTTGCCATTTCATTGGGCGCCCACCGGAGCTCCTCGTCGGTGGCATGCTGGAGCTTATCGGCCCACCTCCACGCAGCGATGAGGCGCCTAGCGCATTTGACCTTCCTCGCAAAGTACCCGTTTTCGTACAACTCCTCCGCACGACGACGTGCCCGCCCCCAAAGCTCCACCTTCTCCTTTTCCCAGGCGGCATCACGGGCTTCACAGGCCGCCTGGTACCTGGCTTCCTCCTCCGCCATCTCCTTCTTGAATGCCACTTGCCTGGCTTTCTCAGCCGGCGGCAATGACTTCCACAGACAAAGATTGTACTGGCCCCAAAACCAATCCAAAGTTGGGGGGTCCGGCGCAACCTCGTCCGGCGGCGCGTAGGGGTCCTCCTTGTCGCTGCTCTTCGACTGAGCGTCCTCGGGGGGCGACGACTCCTTGTCGGCGCGTGGGCAGATCGGCAGCGCCATGGCAGAGCTTTGAGAGAGAGAGAGAGAGAGAGAGAGAGAGAGAGGGCGAGCGAGGGGAGGATGTAGATGAGAATGCAGGTGGGACGACGTGAGCAAGGTAGTATTTATTGGCTGCCAGAATCTAGATCGACGGGAACAGTACACACGCCGGTCGCCGGAATTTACGAGTACTGTAGTTTGAATTACACACGATTCCCGCATTAGAATCCGTGTGTGAACATAATAGCTGATGGTTTCCAATATAGAACCGTGTCTGATTAATAACCCCCGCCATTCACCTTCCAAACCTCGAGGCACGAAATAGAGTGCCAATCATGTGGGGGCCGGTTGTCTTGCCAGATCTTTACATTTTCTTTTTTGAACACCAGATATTTACATCATCTGAAGATTTTTTAACTCGCACACAAGTACACAAAAATATGATTTTTCAAACCGTTATGGTTAGCCGTTGCATGTAGATGTAGTTCAAATTTGAATTACGGTCAATAAATGGCTAGAAAATCACTTAAATGTCTTTAAAAGGTCAAATGACCCCTGAAATTTTCCAAATTTTCACATGACAGTTGTATTAGTGCACGTTAAATGTAGAAAAAAATTTGAAGGCCGTAAGGGGAAGCTATCTCCCGTTCGTCACCAAACATGCATTGTTCCCTCTCGGAACCACTAGCCTTCTAGTGAGTTGCTCCGGTTTGTGAGGGGTGTTTGTCCAAACTTTCGTCAAACAGGCCAATTTTTTTACCACATCATCTTGGTGGCATGACATTACATCAAGCAAGGTTTCATGTTTTTCTGATTATTTTCTAATTTTTTGGAAATAAAATGCCATGGCACTCCATGCATACATATGCATGTGTCCATGCCGTGAGACCAATATGTTTGAAAATTCCTTCTAATTTACTGCACATGGAATTAACTCGCACACAAGTACGCAAATATGATTTTTCAAACCGTTATGGTTAGCCGTTGCATGTAGATGTAGTTCAAATTTGAATTACGTTCAATAAATAGCTAGAAAATCACTTAAATGTCTTTAAAAGGTCAAATGACCCCTGAAATTTTCCAAATTTTCACATGACAGTTGTATTAGTGCACGTTAAACGTAGAAAAAATTTGAAGGCCGTAAGGGGAAGCTATCTCCTGTTCGTCATCAAACATGCATTGTTCCCTCTCGGAACCACTAGCCTTCTAGTGAGTTGCTCCGGTTTGTGAGGGGTGTGTGTCCAAACTTTCGTCAAACATGCCAATTTTTTTACCACATCATCTTGGTGGCATGACATTACATCAACCAAGGTTTCATGTTTTTCTGATCATTTTTTAATTTTTTGGAATTAAAATGCCATGGCACTCCATGCATACATATGCATGTGTCCATGTCATGAGACCAATATGTTTCAAAATTCCTTCTAATTTACTGCACATGGAATTAACTCGCACACTAGTACACAAATATGATTTTTCAAACCATTATGGTTAGCCGTTGCATGTAGATGTAGTTCAAATTTGAATTGCGGTCATTAAATGGCTAGAAAATCACTTAATGTCTTCAAAAGGTCTAATGACCCCTGAAATTTTCCAAATTTTCATATGACAGTTGTATTAGTGCACGTTACACGTAGAAAAAATTTGAAGGCCGTAAGAGGAAGCTATCTCCCATTCGTCATCAAACATTTATTGTTCCCTCTCGGAACCACGAGCCTTCTAGTGAGTTGCTCCGGTTTGTGAGGGGTGTGTGTCCAAACTTTCATCAAACAGGCCAATTTTTTTACCACATCATCTTGGTGGCATGACATTACATCAACCAAGGTTTCATGTGTTTCTGATATTTTTTTAATTTTTTGGAATTTAAATGCCATGGCACTCCACGCTTAATTGTGTCATAGCCGTTAGACCAATATGTTTGAAAATTCCTTCCAATTTACTGCACATGGAATTAAATCACACACAAGTACACAAATATGATTTTTCAAACCGTTATGGTTAGCCGTTGCATGCACATCTAGTTCTAATTTGAATTACGGTCATTAAATGGCTAGATAATCACTTAAATGTCTTCAAAAGGTCAAATGACCCCTGAAATTTTCCAAAATTTGACATGACAGTTGTATTAGTGCACGTTACACGTAGAAAAAATTTGAAGGCCGTAAGAGGAAGCTATCTCCCGTTCGTCATCAAACATGCATTGTTCCCTCTCGGAACCACGAGCCTTCTAGTGAGATGCTCCGGTTTGTGAGGGGTGTGTGTCCAAACTTTCGTCAAACATGCCAAATTTTTTACCACATCATCTTGGTGGCATGACATTACATCAACCAAGGTTTCATGTGTTTCTGATATTTTTTTAATATTTTGTAATTTAAATACCATGGCACTCCATGCTTAATTGTGTCATAGCCGTTAGACCAATATGTTTGAAAATTCCTTCCAATTTACTGCACATGGAATTAAATCGCACACAAGTACACAAATATGATTTTTCAAACCGTTATGGTTAGCCGTTGCATGTACATCTAGTTCTAATTTGAATTACGATCATTAAATGGCTAGAAAATCACTTAAATGTCTTCAAAAGGTCAAATGACCCCTGAAATTTTCCAAAATTTGACATGACAGTTGTATTAGTGCATGTTACACGTAGAAAAAATTTGAAGGCCGTAAGAGAAAGCTATCTCCCATTCGTCATCAAACATGCATTGTTCCCTCTCGGAACCACGAGCCTTCTAGTGAGTTGCTCGGTTTACGAGGGGTGTGTGTCCAAACTTTCATCAAACATGCCAAATTTTTTACCACATCATCTTGGTGGCATGACATTACATCAACCAAGGTTTCATGTGTTTCTGATATTTTTTTAATTTTTTGGAATTTAAATGCCATGGCACTCGATGCTTAATTGTGTCATAGCCGTTAGACCAATATGTTTGAAAATTCCTTCCAATTTACTGCACATGGAATTAAATCGCACATAAATACACAAAATATGACTTTTCAAACCATTATGGTTAGCTGTTGCATGTACATGTAGTTCAAATTTCAATTACGGTCATTAAATGGCTAGAAAATCACTTAAATGTCTTAAAAGGTCAAATGACCCCTGAAATTTTCCAAAATTTGACATGACAGTTGTATTAGTACTACAAAATTTCTCGTACATTTAAAACACCATCCGTTGCCACTTTACTCCAAATTCGTCTTTCACAGCTAATAAAAAATATCTACAACATCACACACAGTTGTTTTGTAGGAACCGTTTGCGATGAAAATTTCTGGGTCTATTTAAGTCTTCCTCCTTAAGCTTCGCCGGCTTGTCTGCTCCAGTGCCAGCAACTCCCGAATCCACGAATCCTGATCCCCATTCCCGCACCCCCTTCTTGCGAAGATGACGCCGTGGAAACGGTTCGTGAAGGCCCGTACGATGGCCGCGTCCCCCATGAGCGTTGCCGCCTGCGCCGAGAGCGCGGCCGCCTACGCCGAGAGTGCCGCCGCATCCGCATTAAGCATGGCCGCTTCCGCCACGAGGGCGTCTGCGGCAGCCGACAGGGTAGCTGCAGTAGCCGAGACGACTGCAGCTGCTGCTGCGACAGCGGCTGCAAACGCCGAGAGCGCTCGAGCTGCCATCCGTGCCGCCGATGTCGCCCAGGCCCGGGTCGAGGCCATCCACGCCAAGATATTCCAGGCCACCTAGGAATCCAGCATGCAACCCACATCCGAAAAGGCGGCGGTGGCCATGGAGCACCTGCTTCCTCATGAGGGCGCCGAGCGGGAGCTGGAGATGCAGGAGGCGGCGGAGATCGAGGAGCGCCGGGAGGAGGAGTTGCGTGTGGCCGAGGTCGAGGTAGAGAAGAGTCTGTCCGTCGAGGAATCGGTAGTGGAGTACCAATGCGAGGGCAGCACCGAGGACGAGGACGAGGACGCGGTTGACTTCAGCAGGGGGGACGCGGAGTCCACCAACAGCGGCATGTCGCCAGGACAAGTCATCGACGTCTCATCTCACACCGGCGATGCATAGGCCGGCGCGGTGGCGGATTTGTTAAAATTATGCGTACTTGGGCTTTGTTTTTAATGCTGGTCTTTTGTCAGAGCAATGTTTAGGTCAACTGGCTCTGTTTAATTACTAAAATTGCTCGATTTAGTAAGTGTGGTCTGTCTGCTGTACGCTCTTTTGTGTGCCCAAATTAGCAAGCGATGTTAAATTATGCAATGACGTACCCGGAGAAATTTCCACCAAAATTTGAATTATCAAACTCATCCCATGCGCGTAAAGCAGAAGAATCGTTTGCGATGCAAACAATCGTTCAAAGTGAATGGTGTCCGGCGGCACCGTGTGCAAAGTTTCCCTCCACATTTCCAAAATTTTGGCCTACCACCAAAATATCTACCCCCGCCCCCTCCCCCCTTCCCCACCCCCTTTTCTCCCCAACCACAAGTCACATTTTCCCTGTTTCCTCCTTCCTTCATTCCTTCCTAAGCTATAGCCGCTTCCTCGCTTGCTTCCTCGCTCTCGCCGTCTCGCATCCTACCGCCGGGGTCGCCATGGTCTTCTTCAAAGACCTCTCCAGCGGTTCCTCCTCCTCCGACGACTCCTTCACCACCCGGGTATGCCTCTCTTCTCTCTCTCGGGCTATGACTTGGAATGAAGGATTTTTACCCGGCGGTCGATTTGAGTCATTTCTTCCTCTTGTAGCTCCCTAGGACCATCAGTGGCAACGAATGGAGTGGGGTGGCTGAAGATCTATCTGCTCGTTGTCACCATCAATCTCCATGCGTGAATCTAGTTGCGTTTGAATCTGTGGACAGTGGGAGGAAGTTTCTGGCATGTGCAGAGAAGGTTAGACCCTCTTTCGTTGTTACAAATCATTTGTTAGATGTGATTCAGACACTGTCACGGTCCCAACCTATTCATACCACACCTTCAACCAAACGCATCCTAAGACAGTGTCACAGTTTGTAACTAGTATCTAAAATTGTTGCCATCTCATCAGCGGTGCCATTAGAAAATTATTTGGCACCACTTCAGCAGTTTGTGCAGCCAACTTTGGTCCACACATCCGAGCAGCCAAGCAGTAAAATACTAAATCTTTATGGCACGAAGGAACTGGGCATCGGAGCAACTAGGTGCTCCGGAGTCCGGGTCCCTGATTTTTTTCTGCCGCATCGGCTCGCCAGTGCAGGGCACCGGTGCGAGATGTAGCAACAGTTGTCTTTACACCAGTTTTGGCATACATAGTGGACGGCCTTAGTGCTATTAGTTCTATGTTACTAAATTTGTGCATGTACACACCTGTTAGTATCAATTTGCTGTCATCCAAACACTATTGCTATGCTATTGCAGTTATATTTACCTTCCTCATAAAATGTTCAATTTGTTATTTATTGTACATGAGTAAGAACTTGTAGCGTTGTTGTATTTAATTATAGCTTCTGATGTTTCAGAATTTGGTTGTTGTCTCAGTAGCAATTAATTCATTTGCACATTGATCATTTTGAGAAGATATGTCATAATTAACATGTTTCTTCAGTTTTTCAAAATAAGCATTGGTGATTTTCTATGTTGCTATAAACCCATTTCCCCTACAATTGTTACTGATCTAGTTTTAAATATTATAGGATGAACGGAAGTGTTCTTACTTGGAGTGGGTTGATCAAGAGTGGCCACAGTCTTTGAAGATGTGCCTAGCAAAGCTCTGGAGCATGTATGAGGAAGAGAACAGAGGTAGGCTTAGAGAAAGTGTTGTCAACGCTGAAGAATATTTGAAGATGTGGGATAAAAAGAGGAAGGTGGAGAATGAGCTCAGATTTTTTTAAATCAGACTTTGCTAAGATGGTGTTGGCGAAGGAGGAGGCACTTTCCCAGTTGGCCAGTGCAAAACAGGTTCTTACTGAACTGAAAGCAGAGGTGGATAAGACGAGCCTGAATGATCTCGATTAGGGAAATGAATATATTGTTCTAATATTGTTCTTATGAAGTTGAACTAGCTATATGTTGTACTGTGTTGTTTTCAGGTAGTTATCGTACTGTGATGTTAAAATATATTTATGTGCCTAATATGAAATTGGCAAACAGCTGTTCGATATGAAATGTGAATTTGTGTAATACTGGGATTATTAATTGTAAACTAATAAACCTGCTAAATGTGTCATGGAACTTTGCAAACGGTTCTAGCAGTAAAAGCGCTTGTGATGGATAGCCCAATGCCACACAGTTTCCTTCATCAAATCGTGTGTGATGTAGTTGATAAAAGCAAACGGTTAACCAAGGCAGAGCGTGTGTGATAGTTACACCTATCACACACGAGCCTATAAATAAACCTGTGTGAGATGTACATACAAACGGAAACATTTTCCATGGATTGACTGTGTGGGATGTACATACGAACGGAAACGTTTTCCCTGGATTGACTGTGTGGGATGTACATTCTAACGGAAACGTTTTCCCTGGATTGACTGTGTGGGATGTACATACGAACGAAAACGTTTTCCCTGGATTGACTGTGTGGGATGTACATAAGAACGGAAACGTATTCCTTGGATTGACTGTGTGTGATATACATACGAACGGAAATGTTTTTCTGGGATTCACCATGTGGGATGTACATACGAACGGAAATGATTGGGTTTCGATGCCTCGCCCGATCGCACACGAGCTCATTTTGCCCCAGCCTGTGTCCCAGGAGGGCCTATCCCCGACGGTTTCTGGGTCGTGTGGGAAGGACCCCCCTATCGCCCACACTCACTTGGCGACGGTTCCAAATGCCGTCGCGGAAAGGGGTTAAAAACCGTTTGTATAGCACAGACGCGTACCAGTGTCAGTTTAAATAGATAAGGGCCATAGATGGGCACCTTCCGGTCAAGCACGGCGGATCGAAGCTCGCACCACATGATGTGGGAGATGTCCAAGGTAGAAGTCTTGCCCTGCTCCTTGGTGCACATTAAGAGAAGATCCACCAAGTAGGAGTGCACCATGTCCAAATTCCCAATGCGAGGGAAAAGAGTGTTGCGAAAGATCTGGTGCATAATTCCAGAAATGGAAGGAGCTCCGTGCGAGTCCCCTTGAGAGTCTTCACCATCCTGGAGTAGCGGATAAGCTTTGACTTGTGAATAGGAGGTGATTCCTTGTGAGGCCGGAGACCAACAGGGTTGTCTTCTCCCTCATCAGCAATGCCCAAACAATCCATGAAGTCCTTCCAATCAGCCCTAAATCTTGTCCCACCGGTCATCCATGACATAGATCTCTCCTCATTGGCATGAAAGTTGAAAGCGCAGGTTTACTCCCAGAGGGGGGTGAATGGGAGATTTTTAGAAATTCGTCAAACTCTGAAGAATTTGACGAAGATTAGAGTGAAGAAATAGAAACACAAGGGAAACTAAGTCATCACAGAATCAGAGTACATACAATCAGGATACGTAAGAGTGAAGAACATGCAATCATACATTCATACACGCATGAAGGAAATGAACTGAGAAAATGAAACATAGTGAGATGAAACTCTTCAGTTCAAATTCGTCAGAGAACAGATCACAAATTCTTCAGCAGCCGAATAAAGTAAGAGATGGTTGAGGAATTTGAAACCAGGTTGGCTCGGTGAAGACAACGGAATTTGGTAGACCAGTTCCAGTTGTTGCATCAACTGTATGTCTGGTTGAGGTGGCTGAGTGGCAACTCAGAGGACACACAGTCAGTGATCAGATGAACTTCGTCACTGTCGCTAGCAAATGTGTCAACTGTTCTGGAGATTTCCAAAGGCTTCACTCGAAGCGACTTTTGTGTATAGGTTTGAGTAGGTTTGAGCATCACTTTGGAAATGTGAAATATGATTCACCTCGACCCCCTTTAATAGTACGGTTCTTCCTATCACTCAAATAAGAAGAAAAGAAACAATGAAAATAAAGTCTTCAAGCTTCAAAGTCTTCACATCAATTTCTTCAAAGGCCGTACCAATTTCATCATCAAATTCTTCACTTGAAGAAATACATTTTTAGGGGTCGTCTTCCATGTGTTAAACCAAATCTTCTGGGACTCTGTCTCCAGTGTATACTAACAAACTCATTAGTTCCTCAACCTATTTGTCATCAATACTCCAAAACCACTAAGGGGGCACTTGATGCACTTACAAAAGTGAACCGTGGCATAGAATTGACCCACAATCTCCGGATCATAGTCCTTGTTGTAGGGATGAAGGGAATGAGTCCCCATTGATGAAAAAGAGCAAGAGCCTCTCCACAGTATGACAGGCCCTTCTCCATCCAAGAGACATCAATAGACCTGGCGTTCACAAACAAGTTCTTCTTGGCCTTAAGAATGTCAAGGTAGATCAATGATTGCTCCTTGGTCCAGAAGGGAGGACCAACAAGAGCCTCATCTTGAGCACGGCGATACGGATTGTGAATGCGGAACACCTCAAACTCCTTTGCAGTCATCTCATCAAGAGGTGTGTACTTCTCCTTCTCCTTCTGTTTACTGGCTATTGTCTTCACATTCTGCCTGGGAGGACCCCTGGAACTGGCAGGGGTGCCATCGGCGGTACGGTAACACTTGGAACCACCCGAATGCTCTAGGTTCTTGCGACGAGCATGATGAACATAGCTACCATCACCTGGAACCCACAAACATAGAGCGAGGGAAAAGCAGGTGTAAAGCCATTGCATAAGCCAAAAGACATAAAATGAGAATAGAGGTAGATGCAAAAAATTTGAACATCCAGTCCACGACGGTAGTACCGTGCCCAGCTGCGGTAGTTTCGCCGAAGAGTAAGCGATAGTACCGCTGGATTCGAGCGGTAGTACCGCTGCAGGCGGTAGTACCGGCCACGTCCAAGCGGTAGTACCGCCCACCCGATGGGAAAACTTTCGTGGTGTGGATCCGGTAGTACCGGTGATGTAGATGTGCAAAATCTTGGCAAAGACAACTATACTCCTGTCTACTAGTCATCCTGTATCCTACTCATGCCTAGATTTAGCCAAAATCTATGAATACCACATGCATTGCCCTAGAACTAAGATTCAAAAAATAGAACCGTAGGAGAGGAAAAACGAGGGTAATACCAGTATCCATGGCAAGAGGAGAAGGTGGGGATCGATCCCACCAGTCAGAAATGAAGAAGACGACACGGATTCGGAGAGCCGGAGCCGGCCTCTGGAGCAGTTTCGGGTCGCCTGAGAGAGAGAACTCGGGGGGGAGGAGAAGTGAATGGGTATGGGGGAATTAGAACTCCCCGTGCCCAGCACTTAACTCCCTCGCGGGTCCTCGAAGGAGTAGTACCGCTGGGGTCAGCGGTAGTACCGCCAGAGCGGTAGTGCTGTGCCTCACAGCGGTAGTACCGCCTCAGTGCGTTGACAGGGGGGTCAACACACTACACTCAGCGGTAGTACCGCCGGTGTGCGCGGTAGTACCGCCAAAGCGTTAGTACCGTTCCTGCCAACGGTAGTACCGCCTGCTACCAAAAAACTGCACTAGATCAAGAAGTGAAAAGGGTCTTATGCAATATTTGAGAGGTTGAGGTAAGGAAAGGCTTAGGTTGGAGACAAGGAAACACATCAAATGGGAAGAAGTACTCCAAGGTCCAAAACAACAAAAAAAAAGAGCACACGTGGAGTAATCCAACAACCGAAAGCCAAAGAAACGAAAGCACACCTCAAACCAAAAGGAGCCAAACCTCTCAAAGAGAGAGGGCGGTGACCAAGGTCACCTATGTTTGAGTCAATAGGTATGGCACGGCGAAGATTTTAACCTTGAGCCCATGACCAAAACTGATCTTTGATGCACAAGTACCATAAAAAATGGCTAATGTGAAAGACTTGATCAATTTATGCATAATGGGGGGAGGGAGAGTTCATTAAGAGAACAACACTCCCCCTACGTCCATGCCTACATGTAGAACAATAAATATGATGAATGCGGTGGGGTGTGCCTAGATTCAAGCCACGTTGCTCGAATCAATGATATTTAGATCATTCCGTAACTCGCAAAATCTTGCTTCATCCAAGGGCTTCGTGAAAATGTCTGCTAGTTGCTCTTGAGTGTTGACGTAGATAATCTCAATCTCTCCACGCTTGATATGATCACGAATGAAATGATGACGGATCTCAATGTGCTTTGTCTTGCTATGTTGCATCGGGTTGCGGGAAACCTTGATTGCACTTTCATTGTCACATAGAAGAGGCACTTTGTCACAAGTGACACCGTAATCCTTTAAAGTTTGCCTCATCCATAGCAATTGTGCACAACAACTTACGGCGGCTACATACTCGGCCTCGATGGAAGAGAGAGACACACAATTTTGTTTCTTCGAAGACCAACTCACCAAAGTGCGACTAAGGAATTGGCATCCTCTGGAAGTTGACTTTCTATCCACAACATCTCCCGCCCAACCCATGAGACCAAAGCTTGCTCCTTTGGGGTACCATAGGCAAAAGTTTGGGGTATGAGCAAAATATCGAAAGATTCGCTTGACCGCCACATAGTGACTTTCCTTAGGTGCGGCTTGGAATCTTGCACACATTCCCATACTCAACATAATATCCGGTCTAGATGCACAAAGGTAAAGCAAGGATCCAATCATGGAGCGATATACCTTTTGATCCACCGCTTTACCATTGGGATCAATGTCAAGCTTGCATTTGGTAGGCATAGGAAACTTGAATGGCTTGACATCATCTAGCTTGAATCTCTTGAGCATGTCTTGGGTATATTTGGCTTGGCTGATGAAGGTTCCTTCTCTTCTTTGCTTGACTTCGAATCCGAGAAAGAACTTCAACTCTCCCATCATAGACATCTCGAACTTCTCGGTCATTAGTGCGGCAACCTCATCATTGAAAGATTTGTTAGGAGAACCAAAAATGATATCATCAACATATAATTGGCATATGAACAAATCCCCTTTGACCCTCTTAGTAAAAAGAGTAGGATCGATTTTCCCAATTTCAAACCCACGATCTTGAAACAACTCGGTAAGGTGCTCATACCACGCACGTGGGGCTTATTTAAGGCCACAGAGTGCCTTGTTGAGTTTGTATACATGATTGGGGAGCTTGGGATCCTCGAATCCCGGGGGTTGTTTGACATATACCAACTCATTCAAGGGACCATTAAGAAATGCACTCTTCACATCCATTTGTTGCAATTTAAAATCATGATGAGATGCATATGCAAGCAACATGCGAATAGATTCACGACGAGCAACGGGGGCGAAGGTTTCACCGTAGTTGATACCCTCGACTTGGGAGTAGCCTTATGCCACCAATCTTGCCTTGTTACGAACAACCACACCGTTCGCATCTTGCTTGTTCTTGAAGATCCACTTGGTCCCAATGACATTGTGGTTCTCCGTTGGCCTTGGCACTAATTCCCAAACTTGATTGCGCTCGAAGTTGTTTAGTTCATCATGCATATCTTCAAGCCAATCCACATCATCAAGCACCTCATATACCTTTTGGGGTTCAACACATGAAACAAACGCGTGATGTTCACAAAAATTTGACAATTGTCTATGAGTAGTTACCCCCTTTTTGAAGCTTCCAAGCACATTATCCAAGACATGTTGTTGATACTTGAGCTTGGAAGACACCTTGGCGGCACGACACTCCAAAAGTTCCTCAATAGGAGTTTGAGGATCATCCACTTGATCATCTTGAGCACCGTCTTGAGCTTGCTCTTGATCTTGAGCTTGATCGGGGTGATGAACTTGATCTTGGGTAATACTTGATGCACCACCATCATCATGAGGTTGATCTTGCCCTTGATCTTGTTCACTTGGTTGAGGGCCATCACTTTCTTCGGAAGTGTGTGGGTCTAGCGTTGGTGATGGCTCCACTTCAGTAGAGCATTGTCCTTCTCCTTTGGCCACAAGGGGTTCCTTAATGGGGAGTATTTGACCAATCCCCATTCTTCTTATAGACCCGGGAGCCATAGATTTCACTAGTGGTTTCTCTCGAGAAAATAGCATACGGTGGGTAAACAAATTACTGTTGGGCAATTGATAGAAGAGCAAATAATTATGACCATATCCAAGGCAATGATCATGTATATAGGCATCACGTCCAAGATTAGTAGACCGACTCCTGCCTGCATCTACTACTATTACTCCACACATCGACCGCTATCCAGCATGCATCTAGTGTATTAAGTTCATGGAGAAACGGAGTAATGCAATAAGAACGATGACATGATGTAGATAAGATCTATTCATGTAGGAATAGACCACATCTTTTTATCCTTAATAGCAACGATACATGCGTGCCTCGCTACCCCTTCTATCACTGGGTGAGGACACCGCAAGATCGAACCCATCACAAAGCACCTCTTCCCATTGCAAGAAAAATCAATCTAATTGGCCAAACCAAACCAAAGTTTCAGAGAAGAAATACGAGGCTATAATAATCATGCATATAAGAGATCAAAGAAGACTCAAATAATATTCATGGATAGACCTGATCATAAACTCACAATTCATCGGATCCGAACAAACACACCGCAAAAAGTCACTACATCAAATAGATCTCCAAGAACATCAAGGAGAACATTGTATTGAGAATCAAAAAGAGAGAAGAAGCCATCTGGCTACTGCCTACGGACCCGTAGGTCTGTGGTGAACTACTCACGCATCATCGGAGGAGCACCAATGAGGATGATTAACCCCTCCGTGATCGTGTTCCCCTCCGGCAAGGTGTCTGAGTAGGGCCCTAGATTGGATCTCGTGGTTCTGGAACTTGCGGCGGCTGGAATTGTGTTTCGTCTACTACCCTAGGGTTTCTGGAATATTTGGGTATTTATAGAGCTGAGAGGCGGTGGAAAGTACCTCCATGGGCCCCACCACCCATCAGGGTGCACCAGGGGCCTCTGGCATGCCCAGGTGGGTGGTGGGCCCCATGGGCCTCCCCTCTGGTACTTCCTTGGCACCCAAGTTGTCTTCTGGGCAGAAAAAAATCTCCAAAAAGTTTCGTGGCATTTGGACTTCATTTAATACTGATATTCTGTGAAGTAAAAAAAAAGCAAAAAACAGCAACTGGCATTGGGCACTACGTCAATAGGTTAGTCCAAAAAATGATATAAAGTTGCTATAAAATGAATGTAAAACATCCAAGAATGATAATATAACAACATGGAACAATCAAAAAATATAGATACGTTGTAGATGTATCAGCTTCCCCAAGCTTAATTCATGCTCGTCCTCGAGTAGTTAAATGATAAAAACAGAATTTTTGATGTGGAATGCTGCCTAACATGTTCATCACATATTCTTTTTCTTTTGTAGCATGGACATTTGGACTTTTAGATGATTCAAAGCACTAGTATATATTGGACATGAAGACTTCAATACTCAAGCATATCAACAAGCAACCATGTCTTTCAAAATATCAACACTAAAGAAAGTTATCCCTAGCCCATCACGCTCAATCATTGATCCATTCATGAAACACACTCGAATATTAGCTACATCCAATGCACAAGTATGATCATAGTGCTCCCTAGTTGGTGCTTTATAAGAGAAGATGGAGACTCAAATAAAAATAAAAATTGCATAAAGTAAATAGATAGGCCCTTCGCAGAGGGAAGCAGAGATTTGTAGAGGTGCCAGAGCTCAAAGCTTAAATTGAGAGATAAAAAATATTTTGAGAGGCATGCTTTTCCCGTCAACGAAAACAACCGAGAATTCCCAATACTTTCCATGCTAGATACATCATAGGCGGTTCCCAAACATAAAATAAAGTTTATTCCTTTTTCCACTATTCTTTCACAATCCATGGCTAGCCGAATCCACGGGTGCCTTCCATACCAACACTTTCCAAGAAATTTATCATTTGACAACATAAAGTAAATTTCTTTTTCATTTCGGGACTGGGCATCCCTATTACCGCCACACTCTCGTGCAATGACAAGTGAATAAACACTCATCTTGAGAATAACACATCTAGCATGGAAAAATATTGGCCACCCCCTGCCGCTTCATGAGCGGTACAGGCACACAAAAAGGAAATTCATTTTGAAAATTAGAGTTGGCACATACAGATTTACTTGGAATGGCATGGAAATACCGCATATAGGTAGGTATGGTGGACTCATATGGCATAACTGGGTTTAAGGATTTTGGATGCACAAATAGTATTCCCACTTAGTACAAATGGAGGCTAGCAAATCTATATTGAGAAGCAACCAACCAAGAAACAAAAATTCTCATAAACGAGCATTAAGCATAACTAACACCAAATAATGCACCACAAGTAGGATGTAACTTCATTGCATAACTATTGACTTTCGTGCTTGCATAGGGAATCACAAACCTTAACACCAATATTCTTACTAAAGCATAATTACTCACCAACATGACTCACATATTACTATCATCATACCTCACAACTATTGCAAAGAATCAAGTTTATTTTGTCCAATGATCTTCATGAATTTTTTTATTATATCCCTCTTGTATATCTATCACTTTGGGACTAATTTCATATATTACCATTGCTTATAACAAGCTCAAACAAATTTAAGTGAAGAAGATGAGCATAAAAATTTTCATCTCTCAAAAAAATATAAGTGAAGCATGAGAGAATTTCTACAAAAATTTACTAACTCTAAAATTAATCTAAGTGAAGCATGAGAGTATTTCTTCAAAAATTAAAGCACCACCGTGCTAAAAAATATATAAGTGAAGCACTATAGCAGTTCCATAGCTCAAAAAATTTAAGTGAAGCACATAGTGCAATTCTAACAAATCATAGCATCATTATGGCTTTCTCAAAAAGGTGTGTCCAGCAAGGATGACTGTGACAAACTAAAAACCAAATCAAGAAAATACTCATATAATACAAGACGCTCCAAGCAAAACTTATGATATGTGATGAATAAAAATATAGCTCCAAGTAAAATTACCGATGGTTGTTAGAAGAAAGAGGGGATGCCTTCCAGGGCATCCCCAAGCTTAGTTGCTTGGTTATCCTTGAATATTACCTTGGGGTTCCATGGGGCATCCCCAATCTTAGGCTCTTGACACTCCTTATTCCTTCATCCATCACGATCTCACCCAAAACTTGAAAACTTCAATCACACAAAACTCAACAAAACCTTCGTGAGATCCGTTAGTATAAGAAAACCAATATCTACTTTAAGTACTGTTGCAAACTCATTCATATTTTGTTATTGCATTATACCTACTGTATTCTAACTTTACCATGGCTTATAACCCCCGATACAATCCATAGAATCATCAAAATAAGCACACAATGCAACGAAAACAGAATCTGTCAAAAACAGAACAGTCTGTAAAGACGTGAATTTTACTCATACTTTTGTAACTCTTAAAATTCTGAAAAGTTAGGACATCGTAGTAAATTGGTATATAAATCTTGTGTAAAAACTTCAGAAGTTTTCCTCACTTCTGTGAATTTTAACAATTCTGTTACTGGATGCAAAAGTTTTTGTTTTCCAACAAGATCAAATCAACTATCACCCAACATGATCCCAAAGGCTTTACTTGGCACAAACACTAATTAAAACATAAAATATGCAATCATAACAGTAGCATAATTGTGCAAACACTCAAGAATATAAATAAAAAGAAAAAAATAAATTTTATTCATTGGGTTGCCTCCCAACAAGCGCTATCGTTTTATGCCCCTAGCTAGGCATAATGCATAGATTCAAGTATTGTCATCTTTCTCCTTATTTTCTATAGGTGTGTTTTTGTCAGGAGGTTTCTCAAATATAACTTAAAACACATTGTCCATAGAAATTTTAGCATTATCAAGTTGTCCATCTTTGTACCCCCTTTGATTCCCGGCTACAATCCAAGAATATTGTTGATTAACATCATTAAAAACTTGTTGGATCACATCCAAAACGGGAATTTCCTTTTTAAGGTTCTCATAAATTTTTTGATTATTTCCAAGAAAATGTCTTAGTACATAATCACTATTGTAAAGGATCTCATCTATTACCGTTTTTTCATGGTTCATACCATAAAAATCAAAAATTTCCCTAGCTTCCCGTACTATGTAATCAAATTCATTCATAAGAACGAGGGTGGCTATATTTTTAGCTTTCGGGTCCTTTATAATGGGTAGCTCATAAAATAATATTTGCAAGGTAGGATGAGTACAAATAAATCTATTTTCAAGTTTTAGAACTAGTACTGAAATAGCTTCCGCATAAGTTTTAGTTCTTTTAAGTATAGGAGCATCATCACAAGTCAAAGTTCCAACACAATTGAAGAATTCTTGGATGGTTTCTTTTCCTATAACGTTCTCTTGTCCCAAAACAAAAGTTTTAGCATCCAGATTACCAGAACGTCCAATTTTAGGAGTTCTGTCGGCATCTGTTTCTGCCATACCAAAGTCACTCATGATGACAGGTTCAAAGCGGCAAGCAAGCAAACAAGAGATCTGACGAGAAAAAGGCAAATGAAAAGAAGGCAAATATTTTTGTGCTTTTCGCAAAAACATTTTATAAGTGGGGGAGATGAAAATGAGAGGCAAATGGCAAATAATGTAAATTGCAAGGAGATGAGATTTGTGATTAGGAACCTGATAGATGTTGATGATGTCTCCCCGGCAACGGCGCCGAATATTCTTCCGGATTGCTTGTATCTGTGTTGGTATTTCCCCGAAGAGGAGATGACGATGCAGCACAGCAGCGGTGAGTATTTCCCTCAGTTATGAAACCAAGGTTATCAATCCAGTAGGAGAACCAAGCAACACTATGTAAACGGAACCTGCACAGAAATGACAAATACTTGCAACCCAACGCGTAAGAGGGGTTGTCAATCCCTCCCCGGTATTGAGATAGATTAAATTGTATGAGATTGGATAAATAGATCTGACAAAAACACAAAATAAAATAAATAAATAAAAATTGCAACAAGGTATTTTTGGGTTTTTGGAATAGTAGATCTGAAAACAATATGATAGAAAATAGACCCGGGGGGCGTAGATTTCACTAGTGGCTTCTCTCGAGAAAATAGCATACGGTGGGTAAACAAATTACTGTTGGGCAACTGATAGAAGAGCAAATAATTATGACCATATCCAAGGCAATGATCATGTATATAGGCATCACATCCAAGATTAGCAGACCGACTCCTGCCTGCATCTACTACTATTACTCCACACATCGACCGCTATCTAGCATGCATCTAGTGTATTAAGTTCATGGAGAAACGGAGTAATGCAATAAGAACGATGACATGATGTAGGCAAGATCTATTCATGTAGGAATAGACCCCATATTTTTATCCTTAATAGCAACGATACATGCGTGCCTCGCTACCCCTTCTGTTACTGGGTGAGGACACCGCAAGATCGAACCCATCACAAAGCACCTCTTCCCATTGCAAGAAAAATCAGTCTAGTTGGCCAAACCAAACCAAAGTTTTGGAGAAGAAATACGAGGCTATAATAATCATGCATATAAGAGATCAAAGAAGACTCAAATAATATTCATGGATAGAACTGATCATAAACTCACAATTCATCGGATCCCAACAAACACACTGCAAAAAGTCATTACATCAAATATATCTCCAAGAACATCGAGGAGAACATTGTATTGAGAATCAAAAAGAGAGAAGAAGCCATCTAGCTACTGCCTACGGACCCGTAGGTCTGTGGTGAACTACTCACGCATCATCGGAGGATCACCAATGAGGATGATGAACCCCTCCGTGATCGTGTTCCCCTCCGGTAAGGTGCCGAAATAGGGCTCTAGATTGGATCTCGTGGTTCTGGAACTTGCGGCGGCTGGAATTGTGTTTCGTCGACTCCCCTAGGGTTTCTGGAATATTTTGGTATTTATAGAGTTGAGAGGCGGTGGAAAGGACCTCCGCGGGCCCCACCACCCATCAGGGTGCTAGGGGCCTCTAGCGCGCCCAGGTGGGTGGTGGGCCCCACGGGCCTCCCCTCTGGTACTTCCTTGGCTCCCAAGTTATCTTCTGGGTAGAAAAAAATCTCCAAAAAGTTTCGTGGCATTTGGACTTCATTTGGTACTGATATTTTGTGAAGTAAAAAATAAGCAAAAAATAGCAACTGCCATTGGGCACTATGTCAATAGGTTTGTCCCAAAAAATGATATAAAGTTTCTATAAAATGAATGTAAAACATCCAAGAATGATAATATAACAGCATGGAACAATCAAAATTTATAGATACGTTGGAGACGTATCACATGCGGTGTTGTTGGCTTCGGCCCAGAAGTTGTAGGGAGATTTGAATTCCGCCATCATGGTCCTTGCCGCATCCATCAACGTCCGGTTGTTCCTCTCCGCCACACCATTTTGTTGAGGGGTATAAGGTGCGGCATATTGGTGCTTGATTCCCTCATCACTAAGAAACTCATCCAAGGTGTAGTTCTTGAACTTGGTGCCATTGTGACTTCGGATCATCAAGATCTTTGCTTCATTTGCAAAGTCGATGATGGTTTGTTGAGTCTCACTCTTCCTCTTGAAGAAGTATACCCATGTATATCTTGAGTAATCATCAATAATCACCAAGCAATACTTTATTCCCCTAAGACTATCGAAGGATGGAGGACCAAAGATATCCATGTGAAGGAGATCCAAGGGCCTCTTCAAATAGATGATAGTCGTGGGTCGGTGAGCCGACTCATGAAGCTTTCCTTCGATACAAGCACTGCAAGCACGGTCTTTGGCAAAACTCACATTTGTTAGACCATGGACGTGATCCCCTCTGAGGAGCCTTTGCAAAGATCTCATATTGACATGGGATAGTCGGCGATGCCAAAGCCATCCCACATCAACTTTAGCCATTAGGCACGTCGCGGTCTTAGTGGGTCACTCCGAAAAGTTAACCACATAGAGACCATTCTCGACATGCCCAACAAAAGCTACTTTAAGAGTCTTGCTCCACAAAAGGTCCACGGAATCAAGATCAAAGAATGTTGCAAAGCCCATGAGTGCAAGTTGACGAACGGAAAGTAAATTGTATGCAAGGGACTCAACAAGCATGACCTTCTCAATAGATAAATCTTGAGAGATGACCACCTTGCCAAGACCCAATACCTTAGAAGTTGAAGCATCACCAAATTGGACATGGGTGGGCATAGATGGAATAGGTTGTACATCCTCCACCAAGTCCTTGCTCCCGGTCATATGATTTGTCGTTCCACTATCGAGCAACCATGAAACCCCACCGGAAGCAAACTCCTACAAGAAATCAATGCTTGGATTTAGGTACCCATTTTTGAATGGGTCCTTTAAGGTTAGCAATGAGGGTATTAGGAATCCAAATAGACCATTCAATGTACTCATAAGAAGAACCAACAAATTTGGCATAAACATGCCCATCACTAGCACGACACAAAACATAGGAAGGATTAAAGTCGCTAGTTTGGTTAGAAGGGGTGGTCTTGCCCTTCTTGGCATTACCACCCATACCCATGTCCTTCTTCTTCTCATGAGTTCCCTCTCCCGCCTTCACGAAGACTTCTTTGAGTCGGCGAGGTTGCTTGGTCTTGTTATTCTTTGACTTGGGAACAAACCCAACTCCTTCCTTGGCCACAACTTCCTTTTGTTTGCTCAAAAGGTCATTGAGATTCTTCTCACCTTGTATGCACGTCACAAGGTCTTTCTCAAGTTGCTCTTTCAACTTGGCATTCTCCTCCACAAGATGCTCATTCTCACAACACGGGTTAGTAGCATTTGCATTACCAATCAAAACGTAAGGAGGGCAAGTTACAATCTCCTTGGTTAGTTTCACTTGGAGTTGATCATGTGACTCCTTGAGAGAAGAGTGATCACTCTTCAAGACCTTGTGAGCCTTGTCGAGTATGTCAAACTCCTCTTTGAGTCTATCATGGCCAACCCCAAGTGCAAATTTCTCAGATTTAAGCACATGAGAAAGAACAATAGCATGATCAAAATCTTTTTGCAATTTAGCACGATCAACGTTGTGTGACTCCTCAAAATTCAAACGAAGACCTCGCTCTTCCTCAAGAGAAATAGAAAGATCCGCAATCTCATCGGCATAGTCACGACTATGCCCCTCCAACATGGAAATGGTATCCTCATGAGACTCAATAATATCATTGGCCTCACCAAGTTGTTCCAAGAGAGCAACAAAATTGCTTCTTGGTCTCACACTTGAGCTTTCTCAAGAACTTTTCAAACTCATTCTCATCAACCTTTACCACCTCACTATCATCTACACAATCCAACAAAGAAGGAGTAGTAGTGATGGTGGTTTTGATGTTGGGGGTTACCTTGTTGATACCTTTGGCCATGAGACACTTGGCGATGAGATTCTCATTGGGGGCGCCGAAGAGGGACACCTTGGTTGGGGAAGAGGTGGAAATGGCCACGGTTGTCGTTGCCATTCCCTCACCACTTGTATCTTCATCATCATCGGTGATGTACTCTCCTTGAGCCACCAAGCCCTTTTGAGGTATCTTCTTATTGAAGTTGTTCTTGTTTGGGAAGGACTTGGCTTTGTCTTTGCGAATGAGTTTTCCACCATTGTCTTTCCTCTTCTCATAAGGACAATCCACCACAAAGTGACTCACATTGCTGCAAATTGTAGCAAGTCCTCAGTCGTTGCTTGTTCTTTGGGCCACTTGAGTTGTTTTTGGAGAAGTTGGGCCTTGAGTTTCTCTTGTTGCCCCAAAATTGCCTTGACGCAAGAGCCATGTGCTCGTGGTAAGCATATTTGGTGTCTTCGGGGAAACTCTCTTCTTCTTCCTCCCCTTCTTCTTCTTCTGGAATGACCTTGGTCTTCAAGGCAAGGTTGGGAGAGGCCTTCTTTGACCGGACACAAGCTAGAGCATTGTCGGCGGTCTTGTTCATGATGTTCATGGCTATAAATTCATCCAACACTTCACTTGAAGACAAGGTGTAGAAGTCCGGCCTTTGAAAATCATGGAGGATATGGCCTTGTTGAAAGGCATTATGGCCTTGAGGAACTTGCGCTTGATCCTGTTGTCATCTGTATCCTTGCTCCCATGATCTTGAAGAGCGACCGCAAGAGTTGTCAACCTCCGGTAGAGATCACGAGGATCCTCATATTTATTCATCACAAATTCATCGGCCTCGTCAAGAACCACCTCAAAGTTGGACCGTTCAATGCTTGAGATCCCCTTGTACAAAGTTATGATGTGTTCCCAACAATCCTTTGCACGGGAGAACGGGCGCAAGTGAGATAGATCTTCGGGAGGCACCGCAGATTGAAGGATGAACAATGCGGAGTGATTGTATTGATTGTCCGCTTCTTCTCTTGGAGTAAGATTGTTTGGATCATGCGGGTAGAAACCTTGCTCGATGATTCTCCAAAGGTTTGTTGAGCTGTGATTCAAATGAGACTTGATATGAAAAACCCAATTAGCGAAATCACCCTTTACTTGCTTAGGAGGAGGACCAAGGTTGTTAATATGCGGTGTAGGGACCGGTCCTCCATAGACCGGGGGAGGGGGAACCGAGGCAAAGGTTCCCGTCCCATTCTTGTTTTGAGGGGAGAAGGTTTGAGCACCTTTAGCTGCTTCATTGCCGGAATTGGCCTCCGACTCCGATGCGGTGGGATTAACCACAAGCAACGGATTGGGAGTGGTTTTCAACCCCTCAAGTAATTCTTTAAGCATGGACTTGACCTCGGCCATCATAGATGTCTTAAGTTAGGCCATAGCTTCATTTAAGTCATCTCGGGTGATCGAGTTCAACTCCATGGCCTCGGGCACATCCTTCTCTCCGTCAACCATACTCTTCGGGTGGTGAAAACCCTTAATAAAGAGACAAAGCTCTGATACCAATTGAAAGGATCGATATGGTTGACTAGAGGGGGGTGAATAGGCAACTACCAGTTTTTATTTTTTCTTAACAAATTATGGTTAGCAACAAATAGGTTGTCTAGATATGCAACTAGGTGAGCAACCTATATGATGCTAGCAACACAAGCAAGAAAAGAATACAATACAAGTAAAGCTTGCACAAAGTAAAGGTAAGAGATAACCACAAGTGGAGACGGTGGAGACGAGGATGTGTTACCGAAGTTCCTTCCCTTTGATGGGAAGTACGTCTCCGTTGGAGTGGTGTGGAGGCATAATGCTCCCCAAGAAGCCACTAGGGCCACCGTATTCTCCTCACGCCCTCACACAATGCGAGAAGCCGTGATTCCACTAGTGGTGCCCTTGAAGGCGGCAACCGTACCTTTACAAACAAGGTTGGGGCTCCCTCCACAACCGAATTGGAGGCTCCCGCCAACACCACGAAGCTTCACCACAATGGAATGTGGCTCCGAGGTGACCTCAACCGTCTAGGGTGCTCAAACACCCATGAGTAACAAGATCCGAAAGGGATTAGTGGGGGGAATCAAATTTCTCTTGGTGGAAGTGTAGATCTAGGCCTTCTCAACCAATCCCTAAAGAATCAATAAGTTTGATTGGCTAGGGAGAGAGATCGGGCGGAAATGAGCTTGTGAGCAACAATGGAGGTTGGGGGAGGAAGAGGTAAATCAACTTAAGGAAGATGACTCCCTTATATAGTGGGAATAGAAATCCAACCATTATGCACCCACAGCCCGTGCACAAGCGGTAGTACCGCTCAGGAGAGCAGTACTTCCGCTGGCATGGAAGTACTAGCCGCTGCGTACAACTAAGTATGTCAGGGAGGCGGTAGTTCCGCCGGAGCGGTACTACCGCTCCCACCAGCGGTACTTCTTCTTGGTGTTGTTCACCAGCAGCAGGCCGTGGTAGTAGAGGGAGGCAGGGCGGTAGTGCCGCCTGGGGCGGTACTATCGCAAGGAACTACCGCTCTACTTCCGCCCGTTGGACAGACCAGTCCATAACACAGAATTTAAGCGGTACTCCCAGCGGCACAAGCCAGCGGTAGTTCCGCTGGACCGGTACTACCGTGGCGAGCCGCGGTACTTCCGCTTAGCCTGAGAGAGCCTAGTAAGCCCGCGGTAGTAGAGAGACAGTTAGGCCATGTAGTACCTCAGGAGCGGTACTACCGCACATAACTGCCGCTCTACTACCACCTGTTTACAGAATCCTCAAAACAGGCAGAAGTAGGAGCCGCACTGCACAGCGGAAGTACCGCAGGAGCAGTACTACCATGGGGCAGAGTGGTACTACCGCTTAGGCTGTTCTGACAAGGTCCAAGCAAAAAGGGGGAACAAGCTCACAAGACGGGAAGAAAAGAGGGTGCAAGGAGATAGTGTACGTGTTGATTCAACCCAAACCTTTTCGAAGCGGACCCCCTCTTAATAGTACGGTGATCCTACGACTCAAGTCCCCCGAAAATGAAACGAAGAAAAACACCGTCTTCATAAAAGTCCTGACGGGTTCAAATCGTCTTTGTGCCATAAGAGAGATTATCTGAAATGCTCAATGCACACGATTAGTCTGCAAATACATTGTCATCAATCACCAAAACCACTGAGGGAGAAATATGCCCTAACATTATCGATAACAGATAGTTTGATAGCAAGATAATTCATAACAAGTGACAAGTACCAATAGTTACAAAGGTGCAGCAAGGTAGCCCAATCCTTTTTATAGCAAAGGACAGGTCGGAACATTCCCTTATAGTAAGAAAAGCATTCTTGAGGACACATGGGAATTCATCTAGTCACTTTCATCATGTTTATTTGATTCGCGTTTGCTACTTTGATAATTTGGTATGTGGGTGGACCGGTGCTTGGGTGATGTTCTTACTTGAACAAGTCTCCTACTTATGATTACCCCCTCTCGCAAGCATCCGCAACTACGAAAGAAGAATTAAGATAAATCTAACCATAGCATGAAACATATGGATCCAAATCAACCACTTACGGAATAGCGCATAAACTAGGGTTTAAGCTTCTGTCACTCTAGCAACCCATCATCTAATTACTACTCCACAATGCCTTCCCTTAGGCCCAAGTATGATGAAGTGTCATGTAGTCGACATTCACATGACACCATAAAGGAAGCAACAACATACATATCATGAAAATATCGAACGAATATCAAATTCACATGATTACTTATAACCAGACTTCTCACATGTCCTCAAGAACAAAAGTAATTACTCACAAATCATATTCATGTTCAAGATCGGAGGGGTATTGAATATCATTAAGGATCTGAACATACAATCTTCCACCAAATAAACCAACTAGCATCAACTACAAGATGTAATCAACACTACTAGCAATCCACATGTACCAATATGAGGTTTTCAGACAAAGATTGAATACAAGAGATGAACTAGGGTTTGAGATGAGATGGTGCTGGTGAAGATGTTGATGAAGATTGGTCCTCTCACGATGAGAAGATCGTTGGTGATGACGATGACGATGACGATGACTTCGATTTCCCCCTCCAGGAGGGAAGTTTTCCCAGTAGAATCGCTCCGTCGGAGAGCAAAAGTGCTCCTGCCCAGGTTCCGCCTCAAGACGGCGACGCTTCGTCCCGAAACCTTTCTTCTGATTTTTTTTCTAGGTCAAATGGCATCATATAGTAGAAGGTGGGCTTCGGAGGCCTACCAGGGACCCCACAAGCTCGGGGGGCGCACCCTGGGGGGTTGGGCGCGCCCCCAGGCTTGTGGCTGCCTGGTGGGCCCTCTTCTGGTGTTTCTTCCGCCAATATTTTTTATATATTTCAAAATAATTCTCCGTAAATTTTCAGGTCATTTGGAGTTGTGCAGAATAGGTATCTCTGATGTAGCCCTTTCCAGTCCAGAATTCCAGCTGCCGGCAATCTCCGTCTTCATGTGAAACTTGCAAAACAAGAGAGAAAAGGCATAAGGATTGTATCATAGAGTGAAATAATGAACCAAAACATAATTAATAACAAGAGAAAAACATGATGCAAAATGGACGTATCATGCCGCTACTTCAGCCTGATTGCAATTTTTTCATTGAAGCATTGGTGGTTTTCCATATTGCAAAGATTACAAATTCCCGAAAGATTTCATTGTAATTCTTAGTGAGGAGTTAATTATTTTGTAATTTCTTGGTTCTAAGATCCAAAGGACAATACATGTAATCATTTTGCAGTTTCAATAAAGTTACATGTGATAAAAAAATGGCAAAGACACATGCGTCAAGTGCACACGAATCCTTACGTCCAGATTCAACCGCTACAAAATCTTATAGGATTTAACTAATTCTCAGCTGATCGGGAAAACAACAAAAAAAATAGTAGTATTAGTTAGTAAAAAGAGAAAACCATAAGAGAAAAAAAATTCTAAACAAAGAGAACAAGAGAAGATGAAAGAAACGAAAGATAAACATAAATAAAGAAAAAATAACAAAACTTAAAACGCTGAAATCTAATTGTTGTGATCTGCTTATGCATAATTATAAGGATATAAGAGCATCTACAGCCGGACATAGCAAATATGACCCCTTAAACGCCCGTGGACGCGCCCGGTCACTGACCGGGCGTGTCCGTTTTGAGCCCCTATTTATCCGTCCGCACAGCCACACCCCTCACTTTTTTCCTCATAGGTCCGGTCATTTGCACGTGATTGATGGAGATGAAGAGAGAGAAATAAAAGAATGAATAAAGAAAGAGAAAAGGTGGTCCGGGTGGGGCCGTGCCCTACGTGGCGGACTGCCCGGGCGCGTCCGCGAGCCATATCCTCCCTACATTTGAGATGGATACGAGGGTTCGCGGACTGCCCGGGCGCGTCCGCGAGCCATATCCTCCCTACATTTGAGATGGATACGAGGGTTCGCGGACAGCCCGGGCGTATAAAGATGATTTGAGGGGTCCGGTTGGGTCATGTTTTTCCTTCTCTCTCCTGTTCGGTCACTGACCGAGCGCGTCCACGGGCATATGAGAGATGGTTTGAGGCGTCCGGCTGTAGATGCTCTAATGGTTGTGATATGTTTAGACATAATTGTTAAGATACAATGGTTATGTCCAGTTCAATACAAATATAAAGATCTGGTGGTTGTTTGTTGAGTATAATTGCAAAAGAACTACCGGATATGATCTATTTGTTATAGAGGGCTAGTATTTCTACCAATCTATCTTTTTTTTCTTGCGCTATTGTACTTTCGGTTGTTTTTGGTGGCCACAACCCTTTCGCTACGTCTAACTCTACATTTGGCGGTATGCATGACTGTAGACCTGATCTATATGACAAAATAGATGTCATTCACTAATATATTTCTCTCAACATGCAAACATGTCACCTCGACATGCAATTAAATATAAGAGTAAATATCTGCCTCAACATGCAACCATGCATGAGAAAATGCTTCGTTGCTTTCATTTATTATGATATTTATATTCAATAATATTTTATAAAGATACATAATCAAATAATAATAAGTCGTGTGTATTTTTAATTTTGTCGCATATTATTAGTCCAAATAATATTAATGTTCGCAATCAAATCTTATCGAAATACTATGTCGCAATAAATTCTTGCAGCAGCGCGAGTTTTTGGTTGATTTTCTTATTGATAGGTCGATTCATGTTCTTCTTAATAAACAGGAGAAGTTTCTGCTGGTTGCTTGGAAATAAATTGACCAAAAGGTGGGCATAATTTGAGAACCCTATACACTTGTTCCTCCCATTGTCATGTCTCTGCTTGAAGTGCTAAAAAGCAGAGGTCGAAAGCACCGCTATGGCTGCGAGAGAATCCAGCCGGGCGACATGGGTGGTCCAGAAACGGTCAAATGTTGATCTATGCCAGTATGCTGTTGGTACGTCACCGCCGATGGAGGAATGGATCGGATTCTTCTGCCTCGTTCTTCAAAAAGGATGGTGCAAGAGATTTCGCAAAAAGCTCTCCTGTTGCGGACCGGTGGAGAGAAAGGCGACCGCCACAATATCTATAGGCTTTTTAGCCATCTAGTAGATGCATGGTAGCATATAGTCCACTGCTTTCGTCTGAGAACGATCATAGAGTGACATGCCCATGGCAGAAAAGGGCTAAGGTTAAAATCAGCCAGCAGTGGTTAAGTGCATCTTCAACGCCGACCCGCAAACCTCTCGCATGCGTTTGGATCACACTGTCCAGACAGCGGAAGCCATCCAGCACGGGTCTGTAACGGTCCGCGGCACGGTTCGGAAGCGATTTCTCCCGCAAACTGGAGACAAACATAGGGAGTTTTGCGGGAGTCCAGATCGATCCCACATCCGCTTCTGACCGCCCTGGCCGACCAAAACCTCTCCTCCCTCGCCCGCGCGCGTTCCCACCCGTCGTCAGCTGCCCATATTCATGCCGCTGTAGAGGGCGCCGCTCAACAATGAAGACGGCTAAGGGCGGACACGACCTCTCACTGCCTCCATCATTGAAACGGCGCGCCTACGGAGGGCGCCGCCCGCGATGCATCTCCGGTGTCCGCGCCTGTTCAATGCCGGAAACGTGTGACTGGACGGGACGGGACGGATATCTACCACGCCCGTGCCAGGCGGAGCCGGCCAGCTCGCTCGAGGTCTCCGACGACGAGGACGAGGCCACGATAAAGACGGGCTCCGATGACACCGCCCCGGCTCCCGCGCCTCCTGTGCACGCTGGCTTCACCATGGAGCAGGCGCAAGCGCACTACAACGCCGCCATGGCGGAAGTGCCGCCTATGTCGACGCCTTTGTCGGCGTTCCAGCAGGCGCAGGAGGAACAACGGTACAACCTGTTTTCCCTGGAGCAACACCGGTTGGCGAAGAGCCAGATCTACGGTGAGCAGGCGAGCGAGGAGGCCGTGGCTAAGGATGGCAATGGGTCGGTTTTGGATCGGGTTGAACAATATCAAATCCATATCCATATTCATGAAGAGAGTCTTTGCCCGCCCATGAAAAAATCCACGGGTGAAAAATTGTGTCCATGGCCAAGCATTGGATATCCATTGGGTCCTCTCAACACATATAAAATAAGACATAACACATTGTTAACATAAGCTCTTCTATTCTTCACCTCGTGGTAGGCTAGGCTTCATTTATGATAAATCAACGTCCACTAACAACCTAATATCATTTAGAATTTTCCTAAAAGATGAGAATGACGAGTCATTTAACGAGGAGATAAAAATAAGGGAAGGGGCACTGGAGTATGTTACGGTGGGGATTGAATGTGTAACACCCCATGTACTTAGCCACAGTGATCACCCCTAGTTAATGCCATGTCATCAAGTTTAACAGTGCCTAATCATCATTTGCATCATATTGCATTTCATACTCCTAATTCAAACTTCAAATTAAATTAAAGTGAAAATAAAAGTTTTTCAAATCAGAATCTAAAATGTTCATTAAATAACAAATATTTCAGAGACAATGCTAAAATTGTAACCAATATTTAATAGATTAATTAAGTGACTCTAACAGTACCAAAACAGCAAGGGTTAATACATTTTATTTAATACAAAATTTGTGTGAACTCCATTTTCCTCCAAACCAATTTTTAGCAGTACTAACTAATGCACTGTATGTATTGGAACAAGTAACCTATATTACAAAACTATGTGTGAGGCCACATATTATTGCAAATGTAGAAATAAAAGAAAAGAAAAGAAGAAAAGAAAATGCCCACTGTGCCTGGGCCTCGAGTGCACAGCGCCGGCCCAGCCCGCGCAGCTCTTCCCCCACCTCGCATTGCTCATGCCGCCCCGCTGTCGCCGCGCGCGCCCCCGCAGCCAGGCCCCCCCTCTCCCTCGCTCGACAGCGCACGCCCGCGCCCTCTCGCCGTGGATAAGAGCCCCTCTCCCCTCCCCCGAACCCTAGCGCACCCTCATTCCCCCTCTCTGTAACACCCCATGTATTAAGCTACAGTAATCACCCTTTTGATTATGCCAAGTCATCATGATCAACAGTGCTTAATCATCATTAGGATCATGTCTTATTTCAAACTCAAATTCAAAATGGAAATTCAAATTAGAGTCAAAATAAAAGTTGTTCAAATTTGAAAACTAAATTGTTCATAATGTTGTAAATAATCTAGAGACCATTCTAAAATTATAACCAACAATTAATAAATTAATTAAGAGACTCTAACAGTAGCAAAACAACACTATTTAATACCTTTTTAATTAAATAAAATCCCGAATGAAAACCTTTGTACTCAAAACCATTTATTTGCACTGGCATGCAATGCACTGAGATTTAAGGGTTAGGTCTCATATTTTACAAAAACCATTTAGTGGCCAAACTATTTGTAAAACAGGAAAAAGAACAGAAAACAAAAGAGAAAATGAAATAAAAAGAAAAGGCCTGAGTGGCTGGGCTCTAGTCAGCACAGAGGGCCCAGCCCACCTCCCCTTCCTCCTTCCTACTGCTCCCCCTCTCGCACGCTGTCGCCTCGCCCGCACCCGCCGTGCCGGCCCCCCTGCCCCGCGGTCGACAACGCGCCGACGCCGCCCGTCGAGGTTAAAGCCGCAGCCCCCGTGCCCCCCTGGCCTCTCCCTCACTCACTCTCTCTCTCTCTTTCGCTCAGCTCCCTCTTTCCCCTTCCTCCCGAGCACCACCGCCGACGCGGTCGTCGCCGCAACGCTGCGGATCCACGGCCACCGGTGTCTTCAAGGCCGGCAACCAAACCTGGGAGGTGCGACGTCTTCCGCGTCATCGTCTTGTCCGTCAGTTGGAGCCGGGGAGGTCGACAGGGACCGCATCGACCTCTTCCCCCTTTCGGTGCCCGCCGGCGATCGTCGCCAAATCCGCCTCGCCTCTGCGCTACCGTTCCCCCGAAGGGCCTCCGTGAGCCCGCACTGTGAGCACCACCCCTCCTCTCCCCGTCTGTTTCCTCTTTCCGCTGCCGTAGCCGTCCCGCCGCCGTGCCGAACTCCGCCGTCCGCCATGGCCGGTGAGCAGCGCGCTCTCGTGCCTCTCGGGCTCGTCCCAGGCCGCCGCCGCGCTCGTAGTGCTGCGTAGGTATTGCCTGCGCGTGTAGTTCGTCGAACGCGCGACCGTAGCGCCATCTCCGTCGAGGCCCGAAAGTCGCCGCCGTTCGACCTCGTTGTCGGGCACAACTCCGACCACCCCCGCCGCCGTGCTCCCCACCATCGGACGCGGCGTGGAGAGGCCGTTCCAGGGCACCCAGCCGCACTCGAAACCCTGCCCCACAGCTAGAACCCGAGCTTGCCGGAGTTCGTCGCCGTTGCACGAGCTCGCCGGCGTGCTCCGGTGCCGGAGCTGACCTGGCCAGCCGGGCCCCACCGCTAGTGCCACTGACTGCGGGCCCCGTTGACCTGGGTCAACTGCTGAGGTAGCACAGTGGCCCACTGACATGCGGGCCCCACCCCATTTAAATGTTTTAAAATAAATAGATAAAAGTTAGTTAACTATTAGTCACTGACAGGTGGGTCCCGCTAGTTGATTAGGATTAGATTAGTTAATTTAACTCTGTTAATTAGTCCAGTCTATGACATGTGGGGCCCACTGGTCAGGTTTGACCTGGCCGGCCCCCTGTTGACTGCTGACATCAGCTTTACGTCATGATGACATCACCATGTACTGTTCTGGATAATTCGAATTTAATTAATTAAATAAATTCCAGAAAATCAATAAAACTTTAGAAAATCATATCTTTTAATCCGTAACTCCGATGAAAATAATTTATATATGAAAAATGATCAGAAAAATGAGATGAATCCGAATACGCTACCCACATACCTGTTAAATGCCTCTAACTATCTGAACATGTAACTTTTTGCCTGTTTCAGATAGATGAATAGTGCATGACTCTAATAAAATAATTTCAAACAAATTCCTAAAATAACTAAATGACTTTGACATGTCTTCAGGCAACCCTGCACTGCACGTTAGCGTAGCCTGCTCCGTGTTGCACTTGTTTGCTTAGTATTTACTGTTTCCTCCCCCTCTTCTCTCTCGTTAGACCCCGACGCAGTTCCCGGTACCGACGCAGCTTCGGAGACCGAAGACACCATTGACGACCTTGCCCTTGCCGCCGAGCAACCAGGCAAGCCCCCCCTTTGATCATCCCGATATCGCCCATTCTATTTTCTCATGCTTGCATTAGAATTGCTGCTGCTACTGCTTTACCTATTCTGATGCATAGCCTGTTTACTGTAACCTACTGTTGATAATTACCTGCATATCCTAAACTGCTTAGTATAGGCTGGGTAGAGACCTATTAGTGACCCCGCTAGTCCTGACTGCCCCGCTGGATTATCAGAAGACCCGATCAACGGGATTAAAGACTAGGCCCCGGCACCGCACATCACCCCCCCCCCCCTTAGTTGTAACGACACTGCAGCGTTACTATCAAGTGCCGAGGGTGAAACCTCTTGTAGCACTTCTGATGTTAACTCTGTAGAGAAGCTGTTCGGTCGTGGTCATCGAGGGTGATTCCTCCTTCACCGCTTCCGATAACGACGCCGTCGTACAACACCACAAGTGTGAACCCAGCGAGGGTGATTCCTCCGAGTTCACCTTGACGGATACATCGAGTGGGAATTCAACGAGGGTGATACCTCAGATTCCCCTGATGTTATGGACACACGGATACTTGGACCTTACACTGTTACTTGGATAGGCGGGTCGAACCTGAGGGGTACCCGCGTGCGCCTAAGTGGCGAGTGTTGTGAAGACGGGTTGCCTGTATGGTGCCCGAGTGGTGAATACGAGGCGCGGCCGGGCATTCTTAACCCTTGCAGCAAGTCCTCGAGACGGGGCGACGGGGTCACATCTTTCGTGAGTCTCTGCTCATTACCGCAAGCCCTAGTCCACTAACGATTTGGATATTTGATCCGAGCAGGCCTCTGGCCTGATAGCACTAACCATCACGTGGGCATAGTATGGGCGTTCTGCATCGTAGCATCAGCCGAAAGCTCTGTCAGACGTCCAGTTCAGCACTGCGGCCGGGCTGGGCTGGCACCATCCTGAGGGGTGGAGCCTGGTTCGCCCGGCACGCAATGACCCGGAGGGCGAGGGGCAATGGCCAAGACCCCCTTGCGCTTAGGATGTAGACCAACGGGGACCTCTCTGCTGAGCTGTAGGTAGGGTTGCGGTGTGTCATTGGCCGAGGCCGGGCATGACCCAGAAAGTGTGACCGGCCGAAGTTAAGCGAGCGTGGTGGGTAAGTTGGTGCACCCCTGCAGGAAAGAACACTTCTATCGATAGCCGGTCCTACGGTAAAGGACACTCGGAGTTGTATCCTGATTGATACAATTAGAACTGGATACTTGAATACTATGGCTCTGGGATTGCTTCTCGCAGGGAGTCAAGAAGGGATCTCAGGACGAGGTTGATGACTGTATGGCTCTGGGATTGCTTTCTCGCAGGGAGTCGAGAAAGGATCTCTGGGTGAGGTTGAGACTTAATGATACTGCTACATTATATGGTACTGTCTACACTCTTCTAATGGTGCAAGACCTCTGAAGATGCTAGTCTTCGATAGGACTAGGCCTCCTCTCTATTCTGGCATTTCTGCAGCCCAGTCCACATATACAGTCTCCCTTTGAAAATGTTGCATATGTAGTGTAGATCCTTGCTTGCTGAGTACTCACGGTTGCTTTGTTTTCCTTTTCTCCCCATATCAGTTAGTCGTGACCAGAGGACGGAGCCCCCTGAGACAGATGCCCCGTCGATCGACTACTACTACCACCCCGAGGATGGATACTACTGCGAGTTGGAAGACGACCAGGAGTAGGTTCGGAGGGTCCCAGGCAGGAGGCCTGCGCCTTTCGATCGTAGTGTTTTATTTTGCCCCGCCTTTCTAAAGGCCTTTCTATTTCTCTTTTAATATCTGTACTCAGATATCTGATGCTTCCGCTGATGCTTGTATGCCATCGAGCTATGTATTCGAGCCCTCGAGGCCCTGGCTTGTAATATAAAGCTTGTATGACTTCATTTATGTTTTAGAGTTGTGTTGTGATATCTTCCCGTGAGTCCTTAGGCTTGATAGTGTGCATTTGCGTGTATGATTAGTGCACGATTGAGCCGGGGGCGTCACAAGTTGGTATCAGAGCCGACTGCCTGTAGGAACCCCCTTTCCAACTCCTTGGCCGAAGTTGAGTCTAGTGGTCCAAAAACCGTTTTACTAACATGGATGTGTGGCTTACGGGCCCACGTCGCCAATTGGGTGGTATTAGGATCTTTTACTCCTCGACCTTTACTCTGGGACTCTGACCTCTCTTCTATTCGGGTTAAAATTTTACTAACTCCAACATTAGGTTCTCGTGATCACATCCACCCGGTGTTCTGGAATCCCCCCCCCCCCTTCCTTCAAGATTGCGGGCCAGGTTCTGCTTGCAGGATCCTCTTATCGAGGGCACCCTGTTTTGTCACTTGCAGATTCCTCGCTCCAATAGTTTTCTCCGACGTTGATGTAGCCTTTGCTATGTCCCGTTGTGTACTTCCTTGCCGCGTGCCTGCGCGCCGCCTAGTTGTCTAGCCTTCCCCTTTCAGCTATCGTATTGCCGGATTGTAATCGAGGTTATGTGCGGATTCGAATGTCTGGTGCGAATATGATGAAGTATCTATTGCACCTCCTTCTGTTGTGCGTGTTACTTCATAAATCATTCCATACACCTGCAGTTCTTCTTGCTAAACTGCCCCTGTTGATTTGGCAGGATGGCTGACGATCCTCCACCTCCACCCCATATTGCCGCAATGATGCAGCAGTTTGAATTGAACCGTCAGCTCAATGAGAGGCTGGTAAGACGTTTGGAACGCAATGAGGCTCGTCAGGAGCCTGGACCGATCTCGCTGCCAGAATTTGTGCGCCTCAACCCGTCCGTTTTCCGCAACTCCACCAATCCTATGGATGCTGATGATTGGCTTCGTGACATCCTGTTTGAAATGGAGTCAGCTAGTGTGGGCCCTGACAGTTACGTCGCCTTTGCGACATTTCATTTAAAAGGTCCCGCTGCTCAATGGTGGGAAAGCCACAAGGGTATGTTGCCTACTGAAACTGTAACCACTTGGCAGGAATTTCAGTCAACTTTTCGTGCACGGTACATTCCTCAAGGTCTGATCGACCAGAAGAAGCAGGAGTTCCGCAAACTCTCACAGGGCAAAATGACTGTGGATGAATATCAGAGGAAATTTCTTGAATTGTCCCGCTATGCTGAAGATGACGTCTGTACTGACGCCCGCAAACAGGAGAAATTCCGTGAAGGACTGCGTACGGATATAAACCTCGCACTTGTTGTCCTTGATTTTGCAGACTTCGCAACGCTTGTCAGCAAATCTTTCCAAGTTGAAACAGCTCTGACTGAGTACCAGGAGTCGCTCAAGCGCACTCATGAAGCTGGCTCATCCTCGGGTCAGCCTGTTCAGAAGCGTCGAGTGTGGATCCCGCACAATGTACATCACCGACCTGCCCCTGCACCGAGACCGTCATATGTTGCACCTTGTCTGCCTCCGCCGCCAAGACAGCTAACGATCCAGGGTGGACAGACCAATGTCATAGCTCCGCTCCATAATGATGGTTTATGCCGCAAGTGTGGACAGCCAGGGCATCGTGCTTTCAACTGTCCTCAGAGTCAGCCGCAAAATTCACCACGTTGTTTTGTTGACTGTAGAAAGGGCCGTCGGAACCACCCTAGCAGAAATCGTAATGCCAGACCACCTGATAGTCAGCTTGTTCATGTTAACCATGTCAAGACCGAAGAAGCTCGACAGGACACCAACATTGTGATGGGCACCCTTCTAGTGAATTCAATCCCAGCTTCAGTCCTCTTTGATTCTGGAGCATCGCACTCCTTCATGTCCGAAAGTTTTGCACGAAGTCATGATATACCTTTCGAGGAGATGTGCACCCCTTTGGTAATCCAGTCACCTGGGGCTAATTGGCAAACTACCAGGGTAAGCCACGGTAACCACATTGTGATCGGAGGATTGATGTTCCCCGTTTCACTCATTGCTCTCAAGACCTCCAACATAGACATTATTCTGGGTATGGACTGGTTGAAGCCTTATAAAGCTTTGATTGACTGTGCCACTGAATCAGTCCAGCTCACTCACCCTTCTGGCCAGAAAGTACAATACTCAGCTCGAATAGCTCAGGATGCTGAGACTCAAATATATGTTCTGAATGCATTGAATGCCTCACCGCTTGAAGGCATCGAGAACGTTCCAGTTGTTCGTGATTTTCAAGATGTCTTTCCAGAGGAACTTCCAGGAATACCCCCTGCTAGAGCTGTCGAGTTCGTCATCGACTTGAAGCCTGGCACTACCCCTATTGCGAAGCGTCCTTATAAGATGCCTCCGCATCATCTTCTCGAGCTTAAGGAAGAAATCGACACGTCACTTAAGAAAGGTTTCATCCGCCCCAGTTCCTCTGCTTGGGGAGCGCCTTCACTCTTCGTCAAGAAGAAGGATGGAACTAACCGATTGGTTCAGGATTACCGGCCCATTAACCAAGCAACAATTCAGAACAAATATCCGCTTCCACGGATCAATGATTTGTATGATCAACTTGCTGGATCATCGGTATTCTCTAAACTTGATTTGAGGTTGGGTTACCATCAGATCCGTGTTTGCGAAGAGGATATTCCCAAGACTGCATTTGTTACTCGCTATGGCTCCTACGAGTACACTGTAATGTCATTTGGCTTAACAAATGCTCCAGCTACGTTTTCCCGCCTGATGAATTACATCTTCATGGATTACCTCGACAAGTTCGTCGTGGTATATCTGGATGATATTCTAGTTTATTCGAAGAATAAAGAAGAACATGCTGAACACATCTGTCTTGTACTGGAAAGACTCCGAGAACACCAGCTGTATGCCAAATACTCCAAATGTGAACTCTGGCTTTCTGAAGTGACATACCTCGGCCATGTGATTTTCAAAGATGGCATTGCCGTTAACCCAGAACGAGTTCAGGCTATTCTGGACTGGACTCCTCCGAAGAACGTCAAGCAAGTGAGAAGTTTTCTCGGCCTTGCAAGTTATTGCCGTCGTTTTGTCGAGAATTTTTCAAAGATTGCTAAGCCTTTGACTGATCTGCTTCACAAAGGCGTTAAGTTCGAATGGACCGAAAAATGCTAGGAAAGTTTTCAAACACTCAAAGACAAGCTGACATCTGCCCCAGTGCTTGCTCCACTAGATTCACGCAAAGACTTCGTGATTTATTGTGACGCATCCCGTGAAGGATTAGGCTGTATCCTAATACAAGAGCGTAAAGTGATTGCTTATGGCTCTCGTCAGTTGCGCCCACATGAAGAGAATTATCGGATACATGATCTAGAACTAGCTGCTGTCATCTATGCACTGCAGTTGTGGCGACATTACCTCCTCGGTAATCGTTGTAAGATATACACGGATCATAAAAGTCTGAAGTACTTGTTCACTCAACCATCTCTAAATCTCCGTCAGCAAAGATGGATGGAGGCCATTGCGGACTATGATTTGGGTATTTCCTATACCCCTGGCAAGGCTAACGTGATGGCTGATGCCTTAAGCCGCAAGTCCTATTGCGACAACCTCATGGTTAGGCGAGCTCAACCTCGTCTTTTTGGAGAACTGCGCAAGCTAAATCTGCGTATTGTTCCACAGGGTTCTCTTAATAACCTTGTGATACAACCAGATCTTGAGAAAGCTGTTAAGGATGCGCAAGCTAAAGATGCTGAAATTGATCTCATGAAGAAAAATCTTCACCTTGAAAAGTACAGGGATTTCTCGCTGTCTGAAGATGCAACTTTGTATTTCAGAAACCGCATTATCGTACCTCGCTTCGAGCTTATGACCGACAAGGTCATGAAGGAGGCCTGCGCCTTTCGATCATAGTGTTTTATTTTGCCCCGCCTTTCTAAAGGCCTTTCTGTTTCTCTTTTAATATCTGTACTCAGATATCTGATGCTTCCGCTGACACTTGTATGCCATCGAGCTATGTATTCGAGCCCTCGAGGCCCTGGCTTGTAATATAAAGCTTGTATGACTTTATTTATGTTTTACAGTTGTGTTGTGATATCTTCCCGTGAGTCCTTAGGCTTGATCGTGTGCATTTGCGTGTATGATTAGTGCACGATTGAGCCGGGGGCGTCACACTCTTGTCCCCTCCCTCGCTCCCGTTCGAGATGACCGAGCGCCACCGTCGCCGCCGATCGCCGTAGCCGCGGCCACCGTCGCCCGTTCGCCGCCCCGACAAGTCCAACAGCTCCGCCTCGCTCCTCTGCTTCGACTACGCTGCCGGATCGAGCCCCGGAGCCCCTCGCGTCGCCACATTCTTTCTCGCCTCCGTCTCGGCCACCGCACGTCGCTTGCCGTCGATCTGCCTCAACGGACCACCCCGAGCCCACTGCCCAGTCCCCACGCTCCCCCGGTGAGCTCCTATGCGTGACGCGCCCTCCCCTGCCTCCTCTAGTCGCCTGTAGCGCCCGATCCACGATCGCCCGATCCCTCCGCCGCCTGGCCTCATCGCCGGCATGGCCACGGCGACCATTTGGTCTCGTGCGTGCCACCGTTGCACTCCCCGCGTCGAGAATACGCCGTAGCCATCTCGCGCTGCTCGTTTAGCGCACCGTAGCCCCGATCCCGGCGAGTACCGAACTCCAGCGACCGCCTCGTCGCTCGCCGTCGACGATACCGACCACCGTAGCCCCCGCCGTCACCCTAGATCGCTCCGCCGCCGTCTTGCGGTTCGGACGAGCCCGGCCGCGCTCGAAATGGCGCAGTGTGGACGAATCCCGACCCCCTCCCGGTCGTGCCGCCGTCATTTTTGGTCGTCGGCGATGAGTCGCCGGTCGACGCTGACGTGGCCGGTGGGTCCCGCCCCTGTGCCACTGACTGTGGGCCCCCGCGGGCCCCTGTTGACCCGTTGACTTGGGTCAACGCTGACGTGGCCGCCCCTGTCTCGCTAACATGCGGGCCCCAGTCCATTAAACTGTTTAAAATAAATAGATAATTAGCTAATTTACCTAATTACTTAATTAGTTACTTAACCACTCACTGACAGTAGGCCCCACCTGCTAAATAATTCTATTTAGTTTAAATTAACTCTGTTTAAACTAACCAGAGCCTCACATGTGGGTCCCACTGGACCCATCTGTCAGGTTTGACTCTGGTCAGCTGGGTTTGATCTGCTGACGTCACATCTAGGTCATGCTGACGTCATCATTTACTATTCTGGATAATTCGAATATAAATAAATAATTAAATTCAGAAAATGATTAAAACTTTAGAAAATCATATAAAATAATCCGTAACTCCGATGAAAATAATTTATATATGAAAGTTGCTCAGAATTTCGATACGAATCTGAATACGCCCTCCGTATTCCTGTTAGATGCCCCTAGCTAGATGAACATGGAACTTTTTGCCTGATTCCAATAAATGAATAGTGCTCAACTTTAATAAAATAAATCCAAATAAATTCCTAAATTAACTAACTCATTTAGTTAGGCAGTAGAACACCTCTGCATAGCATTTAGGCATGTCATACATATTGTTTGCATTTTTGCTGTGAATTTATTGTTTCTCTCCCCCTCCTTCTCTCTCGATAGACGCCGAGACCAACGCCGTTGCAGCTGAGTACGACTACGCTCCAGACGAGCAGCCCGTTGACGACCCCTCTTTCTTGCCAGAGCAACCAGGCAAGCCCCCCCCCCTTGTGCATCTAGATATCGCCCATTCCACTTCTCCTGCTTGCATTAGATTTTGCTACTGTTAATGTTTGCTCCTATTCTGATGCATAGCCTGTTTTTGTAACCTGTTTATTGTTACCTTACCTGCCTATGTTAAACTGCTTAGTATAGGTTGGTAGTGAGCCATCAGTGACCCCCACCACCTTACCTTTGTTGCCCCTGCTTGATCATCGACTACTCGATCAATGTGATCGTCGACCAGAGACCGACACATCACTTCACCCCCTTAGTTGTACGACTCTGCATAGTTACTATCGAGTGCCGAGGGTGATACCTCGTAACGCACTCCTGATGAATACTCTGCAGTGTAGCTGTTCGGTCGTGGTCATCGAGGGTGATTCCTCCTTCTCCACTTCCGATACGACTCTGTCGTGCAACTCCTCATTGTGAACCTCGAGGGTGATGCCTCATACGTTCATCCTGATGATTTCATCGAGTGGAATTCACCGAGGGTGATTCCTCGGGGTTTCCCCCTTGATGTTATGACCACACGGTTACTTTGACCTTTGTTACAGGCGGGTCGACCCGGATGGGTACCCGCAGGGGATCTATGATGTCGGATGTGCCGGAAGGGCACTCGAGTGTGATATTGTGGCGGAGCTTCAGAAACTCTGATCGTCTCCGCGTGTTACTAAATTAGCCTATCGGATTTGGGTATTTGATCTGAGTGGATCGACGTGCCCTATACGCACTACCACCACGCGGGATTATGGTTAATGGGGCTCTCTACGTCGTACGTTTCTCCCGAAAGCTCTTCAGACGTCACGGTTCACCGTGCGGGCTGATCGCCGGGAATGGGTTGGATACTTCACTGACGAGTTCAGTGTCGCGCCTGCACCCCGGCCAGCCACGCAACACGCAGGGCGCCCAGGGTTATGGCCCAAGACCTCTGGGTGCATAGGTTAGTCCGGCGTGCTGACCTCTCTGCTGAGCCTAGGTAGGGCGCTGCTTCGTGTTGATCTTCCGAGGCCGGGCATTACCCAGCAAGTGTGTCCGACCGGAGTTGATCGAGCGTGTTGGGTAACAGTAGTGCACCCCTGCAGGGAAGAATAATCTATCGATAGTCGGTCCTACGGTAAAGGACGCTCAGTTTGTTTATCCCAATCTACTACTTGAACTGGATACTTGTTTAATTAATTGAAGCTTCGGGATCGCTTTCTCGCAGGGAGTCGAGGAAGGATCTCTAGGCTTTGCTTCAACATGTTTGCTTAATAAAATGCTATTCTACTCTCTTCTAATGCTGCAAGATGGTGGCTTCGTGAAGATGTTTGAAGATGCTAGTCTTCGATAGGACTAAGCCTTCTCTCTATTCTGGCATTTCTGCAGCCCAGTCCACATATACAGCCTTTCCCCTTTGATAATGTTGCATATGTAGTATAGATCCTTGCTTGCTGAGTACTTCGGATGAGTACTCACGGTTGCTTTGTTACTTCTTTTCCCCATATCCCACTTTGATGATACATCAGACGATGGAGCCCCGGAGCCAGATGCCACTGCAGGAGCTTACTATCAGATGGGTCCAGACGGTACTTACTACTGGATCGAGCCAGCCGATCAGGAGTAGGATCGGAGGCTCCCAGGCAGGAGGCCTACGCCTTTCGATCTAGAGTCGTTGTTTGTGCTAGCCTTCTTAAGGCAAACCTTGACTAACTATGTCTGTACTCAGATATTATTTGTATGACTGACTCATGTATTCGGATCTTCGTGATCCCTGGTCTGTAATATTGTGGATCTCCGTTTATTTGTGTTAGAGTTGTGTTGTGATATCTTCCCGTGAGTCCCTGTGCTTGATCATGCACGTTTGCGTGTATGATTAGTGCATGATTGAGTCGGGGGCGTCACAGAATGTGAACTAATAAAAGTTAAGGCGGCGATTGTGCAATTTCTTTTGCATGTTTTAGATAACTTAGTGTAAAATTGCAGTGGGACATATTACTATGGGGTAGAGATAGCAGATTGTTTTCCCATTAAGTCATACTATCAGGTCGGGTTTGGGTATACCCACGGGTACAATATTATATCCATGCCCTACCCCTGAGCAATCGGGTCGGGTTTGGACGCCGCCCATGGGCACAAAAGCATATCCAAACCCTATCCATTCGGGTCGGATATCCATGGGTATCCATGTCCATGGGTAAAATTGCCATCCTTAGTCGTGGCGTCCATGGCCGCGGTGAACCCCAACTTCGTCGCGGAGCAGCGTGCCATCTACGATTTCGTCCGCGCTCAAGCCGCTGCTCGCTAGGAAGCGGCCGCCGCTGAGGCACAGCTCTGGACGATCGCGAAGGAGAAGAACGCCAGCTGCGCCTCCTACGCGCCGCCGATGAACCATCAGGCAGCCCGGTGGGACGACAACAACGTCGGCGCCATCATTTCCTTCGTGGACCTCACGTCCACCGACGACGGATAGGTCGCGAACCCCTCCGAGGATGAGTAGGCCACGGGAGGCGGCAGGGCCTGGTGTCCCATGTAGGCCGGTCCATCTCTCGTGTTCTGCTCTTCCTCGTCGGAGACCGCACCTTCATTTCATCGGTCTTATCACCGGTGCTCATGGAGACGGTAGATGAAGGACGACATGAGCTTGGATGTCGGGCGCCGCCGCCGTAGGATGGGTTTAGGGTCGGGTCATTTTTTTCTTCTAAATGTTCGAAATGTAATGAAAATCCGCCATGTTTGTACGAAATCTGTCATGTTTAGATGAAATCAGGCCTTGCCTTGTTTGCACGAATTTCATCCGCTTTGTTGAAAAAGAGTTTGAAATGTATACGGCTGCGGCTGGATGATGGCCTACCGCATTCATGTCCGCGGACTGGTCTCCCTGTCCGTGAACGGATGCAGGAGAAAATTTACGGGTTGCCGTCGGAGATGCCTTAACAGGGCAAGAATTCGACGCATCTTAATAATCTGGTAGTTTTTCTTAAACGAATTTACTATAGCTTGTTCTTGTCCCGGCCACTATACCGTTAGAGCATCTACAGCCGGACCTCTCAAAGCCGCCTCATACGTCCGGGCGGGCTACCCGGTCACTGCCCGGTCAGATTTTTTCAACCTAGATGGACGCCTCAAATGGGCCTCAAACGCCCGAACTGACCGGCACCCCCCATATCCAGCCCAAATATAGGGCGGATATGGGGTGGCCCGGGCACGCCCGGGCGCATCCGCCTGACAAGCCCGGCCCACCATCGACCCCACGGATGTCCCACAAAAAACCTCATCGGCATCGTCGGTCCGAAACCCTAGCTCACTCACTCTCCTGTCTCGCTCCGTCCTCTCCTCTCCCCTTACCGATTTCGATTGAATCCGGCGCAATGTCGAGCTCCGGCAGCCGCTCCGACGACGAGGTGGATCCGGAGTATGAGCTTGCCCTCCGCATCGCCTTGGAGCGGTCCAAGGTGGACCCCCGGGGCAGCTCTGGATCTGCAGTCTCGCCGCAGCCGCCGGCGCTTCCCCATCGGCGCATCTCGGACGCCGACGCTGGCCCCTCCCGGCCCATGGACAGCTCCGACAGGCGGCCAGCGCAATCGGCGCTTCCCGCACGCCGTCCCATCGCCCCGCCGGCTGCTGCTTCCCCACGCCCTCCCCTCTTCCCGCCGGCTGCTGCTCCCCCTCATGGGCAGCGGTGGGTATTTGTGCCCACCCCGCCGGCCTGGACGCGCACGCAGGAGTCGGAGGCGCGCGCCGCCCGCCGTGATAGGCAGCGGGCAAGGGAGACGGAGGCTGTGAAGTGCTCGGTCCGCCGCCGGCGTGAGTTACCGGCGGAGCCCGACGAGGACCAGTGGCTCCTCGCGTGGGTCTACCTCCGGTCGCTTACGACGGTGGAGATGGACGCTCGGCGGCTCTGCCGAAAGAACGTCAAGGCTCTTCAGCTTGCCATCGAGCAGTCCAAGCGAGAGGCGTTGGAGAAGGCGAAGGAGGCGGCTCGGCTGGCCAAGCTCAGGCGCCATCAGGACCGGGCCGTCCAGCGCCTGAAGGGCCTCGTCATCATCGACTCCTCCGACGACGACGGCTCCTTGATATATCCATATCAACACCTCCGACGAATCGGACGATCCTCCACCAGCCGACAACGGGTACAGCTACGCCGGCGACCAGAAGGGGAAAGGGCCGGCCCGGAAGTGGTGAAGTTGATTTTAATTTCAAGTTTTAGATGTAGAATATAGTTGTCCGTCGTTTATGTGAACTTTGGTGGATCTTTTGGAGAACTATTGTGCAATTTCTATGTCCGGAGCTGATCTACGTAGTTTGATCGACGTTGCATGCTATAGTATGGATATAGGGGTTCGGATATGAGAGACACGGATGTGGACGACGTGATTTGAGGAGTGCCCGGTCACTGTCCGCGGACGCGTCCGGGCGCGTCCGCGGGCGTTTGTGGGTCCGGATTTGTCAAGTCCGGCTGTAGATGAGCATGTACAATCGGACCTCTCAAACCTACCTCATACGCCCGGGCAGGCCGCCCGGTCGCTGCCCGGTCATGATTTTTTGACCCAGAAGGGCCTCTCAAACGGCCCTCAAACGCCCGGGCTGACCGCCTCCCCCCCCATATCCAACCCAAATATGGGACGGATATGGGGGCACCCGGGCACGCCTGCCACGTCGGCCTGATGGAGTGGCCCCACACGGGCTCGCCTGGAAACCCGACGGTCCACGGGCGTCTCGACCATCGCCGCGGTGTGACCTCCGTGTGGCGCCGCCCGAGGCCGTAGCCGGCTATTTAAGCCGGCCGGCGCCCCCAGCCCTAGCACATCCGCCTCTTCCCTCCCTCCGCCGCCACTCGAGCCTTAGCCATGCCCCCACGCCGCTACTACATGATCCAGCACCGTCTCTTCCTCCTTGAGCAGGTCCGGATCCGTAGGGAAGCGAGGCTACCTCTGGAACCGGAGGAGGATTTCGAGGAGGTTGAGGAGGAGATGCCGGGGGAGGAGGAGGAGGAGGAGGAGCCGGCGAAGGAGGAGGAGCAGGAGCCGGCAAAGGAGGAGCAAGAGCCGGCGGAGGAAGAGGAGGATGCGCCGCCGCTGGATGTAGGGAAGAAGGAGGCGCCGACGATGGAGGAGGACGTGGGCGTGTGGCCGGAGCAGCACGCTATCCTGAACTCCATCCGCTCGGAGTCGGCTGCGGAGACCAGACGTCGCCGTCGGCAACAGATGGAGGCGGTGCAGGCGGCCCAGGCTCCGGCCATCGCCGACAACAACGAATTTTGAGTACTATAGAACGTAGTACATAGCTATATATTCTGCATACTTTTGTATGGATTTGAGGGATGAATACGAGAGAGTTGTGTGTGAAGAAATAAATATGAGACGTGCCTGATTGAGTGCGTCCGCGGGCGTTTGAGTGGCCGGATTTGTCCGGCTGTCGATGCTCTTGTATCACCGAGGGTATGGTCGTGCCTGGCTACGTACATATATTTGTCCTTTGGTTGGCGTTCAGCCTTGTCCGTCGCTCGCCGGCTCGTGTGAGTCACACATCTGACTTTTGCGCCGTGTACACCGTCGTAAGGCTATGTGTCCTTGCGCTGAGACTTGTGGACATATGCGTCGGGATGTGAATCATCAGAGGTGGGTGTTTGGTAGGGAGCGGTTCTGCACGCGATTTCTTTTCCGTAGCAACCGGCGGGGAGAAATCCATTTGCAAACCGGACCAACGGAGGCCTTGCTTCGTTTCGTTTCGGAGAACAGGACAAGATAAAGAAGACGGTCGACCGTTGACGCCGACAACTGCGGCACGCGCTGGGCCGTAGTGTGACGTGAACTTTTATTTATTACGCCACGCGCTGATCTTTTTCCTGAAACACGTGGCTCCCAAGTCTCGACACCGCACTAGAGTACGTACTACAGCGCAAAATATAAAGCCGCGATAGTGTGGCTTTTATCCAGTTTTATGTGGACAAACTCACGCGTGAATCTCGCTGCGTGAAATACTGGGCAGGATCTCACTGAACTTGTTCAATAAACGTGACACCTCTTTTAGACTTTTATACAGGCGGTCTCAAAAGTCGTGCTTGTGTGGAAAATCAAACTCAAACTGTGCGTGCCTGTTGTGGTCCGAATGTTGCTAACCGAGAGGCAACTTAATGTTACAGGCAGAGGCAGGCCACGGACGTCAATGCCGGCCAAGGGCCATCCGTTCATTTTCCATGCATTTCCTACGCGTACGCGCGGATGCGATAAGATTGGCAGATACGTTGTGACGTGGATTTGACAAAGCGCCTTGTTTCGTTCCAATCGACAAAACCCAGGGCAAATTCAAGATATATCCCCGCAAAAAAATATATCAAGATATATCTCCCGAAAAAGGTCCAATTCAAGATACCTGGAATGGATGTGCAAGACTGCGCCACCGGCTATCTCTATCTCTGACACAGTTTTCTTATCGTAATTTTTTTTTCTTTTTGCTGGTGAATCTTCTTATCGTAAGTTGGACTCGCTCTAGATGAATTCTTATCTCGTACTAGTAAGCTTGTGGCACGTCTAGACTAACGCACATTATATTTTAGAACATTTGTAGTTCTAAAATAATGCGATGCGTGCTATTTTCAATATCTCACCTTTACAAAATCACCCAGGAGAAGTAGAAGCTTATATCTGACGGTATTCTCGACCCAACAATTGTTGATATGGTTCAGAAATATGATAAGAAATACAAGCACAAGGCTTATTAATGTGAAACATGACCAAGTTTGAAAGCATGATCCTTTGTCCCCAGTTTATACTATTTCTCACCTTTCACCATTCTTTTAATACACAGTGAGACAAAACTTATGCGTGTCTGAGAGAAAAAACACATTGAAATGTGACTGTTAGTTTTTAAGGTCCTTTGAGCATCAGGTCCTCACAGAAAAAGCTATCTTAAAAATCCCCAAAAGCTATCCAAAAGAAAAACGAATTATCTCACGGAACAAATGAAAAATTGATGTTAGTTTTTGAGAAGGATACATGTATATGTATCTTATCCATTACAATTTGACAAAATGATTTACAGGAGTACCTTCATGTGAACAAAATGCTGAAGAATTTGAACATGAACAGCCTGCAGTATAAGAGAAGCGAGAACAATAGATTCACAAAAGTACACTTTCCTGTACTTCTGTTGCAGGTTAATAAAAATGGAATATACTCTGATGTAGGATCTTCAAACTACCTTTAATTGGTTACACTTCACTCAGATCAAATACAAAATAGTAGCTGCATACTACTACTACTTAGGCAATTTGTTCATAACAAAGAGTGAAGCATTCCTACCCTTGCTTATCTACATTACTGCTACCCTTGCTAATCTGCATTGGTACAGAATTAAACGGATCTGATCAATGGAGTTGGAGACAAAAAAAGAACAGTGAACCAAAAGAGAGGTAACTGCAGTCATGAAGGGAGAAGAATCCAAATAGTCTTGGATCAATGGAGTTGGAGATACAGAGGCAAAAAATTTCCAACACATGGATTCATCACAAAATCTGTGTACCTTCTGTGTACTTGGAATTCACCACAAATTCTTTGTACATTTTTTTTTCAAAATCAATTCGTTACAATTTACACAACACCTGCACTGCACTACATTTGTATCATGTTGGGCATTAGACATGACCATTTGCATCAAGCCAATGCCTCTTTCGGGGAATGCTTCTAGTACTGCTCCAACCAACTGCACACACTCGAGAAGACCAGATCGGGAGAATCGAGTGGGGAGGAGGCCAGATTGAAGGACCTTCAGTTTTAAATTCAAGCATCTCCCTATTGAACCATGATGGTGAGGAAATCAACCAAAGGGGCGGAGGAGATCTACAGCGCGGCGATGCTTAGCTTAACATATTTAATAGGTTCAGTTGCTTTCCTGTCAAATCTGAATATAAATGCTACTGAGTGAAGAGATGAAAATGGTCAGAGGGAGACGCAACATCGTCCTACAGAGAGAAGAGATGAAAATGGTCATAGGAAAGTGGCCGGTAGTATTTCTCGTTCTCTCAAACTCATCGCTTGCTGCTCTTTCATGTGAAAGATGGGAGGAGATTCTCATCAGACCAAAGAAAAGCAGGGAAGAGAAAATATCATAGTAAGAAAGAAGAAAGGCGAGACACAGTTTCTCTGCACGTCAATCTCAAAAAAAATTCACTTTGATATACCAGGAACGATTATAGAATTGATAAAGATGTATATATCACTGAAGAAAATGGTGTGTGTATCACTATGAGCAATACCAAACTTCCACAATTCACACTGTATCATAAACATATATACTATTTATAGTAAGTTATAATTTGCTACTTTTGTAATCAAATTTGACCTTTTGCATCTCGCTTGACATAGTAATTAATACCAACTGTTATCGCAGTTTTTTTAAGTTCTGTACGTACATACAGAATAGTAGGTACTCGGTACTCACCCAGAGTTCCCCAGCCCACATTTGACATACCCAAATCGCTATTGATATCGTCAGCCGTCGTCGGGTCCGTCAGACTTGCAAGCACCACCGCACCATCACAGACTCACAGTCACGCTCCTCTACCAATCCGGCCTGAGCGCATAGCACCCAGACCATGCTGTTGCAAGTGGCCTCTGTGTTGGAGGCGGCCACCACGGCATCGCGCGTGCACGGCCGGATGTCCTGCGCCAGACTTGGAAAGAAGAGCGGGGCAACGCCTCGCACTCGGGGCTGGGCGAGGAGTAGTGACAGCGGCTGCAACTGCATCTCTGCCCCGACTCCAAATCCGTACCCAACTCGTCGTCCTTCCATGCGAGCTGGGCGACGCAGCTGCCGCCGTCCGGGTCTACCGCCCCATCCAGTCCTTGCTGACGGCCTGCTTGGATCCCGCGCCACCACGCTAAACCACCGTTGTTGAGGCAGAGATCAAGATGAAGCGGCGATGGCGGCGCATCAAGGGTGGAGGGGTTCGATGGTCGCCACGGAGGAGGAGGACCAGAATATGGCGTAGGGCACCAGCAGCGGCAGGTCGAGCCGCGGTGGGTGGGCCGGACTGATAGGAAAACGAAATTCTGGTGGCACTTTTTTCGCCTCTTCCTTTTATTTAGCAGCGTACGATGGCGTGGACCTATTTTCCTCCGTGGTGAGTACGGTCAGTCAACTTAAATTACTAAGTCCACACAATGGATTGATTAGGTTAATCCTATTTGTTAGATTGAGATTTGTGGGCCTAATCGTGTGGTGCTGATTGGGTCGCGCGGTGTCGTGGGGCTAATTACGGGGTGCACGTAAGAAAGTTCTTGTTTGATTGTTTAATAGTAGTGGAGATGCCCAGGCCCCAGGATCGTGGCAAGGCATGCTGGACAAGGAGGGGCACGTGCCGCGCCGGAGCTGGTAGCCCGTTACTCGGGGTGAACACGGCGGACAAAATTTCTGTTCTAACCTTTTATGCTAACAAAATGTGGAATTGACCTCTGTCTAAAAAAATCGATTCTAACCTTTTTTGGTCACGCCAACATGCCTGGCGTCTGGGTTGCAAAGGAGACGCCACCCACCCGGCGTCTGGCCCCTGGCCCGCACGACCCGCCTGCCCGTTGACCTGCTGACGTGACAAAGGGCCAGACACCAAGGACCGTGACGTCTGGCCCTGATAACTGACTCACGCGCGGGCCCAGCCCACCCATCCCCATCTCATCTTCTTCCTGGCGGCGCCTCACGAACAGAGGCTTGTTCGTCGCCCCTCTTCTCCCGCACACCACCAACCCCCTCCTGATCTACTCCATCCTCCACTCAAATTCGTAGATCTGACCCCCCCCCCCAAGCATCCTTGAGGTATTCTCCCCCATTCCCTCCAATTTGTTTCGGTTTTTTCCTCTCTTTTTGGATGCATTATTTCACATTAGGTGATGTTACATGAGTAGATGATTTCTTTGTTTTAGGAATATGTTTGTAGTTGATAGATGATTTTGTAGGTAGTATAGTTGGATATGTAGGCAAAAACAATTCGGGTTGGTTCATATGTTGTCCACAAATAGACTTAGTTTGATAATTTGGTTGAATTATAGATGATGTGTGCATGTGCTAGCAAATTAGTTATATGTTGGCAAGCAAATCTATTTAGAAAAAATATGATATGTGTAAAGTGGTATGACAATACGGTTAAATTTATAGATGGCATAATATTTTTGCAAAAGAGATGATGAAATTTGATGATTGTGTGTGACATGATTTGTTCAAGAGATTGGTTTGGGTACTCCTATATGATATGTATTTATTTGAATTGTCAATAGGAATGCTTTAAGAGATGTTGCATATGAAGAAATTTTGCATAACTTGGAGAAGCAAATTGTATTGTTTGTAATTGTAGTTCATGTTGTGATTTTTTTGGTAGGATGGCAGATGATGATGGACCATGGTATGATGGATTAATCGAGGAGTTCGACATGGATCATCGTGGTCGTGCCATTGAGAACCAGAAGGTAAGAAGCAAGACTTGTGAATTTTCGTTGTTTTTCATTTGTGTTTTTGTATTGATCCAAAAATCACTTTGTTTGCAGCCTGTAGTTGCTATGCGCATGAGGGGTCATGTCGCGGATGACTTTCCATATGACGTGCGGTACGAGCCGTACATTCGGAGATTGGGTCTTCTCCCATTCGTGTTGCAGTTTAAGCGACACCCTCCGCCGGTGAACCACGCGGCGCTGACCTCACTTCTGGATCGTTGGAGGCCCGAGACTCACTCGTTCCACCTTCCCTGTGGGGAGATGACGGTGACCCTAGAGGACATGGCTATGATAAGCGGCCTTCCTATCAACGGACAAGCTGTTACCGTTCATGTCAGCGTCATTAATTGGCGAGCTCGGGTTGGCGTTTTAATTGGTGTTGAGCCCGATCCCCCTCTGCCAGGCAAGGCCGATAGCTCGAAAGTGAGGCATTCTTGGCTAAAAGAAGTCAGAGGAGAAACAAATCCGTGCCCTGAGGGTGCCAATGACGTGGTTGTACAGCAGTACGCGCGGGCCTATCCTTGGTATGTACTAACCAAGGTAGTCTTCTCAGACGCAACCGGGAACTCAGCCCTCTGGATGTTCTTAGAGCTACTCAGTAACTGGGATACTCAGTATAGCTGGGGTTCGGCCGCACTAGCATACTTGTATCGTCAGGTAAGAGATATTTGCAACCATTTATCTTGCATTTGTCATGCGCCTCCATATCTAACATGTATGTTTGATTGCAGCTTGACTTGGCATGTCGCATTAAGGAAGGTACATCCTCATTGTGTGGGTTTGTTTGGAGCCTATCCGTGTGGATGTGGGAGCGGATCCCGGTTGGACGGCCCGATTTGAAGAACCTCTCACATCCAAACCCACACGGGAATCCTGACGGGCTTCATGATGCTGATCCATATCGGCGCCCCACGGTTGCGTACCATTGGGAACGGGGGAATGTGTACACAAGAAGCTCGCATGTGCGATACAAGTGCTATATCAACGAGCTGGACACCTTGACTGCTGAGCAGGTACTGAGAAGTTAAATCAGACAAAATTTAGTCAAGAATGAAATTTGTATCTAACAATGTATCTCCTTGTTTTGCAGGTCCACTGGTTGCCTTTTTTGGAAGATCATGACTTCGATCTTAATGAGATGTGCACGCGTGATCAACATCTTTGGCGGGCGAGGTGCCCAATGATATGCTTCTTCGCAGTCGAGTGGCACTTCGTAGACCGTGTTGCAAGGCAATTTGGAAGAAGACAAGGTATTCCAATTGAGGCGAGAAAGGAGGAAATACAATCTCTGCAGCGGTGAGCAAACATGTCTTTGAGATATGTAGTTGAGCATTGAGAAAGTCTATGTTTGCTAATTGTTTGTACCGTGCATCATTTGTAGGTTCGATCGAAGGAACAATCAGGATATATCGGATTGGGCGAACAAACACCGTAAGTGGATAGAAATTTGGAATCAAAGAGACACGTTAGTGGAATCAGAGAATAGACCCCACAATTAGTCAGCATACCAGAAGTATCAAGTGTGGTATGCGGATCGTTACCTGTTAAAGCTAAAGCCCGGTTGGACTCGCGAGGAGTGGTCGGAGTTGGTATCTGAAGACCCGGAGACTGAAGAAGGTTATCATACCTTCAACACGGCAGTGAGAGACACCAGAGGGGCTCACGTTGACTATGCACCGATGCATGATGAATTGGTAGTCTAATGAACCTATTCTAACATACTTGCATTATCTTGTCTTTTTTCAAATATGAAAGTTTGGTGTATTCATGAATTGCAGGGCAGAGAGTTGCTTATGTGCGTCAACGATGCCAATGTAGCACTCAGTCATCCCCCTGGTGGTGGATTATCTGAGAGGACTCTTAGGACCACGATGGAGGTATGAGCAATCTATTATAAAAGCTTCTCTTCGCGGATTAGTTATTTGCATCTCGTATCATAACATATTTTGTGTTGTCGCTGAAGTTCAAGAAGCGGTTCCACAAGATGGCAGCTATGCTTTCTTGCCATGGTGCTCAGTCCGCTGACGTGATTGCACCTGGTGTGCTGCACCGCCAGAGCTAATAGACGTTGTTATCTCCGTAACGAAGAGGAGATAGAGGAGGAGGTCCATCAAGAGGAGCCAACACATCAAGAGGAGCCAACACAACAAGAGGAGCAGGAACAACAAGAGCATGAGTATGATGTTGGTGCTCCACAACCATCACAGGTTACACAACCGATACAAGGCAAAGCTCACTCTAAGAAAGGCAAAGTCATAGCTAAGACACCAGCCAAGAAAGGTAGAAAAAAGACATGGAACAGTAAATTCCATAGTCCGGAGTATCCTCATCATCTTTTGCCCACAGGAATGCAAAGACATAAGTCCAACAATGATGCGGATGATGAGGCATACAATGAAGAGGAGGAGGAGGCTAGCGAAGAGGAGGAGGCAAGAATTGCAACTGTCGCAAAGAGAGGAAGGAGGAAGTGAGCTAGTTTGGTCCTGGTGAACTTGGTGTAGTTTGTTTGCATGAACTTGGTGTCGTTTGTTTGCATGAACTTGGTGTCGTGGTGAAAAAATTGTAGGTTGTCTTGAACTTGCCATGAATTCGTGAACTTGCTATGAATGTATGGCATGAATTTGCCGGTTAAAAGTTGAACTCAGTCATTTATATGTATCTGTGAAATGTTGATTCCTGTTAAAATCTATGAAATGTTGATTCCTGTGATGTATCTTTTGTTTCTGTTAAACAGCAAAGTGAAAATCCTGTACAGGGGACCAGACGCCATGGTGTCTGGCGTCTGGGGGTCGACAGGAACCAGAAACAGGGCATCTGGACACCAGAAACAGGGCACCCAGACGCTAGGGTCCCTGGTGTCTGGGTGTGCACCAGAGGGAATCTATGCTGGACCTGCAAGCATTTGCTCTCTAACAACCTTGTGATGACATGCTATGAAAATACATTATAGAGTAGTATTTTCATGTCCATTGCATATTCTTATCAATAAATGCGAACATAGCAAACTAATCTGACATATGATGTGCCACTAGTTCAAATGACATAAACCTTACATAGTCATCATACAAGGGTGATGCCATTATAGTTCAAATGGCATAAAACATCACATAGTCACAAATGACACAGCTAGTTCATGACCACGATAGTTCAAACGACATAAACATAAGCATTACATAGTCTCAAATGACACAAATAGTTCATGACCACGATGGTCCACGATAGTTCAAATGACATAAACATCACATATAACTCGGTTTCCTGTAGCAATGCAATTCAACAACCCTTTTCCATTCCCATTCTTTGAACATTTGATGAATTGTATTATCATCAATTATTTCAATCAATTTTCTGTGCCCAGGGCCATCTGATTGCAAGCTACTGACGTAGTACACAAAATCGTCTTCCTTCAACCCTTGCTTCAACATGAATTTAGTCTTCAACCAATCAAAAGTGATGTCCACTTCACTAACTTGCACAACACTTGGAGGAAAGCCTTCGACATGAACAATAGGGCTAAGCACCCACTGAGTACCCTTAGCCATCTGCAACACACAAATCCCACTGAGTACCTAACCTACCCCTTGAGCATAACCACTAGGAAAAAGAAAACTAGGGTTTGCACAAAACTAAGAAAACTAGGGTTTGCACAAAACTATGATACATTAAACCAATCAAATAATGGGGGTGGAGTTGATTTACCTTCTCATTTGGAAATGCCTTCGATCCAACGGTGAAACGGGACCAATTCATGAGAGATTTGAGGGGGGTTAGGGTGGTGGAGAGTGAGGGGGGCAGCAGCTCGTGAGTGTGAGTGGAGAAGAATGGAATGAGAGGGCTAGAGGTGGGCCCAATGCATCTTATCCACTGGTAACTGGCCAAACGCCAGGGTCCCTGGCATCTGGGTGACGTGGCTGCTATAGCCAAATGCCAGGGACTTTGGCGTCTGGGGGTGCACCAGAGGCAACATAACTTTTGCTCTCTGGATAGGGACCCAGACGTCATGGTTCCTGGCGTCTGGTTGACGTGGCTGCTATAGCCAAACGCCAGGCTCTTTGGCGTCTGGGGGTGCACCAGAGGCAACATAATTTTTGCTCTCTGGATAGGGACCCAGACGCCATGGTTCCTGGCGTCTGGTTGACGTGGCTGCTATAGCCAAACGCCAGGCTCTTTGGCGTCTGGGGGTGCACCAGAGGCAACATAACTTTTGCTCTCTGGATAGGGACCCAGACGCCATGGTTCCTGGCGTCTGGTTGACGTGGCTGCTATAGCCAAACGCCAGGCTCTTTGGCGTCTGGGGGTGCACCAGAGGCAACATAACTTTTGATCCATAGATAGGGACCCAGACGCCATGGTTCCTGGCGTCTGGTTGACGTGGTTGCTATAGCCAAACGCTAGACTCTTTGGCGTCTGGGGGTGCACCAGAGGCAACATAACTTTTTGCTCTCTGGATAGGGACCCAGATGCCAGGGTCCTTGGCGTCTGGCCCTGGTGCAGACAGCAAGTGTTCTTGTTTTGATATTTTGGCTTAGCAACTTCTTGCACACATTGTTAAACATTGGAAATCACAAAAAATGTGAACAAAGCAAACTAGTCTCGAATGACATACATAGTTTTCACATAATCTCGAATGACAAATTCATCACACACAAGGTGTCGAATGACATAAATAGTTCATCACACACAAGGACTCCCGAATGACACGAAAGTCCATCATCGATGCCGGTTCCTTTTCCATTTGTCTACTGAGTAGTACGGGGCCACTTTCCCTTCTTGTCACGTGCCTCGTCCTCCTATTGTGCATCGCGAGCCCTTGCAAGCTTTCTTGCCCTCTCTTCTTCACGAGCCTCCTTCTCTTTGCGTGCCCTCTCGTCCTCACGCTTCTTGCGCTTGTTCTTCTCATTCTCACGACGCTCCCGCTCCAACACCCGTGCAAAGGACTCCTCGAACAGGCGCTGCCTCCATAAGCAATCTTGACGTTGGTCCTCTTGGAAATCTTTTGGTACCTCGTGATCTATCCAAGTGAAGTACTTGCAAAGTGGAGGAGGCGACTACATAAAAACCATGTTTGTGTTAGTAATATGAGTTCAAACATATTTACTTTATTTGTATGTACGTCTAACATACCGGTGGTAGGTCATATGCGTTAGTTGGCCACGCACGATCATGTGCATAGTTGGGACACACGAAAAATCTTCTACCTTTTGTCCATGAATTTTTGCGGTCAGTGGACACCTTCACCTTGCAAACATCACCACACCAACATGGTGGTGTGGGCACATCCTTCTCCTTCTCCTTGTCCAACATGGCCTCACTCCACGTCTTTGGCATGTCCTCTCGGTCGGCGCATGATGGCCTCGTCCTGGAACCGGATGAAGCCATGCCTACAAGAGGAAAAATTATTAGCAAAATACATGAACAAAGTAAATGTGTAAACACAGTAAACATGAAAATACTAGGAAGTATATGAACAAATAATATACCATTATTATTATATCAACCATCTTGATTAAGCAAATAACCAAAGGCCGATCCATTATCAACCATTCCTCTACGACCACCACCACCTCTAGCACCTGTGCTTCCTCTACGACCACCACCACCACCTCTAGAAATTATGCTTCCTCTACGACGACCACCACCACCACCTCTGGCACTTGTGCTTCCTCTTGTACCACCACCACCACCTCTAGCACTTGTGCTTCCTCTACGGCCACCACCATCACCTCTAGCACTTGTGCTTCCTCTACGGCCACCACCACCACCTCTTCCACCTCGTTCACCACCGAAGCCACCTCCACGACTTGTCTTTCCTCTATGACTAGTGCTAGGAATGCCCCCCTTTGACGCATGTCTGCGCATTGTGTCGTCCTTCATCGCACCCCCCACAATTGATAGTGTCAGGAGCCTCCATGAAATGACCGCTACCAAATTGTTTCATGCCAGTGTATCCAGCTAGGTCATTGATACGTCTCCGTCGTATCTATAATTTTTTATTGTTTCATGCCAATATTATACAACTTTCACATATTTTGGCAACTTTTTATACGATTTATTGGACTAACCTATTGATCCAGTACCCAGTGCCAGTTCCTGTTTGTTGCATGTTTTTTGTTTCGCAGAAAATCCATATCAAACGAAGTCCAAACGCGATAAAAATTTACGGAGAATTATTTTGGAATATTTATGATTTTTGGGAGGTGGAATCAACGCAAAAGGGGGCCCACAGTGACCACAACCCACCAGGGCGCGCCGGGCACCCCCTGGCAGCCCAGGTATCTTGTGCCCTCCTCGAACGTCGGTTAGGGCCCTTCTTCTGGCACAAGAAAGATAATTTATGGAAAAAAATTGTGTAAAAATTTCAGCGCAATCGAAGTTACGGATCTCCGGGAATTTAAGAAACAGTGAAGGGCCAGATCTGGGGAACGCGAAACAGAAGAGAACAGAGAGGGAGATCCAATCTCGAAGGGGCTCCCGCCCCTCCGCCACCATGGAGGCCATGGACCAGAGGGAGAACTCTCCTCCCATCTAGGGGGGAGGCCAAGGAAGAAGAATAAAAAGGGGGGCTCTCTCCCCCTCTCTCCCGGTGGCGCCAGAGTGCCGCCGGGGCAAGGATCGTGACGGCGATCTACATCAACAATCTTGCTACCGTCAACACCAACTTTCTCCCCCTCTATGCAGCGGTGTAACACCACTTATCCCCACTGTAATCTCTACTTAAACATGGTGCTCAACTCCATATATTATTTCCCAATGATCTATGGTTATCCTATGATGTTTGAGTAGATCCGTTTTGTCCTGTGGGTTAATCGTGATCTTGGTTGGTATGATTGTATATTTTATTTATGGTGCTGTCCTACGGTGCCCTCCGTCTTGCACAAACGTGAGGGATACCCACTGTAGGGTGTTGCAATAGGTTCATGATTCGCTTATGGTGGGTTGCGAGAGTGACAGAAGCTTAAACCCGAGTAAGTGGGTTGTTGCGTATGGGATAAAGAGGACTTGATACTTAATGCTATGGTTGGGTTTCACGACCTTAGTGATCTTTAGTAGTTGCGGATGCTTGCTAGGGGTCCAATCATAAGTGCATATGATCCAAGTAGAGAAAGTATGTTAGCTCATGCCTCTCCCTCATAATATTACAAGAATGATTACCGATACTTGTTATCGATTGCCTAGGGACAAATGACTTTCTTGTTGACAAAAGCTATCCACTTTTATTGTCTTGCAATTTATCCGTAGTTTTATTCTCGCAAAGTACTCATAGTTTTATTCTTGCAAAATAGTTTCATAGTTGTTTTAGGTAAAGCAAATGTTAAGTGTGCGTAGAGTTGTATCGGTGGTCGATAGAACTTGAGGGAATATTTGTTTTGCCTTTAGCTCCTCGTTGGGTTCGACACTCTTATTTATCGAAGAAGGCTACAAACGATCCCCTATACTTGTGGTTATCAAGACCTTTTTATGGCGCCGTTGCCGTGGAGGAATAGCGTGGGGTGAATATTATCGTGTGTGCTTGTTTGCTTTATCACTAAGTAGTTTTTATTTCCTGTTCTAAGTTGTTCTCTATCTTTAGTTATGGATATGGAACACGAAACACCAAAAAAATTAGTTGTACTTGCTACTCATGGAGATGGGGAACCTCCTAAAACCCTCGATGCTCGTTATGTGAAAAATATTATGCACTACTTTGATAATCCCGAGAAAACCCCATTCAACTTGATAATGGGAGTAACGTTGGACCAACGTGAATACTTTAGGGATTATCGCTTGACACAAAAAGGGAAATTATTATGGGATCAAATTGATATGTTGCATTGGTATGCTTGGAATCTATGCCAGAGATATGATTATACTTGTTGCTCTAGGATGAATGCTCCACACCTTCCCTTTTCATGCAAATTTAATGACAATGAAACCTTGGCTTCTTATGCCAATGGTAGATATGATTATTATGATGTGGAACGAATAGAAGAATTTGTTGCTTTTAAGGGTGCTTATGAAATTAAATCTTTGTTTTTAAAGTATGAAGCTTTTGATGATGATGTTTATAGACCTGAAAATTTTGCCATCCTTAAATATTGCTATGAAAATTATAAATACAATTTCGATATTGATATATTTATTGAGAAAGTCTCCGCTGTCCAAGAAGAGACTAATATTTTGCAGGAGTCTATGGAAGAAGGAATTGATGAAACTGTGAGCTCATTAGATGAAAAATATGATGAGGAGAGCGAAGAACAAACGGAGGAAGAGCGGATTAGCTACCCGTGCCCACCTTCTAATGAGAGTAACTCTTCAACTCATACATTGTTTAATTTCCCTTCGTTCTTACCGAAGGATGAATGCTATGATAATTGCTATGATCCCTTGGATTCTTTTGAAATATCCCTTTTTTGATGAACTTGATGCTTGCTATGCTTGTGGCCAATATGCCAATATGAATTATGCTTATGGAGATGAACTTGCTATAGTTCCTTATGTGAAGAATGAAATTATTTCTATTGCACCCACACATGATAGTCCTATTATCTTTTTGAATTCTCCCAACTACACTATATCGGAGAAGCTTGCTCTTATTAAGGATTACATTGATGGGTTGCCTTTTACCGTTGCACATGATGATTTTGATGAATATAATATGCATGTGCTTGCTGCTCCTACTTGCAATTATTATGAGAGAGGAACCACATCTCCAACTCTCTATGTTTCCAATATGATAGAATTGCAAGAAACTGCGTATGCTATGTATTGGCCTTTACTTGATGTGCATGAATTGTTCTTGTATGACATGCCGATGCATAGGAAGAGAGTTAGACTTCGTCATTGCATGATATATGTTGCTTTGTGCTCACTACTAAATGCCAAATCATTGCTAATTAAAATTGGCTTTGATATACCTTGGGATCCGGGTGGATCCATTACTTGAGCACTTTATGCCTAGCTTAATGGCTTTAAAGAAAGCGCTGCCAGGGAGACAACCCAGAAGTTTTAGAGAGTCATTTTATTCTGTTGAGTGCTTTTATAAAGTTTAAAAACAAAAAAATATAGAGGGGAACTTAAAACTTCACAAAAAGAAAAGTGAAAGTGAGAGGGACGAGCATTGTGAAAGTGGGAGCTAGCCTTGAACTTTGTTCATGCCCATGAAAACTTTGTGAATCTTAATTATAGAAAATTTTCAACAAAAATAATTATCCCCTTGTACAAATCCATTGTATTATAAAAATAATGTGCCAAGATTTGCCTTTAGGATGATTAGATTGCCTGTTGGTATGTGCGGTGCAAAAACAGAAACTTTGGCTGTAGTGCGCGATTTTACATTTTTTTACCGGAACGTCGAAAGTTTCTGAAACTTTTTGCACAGTCTTTCTATACAAATTGTTTATGTTTTCCTAATATTTCAGAATTTTTGGAGTACCATAAGCATGGTAGGTGTTCAGATTGCTACAGACTGTCCTGTTTAAGACAGATTCTGTTTTTGATGCATTGTTTTGCTTGTTTTGATGAAACTATCAATTTTTATCGGTGGTATAAGCCATGGAAAAGTTATAATACAGTAGCTAAAGTGCAAAAATAAAATGTGAATTGGTTTGCAATAGTACTTAGAGTAGTGATTTGCATTGTTATACTAACGGATCTTACCGAGGTTTCTGTTGAGTTTTGTGTGGATGAAGTGATCAAAGATCGAGGAGGTCCCGATATGAGAAGAAGAAGGAGAGGCAAGAGCTCAAGCTTGGGGATGCCCAAGGCACCCCATGTAAATATTCAAGGAGACTCAAGCGTCTAAGCTTGGGGATGCCCCGGAAGGCATCCCATCTTTCTTCAACAAGTATCAGTATGTTTTCATCTTCGTTTCGTTCAAGTGATATGTGTAAATCTTGGAGCGTCTTTTGCGTTTAGTTTTCATTTTTCTTTTATGCACCATGCTGGTATGAGATAGTCCATGGTTGATTTATATAATGCTCACTGCACTTCACTTATATCTTTTGAGTATGGCTTTATAGAATGCTTCATGTGCTTCACTTATATCATTTGAAGTTTGGATTGTCTGTTTCTCTTCACATAGAAAACTGTTATTTGTAGAATGCTCTTTTGCTTCACTTATATTTATTAGAGCATGATCTTTTGTAGAAAGAATTAAACTCTCATGCTACACTTATATCAATTTAGAGAGTCAACAGGAATTGGTCAATTGCATGGTTAGTCATAAAATTCTACATAAAACTTATGGATCACTGAATATGATATGTTTGATTCCTTGCAATAGTTTTGCGATATAGAGATGGAATATGTGGGAGGTACTAGTAAACGGTTGTGGTTAGTAAGAATATTGGTGTTAAGGTTTGCGATTCCCGAAGCATGCACGTATAGTCTCTCGTTATGCTATGAAGTTGGAGCATGATTTATTATTGATTGTCTTCCTTATGAGTGGCGGTCGGGGACGAGCGATGGTTTTTTCCTACCAATCTATCCCCCTAGGGGCATGCGTAGTAGTACTTTGCTTCGAGGGCTAATAAACTTTTGCAATAAGTATATGAGTTCTTTATGACTAATGTGAGTCCATGGATTATACGCACTCTTACCTTTTCGCAATATGCTAGCCTCTACGGTACCGTGCATTGCCCTTTCTCACCTCGAGATTTGGTGCAAACTTCGCAGGTGCATCCAAACCCCGTGATATGATACGCTCTATCACACATAAGCCTTGTTATATCTTCCTCAAAACAGCCACCATACCTACCTATTATGGCCTTTCCATAGCCATTCTGAGATATATTACCATGCAACTTCCACCGCTTCCATTTTGATGACTTGAGCATTCATTGTCATATTGCTTTGCATGATCGTAAGATAGCTAGCATGATATTTCCATGGCTTGTCCGTTTTTTGATATCGTTGTTATGCTAGATCATTGCACATCCTGGTACACTGCCAGAGGCATTCATATAGAGTCATACTTTGTTCTAGGTATCGAGTTGTAATTTTTATTTCTTTTGAGTTATAAGTAAATAGAAGTGTGATGATCATCATTATTCATTATTAGAGCATGTCCCAGTGAGGAAAGGATGATGGAGACTATTATTCCCCCACAAGTCGGGATGAGACTCCGGACAATGAGAGAGAAAAAAAAGAAAAAAAGGAAAAAGAAAAAAAGAGAGAAGGGGCATTGCTACTATCTTTTACCACACTTGTGCTTCAAAGTAGCACCATGTTTTTCATATAGAGAGTCTCCTATGTAGTCACTTTTATATACTAGTGGGAATTTTTCATTATAGAACTTGGCTTCTATATTCCGATGATGGGCTTCCTCAAATGCCCGAGGTCTTCATGAGCAAGCAAGTTGGATGCACACCCACTTAGTTTTCATATTGAGCTTTCATACACTTATAGCTCTTAGTGCATCCGTTGCATGGCAATCCCTACTCCTCATGTTGATATCAATTGATGGGCATCTCCATAGCCCGTTGGTTAGCCGCATCGATGTGAGACTTTCTTACTTTTTTGTCTTCTCAATATTTACCCCTGTCATCATACTCTATTCCACCTATAGTGCTATATCCATGGCTTGCGCTCATGTATTGCATGAGGGTTGACAAAGCTGAAGCGCGTTAAAAAGTATGAACCAATTGCTCGGCTTGTCATCGGGGTTGTGCATGATAAATACTTTGTGTTAAGAAGACAGAGCATGCCAAGACTATATGATTTTGTAGGGATAGCTTTCTTTAGCATTGATATTTTGAAAGACATAATTGTTTGTTGGGATGCCTGAGTATTAATGTCTTTATGTCAAATTATAGACTATTGCTTTGAATCCCTTATGTCTTAATATTCATGCCATGACTAGATATATGATCAAGTTTATGCTAGGTAGCATTCCACATCAATTTTTTTTTTATCATTTACCTACTCGAGGACGAGCAGGAATTAAGCTTGGGGATGCTGATACGTCTCCGTCGTATCTATAATTTTTGCATGTTTCATGCCAATATTATACAACTTTCACATATTTTTGGCAACTTTTTATACGATTTATTGGACTAACCTATTGATCCAGTGCCCAGTGCCAGTTCCTGTTTGTTGCATGTTTTTTGTTTCGCAGAAAATCCATATCAAACGAAGTCCAAATGCGATAAAAAATTTCAAAAAATTATTTTGGAATATTTATGATTTTTGGGAGGTGGAATCAACGCAAACGGGGGCCCACAGTGACCACAACCCACCAGGGCACGCCGGGCACCCCCTGGCGTGCCTAGGTATCTTGTGCCCTCCTCGAATGTCGGTTAGGGACCTTCTTCTGGCTCAAGGAAGATAATTTATGGAAAAAAATCGTGTAAAAATTTCAGCGCAATCGGAGTTACGGATCTCTGGGAATTTAAGAAACGGTGAAGGGCCAGATCTGGGGAACGTGAAACAGAAGAGAAGAGAGAGGGAGATCCAATCTCGGAGGGGCTCCCGCCCCTCCGCCGCCATGGAGGCCATGGACCAGAGGGGGAACTCTCCTCCCATCTAGGGGGGAGGCCAAGGAAGAAGAAGAAGGAGGGGGGCTCTCTCCCCCTCTCTCCCGGTGGCGCTGGAGTGCCACCGGGGCAAGGATCGTGACGGCGATCTACATCAACAATCTTGCTACCGTCAACACCAACTTTCTCCCCCTCTATGCAGCGGTGTAACACCACTTCTCCCCACTGTAATCTCTACTTAAACATGGTGCTCAACTCCATATATTATTTCCCAATGATCTATGGTTATCCTATGATGTTTGAGTAGATCCGTTTTGTCCTGTGGGTTAATCGTGATCTTGGTTGGTATGATTGTATGTTTTATTTATGGTGTTGTCCTACGGTGCCCTCCGTCTTGCGCAAACATGAGGGATCCCCGCTGTAGGGTGTTGCAATATGTTCATGATTCGCTTATGGTGGGTTGCGAGAGTGACAGAAGCTTAAACCCGAGTAAGTGTGTTGTTGCGTATGGGATAAAGAGGACTTGATACTTAATGCTATGGTTGGGTTTCACGACCTTAATGATCTTTAGTAGTTGCGGATGCTTGCTAGGGGTCCAATCATAAGTGCATATGATCCAAGTAGAGAAAGTATGTTAGCTCATGCCTCTCCCTCATATAAAATTACAAGAATGATTACCGGTACTTGTTATCGATTGCCTAGGGACAAATGACTTTCTTGTTGACAAAAGCTATCCACTTTTATTGTCTTGCAATTTATCCGTAGTTTTATTCTCGCAAAGTACTCATAGTTTTATTCTTGCAAAATAGTTTCATACTTGTTTTAGGTAAAGCAAATGTTAAGTGTGCGTAGAGTTGTATCGGTGGTCGATAGAACTTGAGGGAATATTTGTTCTGCCTTTAGCTCCTCGTTGGGTTCGACACTCTTATTTATCGAAGAAGGCTACAAACGATCCCCTATACTTGTGGGTTATCAAGACCTTTTTCTGGCGCCGTTGCCGGGGAGCAATAGCGTGGGGTGAATATTATCGTGTGTGCTTGTTTGCTTTATCACTAAGTAGTTTTTATTTCCTGTTCTAAGTTGTTCTCTATCTTTAGTTATGGATATGGAACACGAAACACCAAAAAAATTAGTTGTACTTGCTACTCATGGAGATGGGGAACCTCCTAAAACCCTCGATGCTCATTATGTGAAAAATATTATGCACTACTTTGATAATCCCGAGAAAACCCCATTCATATCACCCATGAACCTCTTAGTTCTCCTTCTACCCTTGGTCTCCACCTTCGGGAGAGGGTCTGGCTTAATATGAGGGCCATGATACTCAGGCCACTGTGATTGGTCTAAGTGTTGGGAAACGTTGCATGGAAAACAAAAAAAAATTCTACGCACACGCAATGATATATCCATGGAGATGCATAGCAACGAGGGGGAGAGTGTGTCTACGTACCCTCATAGACTGTAAGCGGAAGCATTTAACAACGCGGTTGACGTAGTCGAACTTCTTCGCGCTCCAACCGATCAAGTACCGAACATACGGCACCTCCGCGTTCTGCACACATTCAGCTCGGTGACGTCCCTCGCCTCCTTGATCCAGCAAGACGTCGAGGTAGTAGATGAGTTCCGTCAGCACGACAGCGTGGTGACGGTGATGGTGAAGTGATCTCCGCAGGGCTTCGCCTAAGCACTACGAAAATATGACCGGGGTGTAAACGGTGGAGGGGGGCGCCGCACACGGCTAAACAATTGTCTGGCGTGTGCTAGGCGCCCCCCTCCCACATATATATAGGTGGGAGGGGGAGGGGAGAGGCCAGGAGGTGCCCCAAGTAGGACCGAATCCTACTTGGGCTCCTCCCAAGCCGCGCGCCCCCCTGCCATATATATCGGAGGGGGAAGGAAAGAGGGGGGAGGAGGAAGGAAGGGGGAATCCTATTCCCTTTCTTTCCTTTCCTTCTTCCCCTTTCCTTCTCCACCTTGGCCGGCCCATATGGGGGGCGCACCAGCCCCTTGTGGCTGGTGTGTTTCCCCTCTTGGCCCATAAGGCCCATATCTTTTGCGGGGGTGCCCGGAACCCCTTCCGGTGACCCGATAAGTACCCGGTACCCCCCGAAACACTTCCGGTGTCCGAATACCATCATCCTATATATCAATATTTACCTCTCGACCATTGAGAGACTCCTCATCATGTCTGTGATCTCATCCGAGACTCCAAACAACATTCGGTCACCAAATCACATAACTCATATAATACTATATCGTCAACGAACCTTTAGCGTGCGGACCCTACGGGTTCGAGAACTATGTAGACATGACCAAGACACCTCTCCGGTCAATAACCAATAGAGGAACCTGGATGCCCATATTGTCTCCTACATATTCTATGAAGATCTTTATCGGTCAAACCATTATGACAACATACGTAATTCCCTTTATCCATCGGTATGTTACTTGCCCGAGATTCGATCGTCGGTATCTTCATACCTAGTTCAATCTCGTTACCGGCAAGTCTCTTTACTCGTTCCATAATACATCACCTCGTGACCAACTTCTTAGTCATTTGCTTGCAAGCTTATGATGTGTATTACCGAGAGGGCCCAGAGATACCTCTCCGAAACTCGGAGTGACAAATCCTAATCTCGATCTATGCCAACTCAACAAATATCTTCGGAGATACCTGAAGAGCATGTTTATAATCACCCAGTTACGTTGTGACATTTGATAGCACACTAGGCATTCCTCCGGTATCCGGGAGTTGCATAATCTCATAGCCGAAGGAATATGTATTTGACATGAAGAAAGCGATAGCAATAAAACTGAACAATCATTATGATAAGCTAACGGATGGGTCTTGTCCATCACATCTTTCTCCTAATGATGTGATCCCGTTATCAAATGACAACTCATGTCCATGGTCAAGAAACCTTAACCATCTTTGATCAACGAGCTAGTCTAGTAGAGGCTTACTAGGGACACGGTGTTTTGTCTATGTATTCACACATGTATTATGGTTTCCGATCAATAAAATTCTAGCATGAATAATAAACCTTTATCATGAATAAGGAAATATAAAATAACAACTTTATTATTGCCTCTAGGGCATATTTCCTTCAGTCTCCCACTTGCACTAGAGTCAATAATCTAGATTACATTGTAATGATTCTAACACCCATGGAGTCTTGGTGCTGATCATGTTTTGCTCGCGGAAGAGGCTTAGTCAACGGGTCTGCTACATTCAGATCCGTATGTATCTTGCAAATTTCTATGTCTCCATCCTTGACTTGTTCATGAATGGAGTTGAAGCGTCTCTTGATGTGTTTGGTTCTCTTGTGAAACCTGGATTCCTTCGCCAAGGCTATTGCTCCAGTGTTGTCACAAAAGATTTTCATTGGATCCGATGCACTAGGTATTACACCTAGATCGGATATGAACTCCTTCATCCAGACTCCTTCATTTGTTGCTTTCGAAGCAGCTATGTACTCCGCTTCACACGTAGATCCCGCCACGACGCTCTGTTTGGAACTGCACCAACTGACAGCTCCACCATTCAATACAAATACGTATACGGTTTGTGACTTGGAGTCATCCGGATCAGTGTCAAAGCTAGCATCGACGTAACCATTTACGACGAGCTCTTTATCACCTCCATAAATGAGAAACATATCCTTGGTCCTTTTCAGGTACTTCAGGATTTTCTTGACCGCTGTCCAGTGATCCACTCCTGGATTACTTTGGTACCTCCCTGCCAGACTTATGGCAAGGCACACATCAGGTCTGCTACACATCATAGCATACATGATAGAACCTATGGCTGAAGCATAGGGAATGACTTTCATTTTCTCTCTATCTTCTACAGTGGTCGGGCATTGAGTCTTACTCAACTTCACACCTTGCAACACAGGCAAGAACCCTTTCTTTGACTGATCCATTTTGAACTTCTCCAAAACTTTATCAAGGTATGTGCTTGGTGAAAGTCCTATTAAGCGTCTCGATCTATCCCTATAGATCTTGATGCCCAATATATAAGCAGCTTCACCGAGGTCTTTCATTGAAAAATTCTTATTCAAGTATCCTTTTATGCTATCCAGAAATTATATATCATTTCCAATCAACAATATGTCATCCACATATAATATCAGAAATGCTACAGAGCTCCCACTCACTTTCTTGTAAATACAGGCTTCACCGAAAGTCTGTATAAATCCATATGCTTTGATCACTTCATCAAAGCGTATATTCCAACTCCGAGATGCTTGCACCAGTCCATAGATGGATCGCTGGAGCTTGCACACTTTGTTAGCACCTTTAGGATCGACAAAACCTTCTGGTTGTATCATATACAATTCTTCCTTAAGAAATCCATTAAGGAATGCAGTTTTGACGTCCATTTGCTAGATTTCATAATCATAAAATGCGGCAATTGCTAACATGATTCGGACGGACTTAAGCATCGCTACGGGTGAGAAAGTCTCATCGTAGTCAACCCCTTGAACTTGTCGAAAACCTTTTGCGACAAGTCGAGCTTTATAGACAGTAACATTACCATCAGCGTCAGTCTTCTTCTTAAAGATCCATTTATTTTCTATGGCTTGCCGATCATCGGGCAAATCCACCAAAGTCCACACTTTGTTCTCATACATGGATCCTATCTCAGATTTCATGGCCTCAAGCCATCTGTCGGAATCTGGGCTCATCATAGCTTCTTCATAGTTCGTAGGTTCGCCTTGGTCTAGTAACATGACTTCCAGTACAGGATTCCCGTACCACTCTGGTACGGATCGTGTTCTGGTTAACCTACGAAGTTCTGTAGTAACTTGATCCGAAGTTTCATGATCATCATCATTAGCTTCCTCTCTAGTTGGTGTAGGCATCACGGGAACGGTTTTCTCTGATGAACTACTTTCCAATTCGAGAGAAGGTACAATTACCTCATCAAGTTCTACTTTCCTCCCACTCACTTCTTTTGAGAGGAACTCCTTCTCTAGAAAGGTTCCATTCTTGGCAACAAAGATCTTGCCTTCGGATCTGTGATAGAAGGTGTACCCAATTGTTTCCTTAGGGTGTCCTATGAAGACGCACTTCTCCGATTTGGGTTCGAGCTTATCAGGCTAAAGCCTTTTGACATAAGTGTCGCAACCCCAAACTTTAAGAAACGACAGCTTAGGTTTCTTGCCAAACCATAGTTCATACGGTGTCATCTCAATGGATTTAGAGGTGCCCTATTTAACGTGAATGCAGCTGTCTCTAATGCATAACCCCAAAACGATAGTGGTAAATCGGTAAGAGACATCATAGATCGCACCATATCTAATAAAGTACGATTACGACGTTCGGACACACCATTACGCTGTGGTGTTCCAGGTGGCGTGAGTTGTGAAACTATTCCACATTGTTTTAAATGAAGGCCAAACTCGTAACTCAAATATTCGCCTCCGCGATCATATCGCAGAAACTTTATTTTCTAGTACGATGATTCTCCACTTCACTCTGAAATTCTTTAAACTTTTCAAATGTTTCAGACTTGTGTTTCATTAAGTAGATATACCCATATCTGCTCAAATCATCTGTGAAGGTCAGAAAATAACGATACCCGCCGCATGCCTCAACACTCATCGGACCGCATACATCGGTATGTATTATTTCCAATAAGTCATTAGCTCGCTCCATTGTTCCAGAGAATGGAGTTTTAGTCATCTTGCCCATGAGGCATGGTTTGCAAGTATCAAATGATTCATAATCAAGTGATTCCAAAAGCCCATCTGCATGGAGTTTCTTCATGCGCTTTACACCAATATGACCTAAACGGCAGTGCCACAAATATGTTGCACTATCATTATCAACTTTGCATCTTTTGGCATCAATATTATGAATATGTGTATCACTACAATCGAGATTCAACAAAAATAGACCACTCTTCAAGGGTGCATGACCATAAAAGATATTACTCATATAAATAGAACAACCATTATTCTCTGATTTAAATGAATAACCGTCTCGCACTAAACAAGATCCAGATATAATGTTCATTCTCAACGCTGGCACCAAATAACAATTATTCAGGTCTAAAACTAATCCTGAAGGTAGATGTAGAGGTAGCGTGCCGACGGCGATCACATCGACCTTGGAACCATTCCCGACGCGCATCGTCACCTCGTCCTTAGCCAATCTTCGTTTAATCCGTAGCTCCTTTTCGAGTTACAAATATGAGCAACCGAACCAGTATCAAATACCCAGGCGCTACTACAAGCATTAGTAAGGTACACATCAATAACATGTATATCAAATATACCTTTGTTCACTTTGCCATCCTTCTTATCCGCCAAATACTTGGGGCAATTCTGCTTCCAGTGGCCAGTCCCTTTGCAGTAGAAGCACTCAGTTTCAGGCTTGGGTCCAGCTTTGGGTTTCTTCCCGGGAGTGGCAACTTGCTTTCCATTCTTCTTGAAGTTCCCTTTCTTTCCCTTGCCCTTTTTCTTGAAACTAGTGGTCTTGTTAACCATCAACATTTGATGCTCCTTCTTGATTTCTACCTCCGCAACCTTAAGCATTGCGAAGAGCTCGGGAATTGTTTTGTTCATCCCTTGCATATTATAGTTCATCATGAAGCCTTTGTAGCTTGGTGGCAGTGATTGAAGAACTCTGTCAATGACACAATCAACTGGAAGATCAACTCCCAGCTGAGTCAAGTGATTATAATACCCAGACATTTTGAGTATGTGTTCACTGACAGAACTGTTCTCCTCCATCTTGCAGCTATAGAACTTGTTGGAGACTTCATATCTCTCAACCCGGGCATTTGCTTGAAATATTAACTTCAAATCTTGGAACATCTCATATGCTCCATGACATTCAAAACGTCTTTGAAGTCCCGGTTCTAAGCCGTAAAGCATGGCACACTGAACTATAGAGTAGTCATCAGACCGCGTCTACCATACATTCAAAGCGTCTACACTAGCGGGAGGGGGCTTGTCACCTAGCGGTGCATCAAGGACATAATTCTTCTGTGCAGCAATGAGGATAATCCTCAAGTTACGGACCCAATCCGTGCAGTTGCTACCATCATCTTTCAACTTAGCTTTCTCTAGGAACGCATTAAAATTCAGGGGAACGGTAGCACGGGCCATTGATCTACAACATAGATATGCAAATACTATCAGGACTAAGTTCATGATAAATTAAATTAAATTAATCAAATTACTTAAGAACTCCCACTTAAATAGACATCCCTCAAGTCATCTAAGTGATACGTGATCCAAATCAAATGACAACTCATGTCCATGGTCAGGAAACCTTAACCATCTTTGATCAACGAGCTAGTCTAGTAGAGGCTTACTAGGGACACGGTGTTTTGTCTATGTATTCACACATGTATTATGGTTTCCGATCAATACAATTATAGCATGAATAATAAACCTTTATCATGAATAAGGAAATATAAAATAACAACTTTATTATTGCCTCTAAGGCATATTTCCTTCACTAAGAAAGGGTGAAATCGAGGCGCCCATGTCAACCTAGTAGCTTCCACATGGAACTCTTGCATCCGCACGGTTTTCCCATCACAAACATGTATGTTTCTTGCCTGCGCCGTCATTATCAAATGCGTTCATGGCCAATAATACTTACTAGGCCTCTCGCACTGGCACCACCGAGTCTTGAGGTGCACCTCAAATGCGGCACCACCATATGAAAAACCGTCTCGTGTTGTGCCACATGTCTCATCAATTTGATAGATCATTTCACTTTTGTCGAATATGATAACTTGTTGTCGTGAAGACTTGCTTGCTTGTAACTGCAGCCATTCATCAACCTTTTCCGGATAATCCATTTTTTCACCTATCCATTTTGCAGTCTCGCTTGAAGAAGGTATACTCCACTATTGCAGTCACCGGCAATGAACGAGCACCCTTGAGCACATTGTTGAAACATTCAACCAGGTTGCTCGTCATGTCGCCATATCGCCTACCTCCATCATCATGAGCACGTGCCCACTTGTGCTTCTCGCTGAAATTCCTAGTTAAGAACTCTTTTCCCCTTCGTTCACCGCTGCAAAGAGTTTGTTGTACCGAGCATCGAAAGCATTGGTGGTGAAGGCCACACATACATGGGTAAGGTCTTTGCTGAGCTCCTTGCTCTTACATGCCCGGTAAAAGTTGGCCACGAAATGCCTCATGCACCATCTGTGGTAAAGCTTTGGAAACCCTGGAATAACAATATCCATTGCCTTGAGTATGCCATGGTGCCGGTCCGATATGATGCATACCTCCCTAACCCCAATCACCTTGTGCCTCACATGACTCATGAACCACTCCCAGTTGTCTTGGTGCTCAGAAGGCACCAAAGCAAATGCCACTGGCAATACATTGTCGTTTGATGAGTGCGCCATTGCTACCATTAGTGTGCCCTTGTATGTACCGGTCAAGAATGTGCCATCTATAGACAAGACTGGACGACAATGCTCAAACGCCTCCACACATTGTCCATAACTCCAGAAGGCACGGTGGAACACTCCCTCGTGATCTTCGACCACATGAAACATGCCCGGGTTCCTATGTGCAATCGCGCCCAACAACCTCGGGAGCAGGTTGTATGCTTCCTCGTAACCACCATACAACATCCTAATAGAATTTGCCTTTGCCTTCCATGCCTTCCCATACTTGACTTCATAACCAAATTGTTTTTTCACCGTCCGCATGAGAAACCTCCCTTTCACAGTGGGATCAACGGCTATGTCTTTCATAAATTTGTATCTGAGATACTCAGACGTGAGTTGACGGTGTGTCTTTCGAAGTCGTTTCGATGGGGGTTTGCACCTATGAGTGGCAACACAACTTCTTAATACCCATTCTCCGGTTTCTTCAAGCTTTCTTGCACGAACTTTCCATGGGTATCCTTCTTGCTCACACTTCACGGTGTAACGCAACTTTATGTCGGAGTGCTCAACATAATATGGCCTATGGTTCCGAATGGCATAGTCAGACAACCAAATCTTCAGCATAGGCAAGCTCGGAAACTTCACTCCTTTCTTCAAATAAGCATTCTCGTCCTCGTTCTCCTCCCTTGGTTCGCCTAGATCCGGGCATGGTGTTGGCTCAATCGCCGTCATTCTCATGCCACCATCAACAACAGCTTTATGGGCAAGGCTGAGATCTTGAAACAAGTGAGTTCTTTTTTCTAAGCCCGTCAGCTCAAAGTGGATTTGGTTTTCATCCTTTGTGAATCCATCCTCGTCCAACTCTTCCCCCGGACCTTCGTCATCCGAGTCATACGCATATTGATGCCTAAAAGGCAACTCACGATCCATGTCCTTTTGCGTTACGTACGCATCCAAGTCACCAACATCATTACCATGAAACCCTTCATCTTGCTCTTCGTCGTCATCATGAGCATCTCCATCCTCTTGAATTACTTTGTCACTAGCAATCACCTCAACTACATTTGCTTGGCTAGTTGGTGGTTGGCTAGAAGCATTGGGGGCATACAACTCAACCAAATTTGCTTGACGGGAATGTGGTTGGCGATAAGCATTTGGGGCATCAAGCACAACCCTATGCTCAACAAGCGGCACCATTATCCTCTCGGTCATGTCATTCATTGTGGAAGAGACATGCCGGTTCAAGTCAATTGTAAACCGAGGAGGTTCAACCTTCGTGGCAAACAATTCAAGTGACTTGTCTTCCGATTGGGAAACTTTTTCCTTGTATACATCCCAATGCAAATCCGAGGTGATAGGCATACTTTTCAAGCGAGATTTGGCTCCAACACCAACATCATACCTTCCTATTAACTTAACATCAACATTGGTGTCTATCCACTTTAAGACATGTCTCACTTTTGCAACAACCTCCTCATAGCTAGGGCTTGTATCAAAAACCATTGGTTCCTCACCCGTGTCGGCATTGCTACTCAAGAATGCCTTCTTATCCATGTAATGAACATTAACAAGTCTCCCCATCTAAAAACAACATGAATTCATTTAAGGCATCAATGACAATTGTTGGTTACCCAAAAACAATCCAATATATCCAAATCATATCAACACTACATTAATGATGATGTCCAAATAAGTGTCATTAATTAACATACACTAAGCAAAGTTTACCCTAAACACTAACTAACCCTAAACCCCAATCTTTCTACTCAACAACCAAACATTCCTACTACACACTATGCATATCCCTTTATTATCATATTGAAACAAGACATTCATACTAAAATTAGAGGAAAAGCATAGAACTAGGGTTCCTCCAACATGTAAAAAATGCAAGCAAAAGAACAAGATTTAACCAAAAAAATTGGGTGATTCGGGGAAGATTACCACAAGCAACAAAGTGATGGAAAGATCCACTTAAGGGAAGCACCTTTTGGAGAGGATTTAAGGGGGAGCTTGAGGGGTGGGAGAGAGTGGGGGAGCAGCAAGTGTTCTTGCGGCTCGGACTGGATTGGTGAAAGTGTGTGGGGTGGGTCCCACACACTCTCCCGTGGGGTTATCCACTTACCAGCTTGGCGTCTGGGCCCTTTGCCACGTCAGCAGGTCAACGGGCAGGCGGGTCGTGCGGGCCAGGGGCCAGACGCCGGGGTGGGTGGCGTCTCCTTTGCAACCCAGACGCCAGGCATATTGGCGTGACCAAAAAAGATTAGAATCGAATTTTTTCTAGACAGAGGTCAATTCCGCATTTTGTTAGCACAAAAGATTAGAACCGAAATTTTGTCCGAACACGACCACCGCGGGGTCCGTAAACGTGGCGCTCGCTGACAGGACAGGAAAGACGAGTCAGTCCGTCGCCGTCCCTTCTGCCGGTGCTTTTCCGCAGAGCACCTTTGATTACCTACTGTATTACAAGAGCTTGATCGCCCCGGTGATTGCTAGAGAAAACGATGGCGATGTGTGTGTGTCACCCATTCTCAAGCACGACATACCGCGTATTTTCTCACCACGTGTTCTCCGTGTCCTTCAGATGTACATTTGCTACATGAGGCGTCCAATCTTGCGCCCACATGAACCACTGCAGAAATTAACATTAAGACCTTGTTTACGGTGCAAGAATGTAATGTTCCGTGGCACAGCTGGATGCCATAAAGTTGTCCCTTTAGACCTTGGTGTGTTGTCATATGTTGAATTTTTTAGTAGTAGGCAAATTGAAGAGAGACTAATTTTTTTACTCATATTGACCGGAAATCCAATTCGGCTCTTGGGAGCATATGATCATGCTCATCGATTATTTTTTTTACAAATGTAAAAAATATAGGTGTATTCATTGTCACATCAAAATGCTACTTGCAAATTTTTAGTAGAAAAGGTTAAGCATTTTGACCTGTGAAAAAAAATTACAAATAGGACGTCAAAATGTTACACTTATTTTTGATTTTTCACCGACGAAGCATTGCTATCCCGTTTCGCATGAAAATTGTCAAATACGCTTGTTACACTAACAAGAACATCTAACAAAAAATCAAATTTTTGAAATTTTACTTACTATTTATTGTAAATTTACTGTTCATCAGAGAGCATATGCACCCCGGAGCCAAAACGGCCATAAATAACTATGAAAATTACATTTTGAAATCCATAAAAAAAATCCGCTTCATTGTGGAGGCACGACTTCACTTGCCAATGTAAAATTGTAGAATCATTTGATAAAATTGAGATTCCGACAACTTTACACATGTGTGGTCGATAGGAGTTCAATTATACTCACAGAGCGTGTATATGTGCCTTTCTACTACCGTGGCTTATCCGCAGTCTCAAAGTAGATGAGAAGTCATACTAGCTTCGTTCTAAAATATAAACGTAGTTTGGGTTTCAAAAATACGTTCACCAACAATTAGTAAAATAATATATCATTTATGTTACACAAAATATACGCCATTGATTCATATTCAAAAGTACCTTTGTATGATCATTATGATGTTATAACCATCACCTAAATATTGTATGACAGATTTACAATTGAGATACAATTTTATAGGGTCAAATTGTGCCTTATATTCTGAAACCGGGAGCAGAGTACAACTTTCTCTATTTTGTTGACCTCACGAATCCTTCCCTACTAGGCAAGAATATGGTTCTCCCTGCCTAGCCCCAGGAGGTGCTTTCAACGTTGTCGGAGGGCGTGTGGAGATTTGTCTCTGTCGGATCTTGCGGGATCCGATCGTCGTTTGTCTTTGGTGGATTCGAGTGGGTTCAGTCTTCATTTGTCAGTGTTCGTGTGTCTATAGGTTGAATCCTTCCGACCTACTCCTTTTTATCATCGACGGTTGTTGTTTTGGTGCGCTTGTCCTGTAAGGCCTTTGCACGATGACTTCCTGACTGTATACTACAAAGGTTTGCCAGGCTCCGGTGAGGGAGGGACGATGACGGCGGCACGACTTTCGCTCGCTCCAGTGCTTATAGTCATCGCTTGGTGTTTTATGGATCTAAATGTAATTTTTACTTTCGATGTTCTTTGCACAACCTTAACAGTTCATGGATCTCAATGTAATTTTTACTTCCCGTGTTCTTTGTACAACCTTAACAGGCTATGAATAAATCAAAAGTTTTTCTAAAAATCAAAAGAAAAAAAGCAACGGCGAACCAACTTGTGGTTGGATAGTTAGAGGGACAATGGTATCTTCAGCCCATCAGGGTTCAAGTCCTGGTGCTCGTATTATTTCTGAATTTATTTCAGGATTTCTGGCGATGCATTTTTAGTGGGAGGAGACGTTCCCGTCGACGACGAGGCGCCTACGGTGACTTCGTAAATCTCAAGATAATATGCCGGCTTAGTCTTTCGAAGGTGCTCATAGAGGTAGGGTGTGCATGCATGCGTTCATACAGATGAGTGTATGCGCGTATGTATGAGCGCTTGCGTTTGTACTGTGTTAAAAAAAAAAGCAACGACACAACGCGTTGCGGTGACCACGACATGTCCTCACATACAATGGAGAGAAACCATGGAGGGGGCATCTGGAAAACCCCCGGCAACAGACTCTCCTCTATTTATGCGCGGCCCCGCCCTCGGAGCCCCGAACCACATAAACCATCCCAAAACACGCCAGACAGAGCAAAACCTCCCTGTTACCTGCAGCTGCAACGCTTGCCTAGTTCTTATATCCAATCTCGCTTCACCAAGAACAAGAAGAATACCCAGATCAGAAAAGAAACAGAAAAATCAACCGTAAGCGCCGGATTGTCCATTTCCGCTCCAGAATCGGGCGCGAAAAGAAGAGAACAGAAGGCGTGATTAGCGAGAATGGTGGCGATCGAGAACCATAGCCAGGTCCAGAGGCCGGCGGAGCCCGCGAGGATCCCCAAGGAGGCGCGGCGGCTCCTGCACGACCTGGCGGCGGCGTGGCCGAACGTGGCGGACTGCCGCGCGCTGGAGGTGGTGCCGCTCAAGGGCGCCATGACCAACGAGGTGTACCAGGTGCGCTGGCTCACAGCCCCGGCCGGCGGCGAGGCGGGCGCGGGGGCGGGGGCGCTCAAGGAGAGGGAGGTGAGGAAGGTGCTCGTGCGGATTTACGGCGACGGCGTCGAGCTCTTCTTCGACCGCGAGGACGAGCTGCGCACCTTCGAGTGCATGTCCCGCCACGGCCAGGGCCCTCGCCTCCTCGGCCGCTTCCCCAACGGCCGCGTCGAGGAGTTCATCCACGCACGGGTAGGTGCACAACGCGTCTGATCAAAATAACTACTCTATCAAATTGTTTCTTCCTTTCAGTTTTTCTTGGTTTAAAGGCCATTTCAGAACTGGTCTCCTCTGTTTCTTGGCGAATTTCTTTCTCGAACTGCCAAATTACTCTGTTTTCTGTAAGAGTTTTTCATGCCACTTTTTTTCTTTGCACAAAATGATTCAGTTATTTTTAGTGCGCTTGTGTTCGGTGGAATTTTGGTAAATTTAGTGCTAAAGTTAACCAGGACCCAGGAGTGTGGAATTTGTTCTTGTCAAATTAAATATGCAAGTTAGGCTTAAAACTACTGCTTTCTTGATATACTTTAGGAGATTCTACTGGCATGCGGCCGACTAATTTATTGCAGTGTGGTTCTCGTTCGTTGAATGTTCTGCCGTGGGAATCTTGCATTGTAAAATTTTAGATAATTCCTTACATCTAGTCTTATCCATCAGTTCAGAAAGAAAACGCTTCTTCAAGCCATTAGTCAATGAACTCCCATTTAACCGGAATTATTTTATGTCCCATGTGACTTAGTCGAAAGCTACCTTTCGTTTCTGCACTAGCGACATCTCCGAGAAATATGCGCTGTGTGTATGATCTTTTTCTTTGCAAAGCTATGTCATCAAATGAAATCTCTCTTCCTTGGATTATTTCCTGTCACGTTGATTTGATACATTTGTGGTGTGAAGTCAATAGCTGATGATGTTGTATTTGTCAAGTAGCCGATGATCTATAACTGCGCATACGACCGCAGGGAACATCTCTCTTAGAAAGGCCATGGCCTGAAAGCAATTGATTTGACTTCAAAAAGTAGGCAGATGACCAAGTTGGCAAAACAAAACCAGCATGCATGGTCCAATTCACTTTCTAAGTCCCTTTGAAGTGTGAGTCATGCTATAGCCAGAGGATGAGAGTGGACCGTAGCACGTTCTAGATTCTTCAGATCACTTCATTATTTGCGTCGCGTTCATAAATAAAAGGGAGTATCTTGTGCTGTTTTCTGGGGCGAACAGAAAGGGGTGGGAATGGAATACGGTTCATTGCTATCACAACTTTTTTGCTAAAGCTGTCCTTGGAAAATGATAGGAGTATTTGCTACCAAGGTGGCCAAACTATCCATCTGTTTGTAAACACAAACTAATGCAATTGTTTTCTCAGACGCTGTCAGCGCCCGACCTACGTGATCCTGAAATTTCAGCTCTGGTGGCCACAAAACTGAGGGAATTCCACAACCTTGACATGCCTGGTCCCAAGAATGTGCTGCTCTGGGACAGACTGAAGTAAGGACAGTCTTTAGTTCTTGCACACAAATGATTTGCTTACAACTTACAAGTATGGAACTGAACCTGGAGAATTTTTATGAAGGAACTGGCTCAAAACTGCCAAGAACCTGTGCCCGACCGATCAAGCGGACGAACTACGCTTGGATTGCCTGGAGAACGAGATCGCCTCGCTGGAGAAAGAATTCTCAGGGGATTACCACCACTGGGTTGGTTTCTGCCACAATGATCTACAGTATGGCAACATCATGATGGATGAAGAGACCAACATGCTGACCATCATTGTGAGTTCTATGCATTCAAAAGCAATTCCTTAGTCTTAATTATCTGGTATATGGAAATCATGTAAAATATGCAAATGGGGATTCTCTTGCACGTTGGAAGGCTGAACTTCCAAGTTTCTCATCTCATGCAACCTTGTCTTCAGTTTTGTTCCTTACGACTCAACATCCTAAGGTGTCACGCCTCCACTAAAAACAGAGTTTTAGTCTTGGAGAGTACGTGCAGCATGAAGAACCAATGCTTTCTTTTCTTGTTGTATATGCTGTGTACCGACCTCAACCTGCCATGAGTTATACAGTTTCTTAAGGAAATCTGAAGTTTTATCCCACCTTGTAACAAACTGTCAGACATCCTAAATATAGTTGGCAAGTTGGTTTCATCTTATTTTCTGCCCTCTTGTGTGCTTACAGGACTACGAGTATGCAAGCTTCAACCCAGTTGCATATGACATCGCTAACCATTTCTGCGAGATGGCAGCAGACTACCATTCAGAAAAGCCTCATATACTGGACTACAGTAAATATCCAGGTATTGCATTTCCCATTTAATTCTGCTTGTGTTTTCGTTCAGCCTTCAGTCTACCTTATTTGTTAACTTTCTATTCTGTGTCAGATATTGATGAGCAGAGGCGTTTCGTGAAGACTTACCTGAGCACTTCTTGTGAGTACAAAACTCCATTATTTTTGTTCGATTGTCTGACGATTCCTTTCGTGCTAATACAGCTTTGTTGGGCAGGTGAGGAACCTGAAACAGAAGAGGTGGAGAATCTGCTCCAGAGCGTGGAGAAGTACACGCTCGCCAGTCATCTGGTTTGGGGCCTCTGGGGAATAATATCGGTGAGTTCATATTCGGGTTCGCCAATCTAGTCATCATTGTAATCATATGCGCCACTATCTTCTAACTTTCATTGCATTTTTTTTGCAGGATCGTGTCAACGACATCGACTTCGATTACCAGGAGTATGCAAGGCAGAGATTCGAGCAGTACTGGCAGAAGAAGCCTGCGGTCCTAACCTCATGAATAGCCAAGCCTATGGCTTCAGGAACTCCCTCCCTGAGGGCCTGTGCTGCTGCACACAAGCTGTGCAGCGTTACTAACACACATATCCCCTGGCTGGGATAATGACAGGAAGGATATGAAAGAAGCATAGTATTACGACGAAGCATAAGCCCGTTCCAGGGTCAGACGTTCCCATTTCGAACCTTGACAAGGTCCAGCTTCAGGAAGGAAGCTGTCTATGGGGGCTTTGGTTGATTGTTTATAGGTATAGCCTCGACGGCTCGACGCAACGATGATAAAGCCTTGGAGTTGCATTTTGTATGTTGTTCTCCTAAGCACCGCTGGTGGTGTTAGTGTGATTGTGTTACTAGTTCATGTATACCTGACGGACAGAGTATGTACTACTATAAGACATCTCGTAAAAGAAGTATGAGTATGTATGAGATCTTGATTAAACCGTGGAACTTGGAGTGTACTAGCTTGGAGACGGCACTTGCATTGTTGTACTATACTATACGCATGGCTGAACTGCTGAAATAACCTGCACAGTCTTTGCGGTTCTCGATAATAAGATGGTGTTATCACTGAAACTGTCAGGCTCTGAACTGAAGAAATCAACACTGTTGTTAAGTTCAGTTAACTGTTTTTAGGCAAAGTTCAGTTAACTGTTACCTTACCACTTGGCTGAAGATTCAAATTGGTACATTCTTCCTCGATCCAACGGATTCCGCCTCTACTTATCGTTCTAAGTGGAGCACGCATCGATCGGACAGCCTCGCTTCGTCCTCGGGTGGTTGTTCACTCCAAAAGCTCTCACCTGCTCCCTCTGTACTTTTTGCATTCTCTCTCCAAGTGTAATGACTATAAAGCCTCAGACCCTTGTAAAGGAGGCATCAAGAATGTTTTAACTGGGTTGAAACTCTAAGACAACGTGTTCTGGCTGGCCTAATACGCATATCAGAGATCGATGCAAACCCTAGTCAATTTTCGTCCCAAGTTTGCTACTTTGCTAGGAGAAGGACCTCTGAATGTCCAGAAATTTTCGTCCTAAGTGAATTGGAAATTGCTAAGAGAAGGTCCTCTGAATGTCTGGTGTGACAATAGGTCTGCTATATGCATAGCTAACAATCCAGTGCAACATGACAGAACTAAGCATATAGAGATTGATCGATTCTTCATCAAAGAGAAGCTTGATGCTAGCGTTATAAAGATTGAGTATGTGCACACAGGCCAATAAATAGCTGACTGCTTGACAAAAGGTTTGGCATCAAAGGAATGCAACCTAGCTTGTGACAAGATAGGAATGATAGACATCTATCACCCCTCTTGAGGGGGAGTGTTGAAGTGGGTCGTTGCCCCTGTTGACATGTCTGGCCCATGAGGCCCATCCAACCTATGACCTACTCAGCAGGTGACTGCTCTGGATATATATCTAGGTCATCCCCGAGCTCACTCAGTTAGTGAAATAGTGAGAAGAACAGGCGGCGCTGCATCCAGGTTAGCTATCCCTTCTACTTCGACAGATGGTGATCGCAAGGACTTGACTTCAGCATTACAGTTGTAACAAAATTTCGCTCGGATGCAGGAAACCCGCTCTGGGCTACAAACATCTCTCACACAGTTTATTGATACTACTCGTATCAGACTGTGTAATGTGCTGCCAAAGATCCTCTGGCCTCTCCAACAAACATGAACATCACAACGCCACCCCCAATACCATCTTGGTCACTGCTCCTGCCGGTGCTTCTTTATGGGCACTGCGGTTTTGCATTGTTGAGTATATGACTTCCCCTTGTACTATATATACATGTGCGTATGCACCCAATCAATACATTGAGAGTTGCATCCTATTCCTCTACATGGTATTAGCCTATCTTCGGTCCCTACCCTAGCCGCGCCGCCGTCGCCTCCCTTGGCCGCCGCCGCAAGCCGCCGCTCCACCAGCCGCCGCGCCGCGCCCACCTCCCCTCCTAGCCGCGCCTCTCCCTCCCATCGCGCCGCTTCCTCCCCCGCTGCTCCTCTCCCGCCGCGCCTCTCCCTCCTTCTCCCACAAAACCTTAACCCTAATCCACTCGCGCCACCGCCCCTCCCACCGCGCGCCGCCATGTCTTCCTCCTCCCGCCCTAGCAACCTATTCCTCCTATGGCACCTACACGGTGTGGACCAACATCAATGGCCTCTTCACCGACAACAAGCTCTAGCGGATCGTCTTCTTGCAGCAGGAGTTTTTTGGGTGTCACCAGAACGACTCCACCATCGAAGCCTTCTGTCTCCGCCTCAAGACCCTCTTCGATGAGCTCAATGACGTCGGGTTCAAGGTTGAACATGAGCTTCTTTTGTCGACACTCACCGCCGGCCTCAATGAGGATTTCGGCAATGCCGCGTCCAACCTCACCCTCATGGCCAATCCCACCTACGAGCGGGCTGTGGCCTATCTTCATCTTGAGGAGCGTCGGATGAAGAACCTCCGTACCCACACTGCCCTGGCCACCGGTCTCTCTCACGACGCCCCGACACCACCGCTGCCAGCGCCTCGTCCTCCGGCGCCCATGCAGCACCCGCCGCAGCAGCCGATGCCGCAGCCACCGTGCGCTGCCAACGGCGGGAACGGCGGGAATCGCCGCCGTGGCCGCGGCGGCCAGCGGCAAGGCGGTGGAAAAGGAGGTGGCGGCCCCCAGCAGCCCCGCTACGGCGGGCAACAGCAGCCTACGCCGCCCTGGGCCGACGGTTATAACCCCTGGACAGGGGTCGTTCATGCGTACAGCATGCCGGTGCCGCGACCCCCCGCCCCGGGCATCCTCGGCCCACGTCCGCCGACCCACCAGGCCCTTCTGGCCGTGCCTTAGTCGGGCGCCTTCGGGACCTACGGCGGCCCTCCCGTCCACCCTCCCGCCGCGCCCCTTGCCTACGGCGGCCCCGGGTATGGCGCGGCCTATGGGCCTCCCGCCGGACAGCAGCCCTACCACGGGGCTTGGGACCCGACGCTGCTAGCGGCGCTCCAGCAGGCCCCGGCGCCCTACTCTGGCGTTGGCGACTGGTTCATGGACTCCGGCGCCACCGCACACATGTCTGCTCACCCGGGTAACCTCTCCTCCGTCTATCCCACTTCCACTCCCTCCCGTATCATCATCGGCAATGGTGTCAGTCTCCCCATCTCTCATATTGGTTCTGCTAGTTTTCCTTCTAACTCTAGACCTCTTTCTCTTAATAATGTCATTGTTTCTCCACATCTTATTCAGAATCTAGTTTCTGTTCGTAATCTTTCTCGTGATAATTCTGTAACTGTGGAATTTGATGAAGTTGGCTTTTCTGTTAAGGACGCTCGCACCAGGATGATACTTCACCGATGTGACAGTCCCGGCGACCTCTACCCAGTTCAGTCGCCGTCATCTTCGGGTGGTCCTCGAGCCCTTTCCGCCGGCGTTGATCTTTGGCATGCTCACCTCGGGCATCCTAGCACTTCTTCACTTCGTCAAATAATGCGAGGATTTTCTTTTTCATGTAATAAAACGGCCGCTCACTCATGTGAAGCATGCCGGTTAGGCAAACATGTCTGCCTTCCTTTTACTTCCTCGTCCACAGTTGCTTCTTGTCCATTAGAGTTAATTCATAGCGATGTATGGACCTCTCCAGTACCCAGTAACTCCGGTTATCTTTATTATCTTGTTATACTGGATGATTATTCTCACTTTGTGTGGACATTTCCTCTTCGTAGGAAGTCCGATGTTCCCGCTGCTCTCATCGCGTTTTATACTTATGTCTCCACACAGTTCGGGCGGTCCATACTCGCACTTCAGACTGATAACGGAAAAGAGTTTGACAACCTCACCATCCGTCACCTTCTTTCCTCCCACGGCACCGTGTTTCGCCTTACCTGTCCATACACCTCCCAGCAGAACGGCCGCGCTGAGCGCATCCTTCACACTCTCAACGAGTGTGTCCGCACCTTACTTTTCCATGCATATATGCCACCTCAGTTCTGGCCTGATGCTCTTGCCACCTCCACCCTCCTCAGTAACCTCCGCTCCTGTCGCCCTCGCTGGAACTATGCTCCCCATCATCTTCTATACAACACTCCTCCCTCCTACGATGGCCTCCGGATTTTTGGTTGCCGTTGCTATCCTAACACCACCGCCACCGCACCTCACAAACTCGCTCCTCGCTCCGTTCCTTGTGTCTTCCTTGGTTACCTGGCTAACACTAAGGGTTATCTCTGCTATGACCCCGTGTCCCATCGTGTCATCACCTCTCGACACGTGTACTTTGATGAGCATGTCTTTCCTTTTGCACGGGAACAGGTGGCGCCTCCATCCTCTACCGCGGTCGGTCCACCGCGTCGCCACCTTCAGCCGGTTTTGGGCGCTTCTGCGCTGCCGCCCGCTGTGGCCCCCTCAGGGTGGGGCCCCTCCACGGTCGCCTCCTCGGGCTCGACGCCCCCATCCGTGCCTCTGCTGCATGATGGGCCGGCCTCGCCCGCGGCCGCTTCGACGCCTCCCACAGCGTCCAGTTCGCCTGCCAGGTCGGCCTCGCCCGCGGCCGCCTCGACTCCTCCCATGGCGTCCCCTTCGCCTGCCGGGCCGGCCTCTCCCACGGACTCCGCGGTGTCGACGTCGTCTCCTGCTGAGCCGGCCTCACCAGCAGCCTTGCCGGCCTCGCCGCCATCTCCTGATGGGTCGGCCTCGCCCGCGGCTGCTGGTCCTGCGTGCCCTCCACCACCAGCGGCCAGTCCGGTCACGCGCTCCCGCATGGGCGTTTTTCGTCCGAGCTCCCACTACGCCTCGGATGAGTATGTCTGCACCGCCTCTACCTCGGCACCATCCCTCTGCCGTCCTTGGTTCGGGCCGCTCTTCGCGACCCTCTCTGGATGGCTACGATGAGGAGGAGTTCGATGCTTTGCAGAGGAACCGGACTTGGCAGCTTGTTCCCCACCCCCGGCACGCCAACGTGATCACCGGCAAGTGGGTTTTCAAGCACAAGCTCCGCCCAGATGGTACCCTTGACCGCTACAAGGCACGTTGGGTCGTTCGTGGCTTCCGCCAACGTGCCGACGTCGATTTCACCGACACTTTCGCTCTGGTTGTTAAGCCCGGGACAATCCGCATTGTTCTACAGCTTGCGATCTCTCGTGCCTGGCCGGTACATCATATGGATGTCTCCAACGCCTTCCTTCATGGTCATCTCAAGGAGCAGGTTTTCTGTCACCAGCCCACGGGGTTCGTTGATACGATGTGTCCAGATCATGTGTGCCTGCTTTCCCGCTCATTATATGGGCTCAAGCAGGCTCCTCACGCCTGGTACCAGCGCATCGTTGCGTTCCTTCATCAGCTCGGCTTCCGCTCTACACGCCCCGACGCCTCGCTGTTTGTCTATCGCCAGGGCACCGACACGGCGTATCTGCTCCTCTACATTGATGACATCATCCTGACAGCATGCACACCTGAGCTCCTTCGTCAGCTTACTGATCGTCTTCGTGCTGAGTTTGCCATCAAGGACTTGGGTCCTTTGCACTACTTCCTCGGCGTTGAGGCCGTCCTGATGGCTTCTTCCTTCATCAGCGGAAGTATGCTCATGAGCTCCTTGACCGTGCTGGAATGCTTAACTGCAAACCCGCGGCCACGCCTGTTGGCACGACGGCCAAGCTCTCCGCTACTGATGGTTCTCCCGCTTCGGATGCTGCCTTCTACCGGTCTATTGTTGGTGCTCTTCAGTACCTCACTCTCACTCGACCGGAGCTTTAGTATGAAGTTCAGCAGGTCTGCCTTCACATGCATGCTCCTCGTGACGTTCACTGGCCGCTGTCAAGCGGATTATCCGCTACATCCGAGGCGCCATGGACCTTGGTCTCACATTGCGCACCTCCGCCACCACCGACCTCATCGCATACTCCGACACTGACTAGGCCGGCTGCCCCGACACCCGTCGCTCCACTTCAGGTTATTGCATCTTCCTTGGTCCATCACTCATCTCGTGGCCGTCCAAGCGGCAGCCCACGGTCTCCCAGTCTAGTGCTGAGGCTGAGTATCGCGTTGTGGCCAACGTCGTCGCCGAGTGTTCTTGGCTTTGTCAGCTCCTTCACGGGCTCTCGTGTCCTGTCGACAAGGCCACGGTGGTCTACTGCGACAACGTCTCCGCCGTCTACCTCTCCGCCAACCCGGTTCATCATCGTCGTACCAAGCATATTGAGCTTGATATTCATTTTGTTCGGGATCAGGTAGCTCTTGGCCATGTTCGTGGTTTACATGTTCCCACATCCCAACAATTTGCAGATATCATGACCAAAGGCTTGCCCACGGCGTCCATCGAGGAGTTCCGGTCCAGTCTCTGCGTCAGCAATGGCGCCGCTTCGACTGCGGGGGGGAGGGGGGGTGTTGAGTATATGTATTTAGCACATGTATTCCTTGTACTCCAAGTCTTCCTCCTTGTGTATAGTTGAGGATATGACTTCCCCTTGTACTACATATACATGTGTGTATGCACCCGATCAATACATTGAGAGTTGCATCCTATTCCTCTACATGCATGAAGCACATACTGGCAGAAAACTGCACCTGAATGGTACTATGTCAAGCGTGCAGCACCGCATCCGCCTGATAAAAATCACCGCAGCCGCCTTCACCATTTCTAGGGTAGTTTTGGAGCGATTGTGTAGAGCACACCCAATTGAGCGCATGCATCATTAGTCCAAGAACAGAAATGCTGAAGGGGTGATCCACAGGTTGCGTTGTTGCGCGGACGCACGGCCGTCCGGTCGTCTGGGATGCTAACATTGGCCGGAATCTGCGGGATCATAAGAAAGCACCACTTGCATCCATCCAGGCACTAGACATCCGGGCGCATCGAGCCTTTCTCTTGATGAGTGGTTGCTCTGGTATGATCTCGAGGATCAACTCATGGCAATATTCACTGATGAGGAGGCATACGGCATCAGCGGGGTACCCAACGGTGGGTTCTCCAAGGTGATGCCAACACTACCTACTTCCAGTCGGTTGCTAATGATCGTAGGCGGCACAACACCATCCCTCTCCTTTGGGATGGGGACAACCTCCTACAACGTCCATCTGACATTCGGTCTCATGTTGACGGTTTCTATAAGGCCCTCTTTTCCTCCTCCCTTAGGGGAGGCGTCGCCCTTGCCCCTGGCTTCTGGGAGGGTCCTCAGTTAGTCTCGGAGGCAGATAATGCAGCCCTCACGACCCTCTTCTCGGAAGAGGAGGTCTAGGCTGCCATCAAAGGTATGAACCCATCCTATGCTCCAGGACCCGATGGCCTGCCCGTGAGGTTCTTCCAGGTTTTCTGGAGCACCATCAAGGGCGAGGTGATGGCTATGTTCGAGGAGTTTTACGCAGGCACGGTAGATCTCAACCGGCTCAACTACAGGATTATTACGTTACTTCCCAAGGTCCATGGAGCCTCGGACATCTGTCAATTCCGCCTGATCACGGTTATCAACGTGATCTTGCGCATCCTTGCGAAGGAGTACACCAATAGGGTGGGTCCTCTCGCGGATCATATCACTCACCCCAATCAGTCAGCCTTCACCCAGGGGAGGTACATACTAGATGGGGTCTTGGTGTTCCATGAGATCCTCCACGAGGTCTGATCCAAATGTCAGAAGGCGGTCTTTTTGAAGATTGACTTCCATAAAGCTTACGATACGGTGCATTGGTCCTTCCTTCGGGAAGTTCTGCTCTGCAAGGGCTCCGATGATTGTTGGGCGACTAGGGTGATGCAGATGGTGTCTAGTGGCCGGACCACAATGAACATCAATGGGGAGATAGGCCCTTTCTTGCCCACCCTTTGTGGGGTGCGGCAATAGGACCCTTTGTCCCCCTTTCTGTTCAACATGGTGGTCGATGCTCCGGCAACCATCTTGGATAAAGCCAAAGCCACTGGCCATATCACTGGGGTTGTACCCCATCTGGTTGGAGGGGGTGGGGTCTCCCTCCTTCAATACGGGGACGCCACCATTATTATGGTGGAGGGATCCGCGCTAGACATCGCGAACCTGAAGTTCCTCCTCCTGTGCTTTCAGCAGATGTCGAGCCTCACAATCAACTTCAGCAAGAGTGAGGTCATGGTCTTGGGGTACTCACCTACCGAATTTGAGGACATTGCCAATCGCTTGAATTTCCCCCTGGGGTCCTTCCCGACGACATACCTCGGGATCCCCATTAGTGACTCTCGACTTACTGTGGCGGACCTTCGACCATATGTGGCCAAGCTCCAACACAGGGTTGAGCCTTAGAGGGGTAGGTGGCTCTCCAAGGCGGCTAGGACGGTGCTCATCAATTCGTCACTGGTGAGTCTCCTCGCGTTCATCATGAGCTTTTATAGTATGCATGAGACTTTGCATCACAAGATAACTAAATAGCAGTCCATATTTTTCTGGGTGAGCGATGGGGACTAGCAGAAGTATCATATGGTGCGGTGGACTCACATCTGCAGACCCAAGGATCAGGGTAGGTTACGGATAATGTCGTCCAAGCGCATCAATATTGCTCTGCTGACTCGTTGGCTGTGGAGGATCGCCCACGAGGAGGGTGGTCTGTGGCTGGATATTATTCGAGCCAAATACCTTTGTGGGCAACCACTCGCTTTCTGGCAGAGAGTGGGTGGGTCCTAGTTCTAGCAATCGATAATCCAGCTGCTCCCGGTCCTCCGCATTAGCTCTTCGATCGTGGTGGGTTCTTGGTCGTCGACCTTATTTTGGTTCGATCGTTGGGCCGGTGATAGCACCTTCGCTGCTAGGTTTCCGGGGCTCTTCTCCATTGCGGTGGAACCCTGTATTTCTGTGGAGGCCGCTTTCATTGACTTAGGGAGCCTCGCGTTCCGGAGGGCCTTTGCCCCCTGCAACATGATGATTGGGTGGCGTTGCTTGAGTGTGTCGCCCTCCGTCCGCCAGATATGGACCTCGATCAGGACCGTATGTCCTGGCGCCTTGAATGTCCGGCTGCTTTTCAACAAAGTCACTCTACCAGGCTATTGCCGCCACCCTAGGACCGGAGCCGTTGAATCAACTTTGGCCCATTCGGCTTCCGCTCAAAATTAGGATCTTCCTTTGGCAGTTGATCCGCGGTCGTGTGCCCTCCGGCGTGGAGGTTCTTAAGCGCAATGGCCCCGACAATGGATTGTGCCCGATATGCAAGACCGTAGAAGACTCCAATCACAACTTCTTCATCTGCGTTACTACACAGTTCCTATGGAGCTGTTTTCGAGAGGTGGGGGGGCTCTTGGTGTAACACCAACTTCCTCGACCTCTTCGAGGAACTTCAGACCTCTATGCTGAGGCTGCGCCGCATTAGGTGGCTGGGTATTGGTGTGCTTGCATGGACTTCATGGACGATTCGTAATAGGCTAGTGATTCAACATACTCTGCTTTGATAGCCTTCTGATGCTATCTACAAAATGTGTGGTTACGTGCAGCTTTGGCGGTCGCTTAGTCGCATGATGGACCGGGACGCATCGACATCCTCATCGCAGATCTTCAGGTGTTGGCCCTCTGCTTGGCTCCTCCGCTTCCCCCACCACCGTCTGAGCCGAATTAGTCCTCGGCCTCTACTGCGGCCGTGGTCGTACTTTTCCGCGGCCGCTGTTTGTTGTTTTTTTATTTCTTGGGGCTTGTTGAGTTGTGCCCTCGGCATTAACCCTTGTGCTTTGCTTGTGTGCTACCGTGTGTGTCGTGTGGTGTAGATCTTTGTGTTGAACTTGTTGGCTCTAGTGGTTTGCTTTATATATAAAGCGTGTCGAAAGCCTCTTTTGGTAAAGGTCTAGATTACCATCATTTTCTCATTCTTATTAGCTAATTGGCCTATCTTTCATATTTAGATTAATCTATGCTTTAGAACAATAGAATTAAAATTGTAGAAACTTCTCTAGAAGTACAAAATTAGAATTGTAGAAACTTCATACATTAAAAAATAATGAGGACATTCGCAATAAAATCAAATAATAATAATGAGGAAATATTCATGATCCGTAAGACAAGAGTTTGAATTGTTTATCCCCTCAAATATTTAGTTGTTACATGGGAGTTGCTTTTGCATTTGCTTTATGGCATCTTTTAGTAAAAATTGATTTCTTCATAGTGCCAGTTGTTTTCTTTCTTTGATGAAGTTTAGTTTCGTTAACCTAGGCCATCATCTACATATAATTTTGTTTCCGACCAACCACTACACTGTAAGAAAATCTCGCCCCCCCCCCATGTTTGAATGCTTGCTCTGTCCCTGATGTCATCACCTCCCACAATGTCTTCTCATTATTTAGCAGGTCCGCGAACAACCGTAAAATAGAGTTAGAGCACTCTAAATACTCGTTTCACATCCTTTCTAGCACCTTCTTTTCTTGAAGCAAAGTTAGATTTTTTTTTGTTACCTAGTGGATTGGAGAGGTCTTGACAAACTGCGCCCATGGAGGATAGGTATCATTACAAAGGTAGTGCCCCATGTTAGTCATGCCATTAATCGTGTAGTTGCAAGCCGGTACATCACCCTCGCACAACCTTACAAACAATGAAGATCGTGTGGCACGTTGATGTCACAGTGAAACCGTGGCATACCAAAGAAAGAGTACCAAATCCAGTGGTCGTGTGATGCAACTGCTTCAAGAATTATGCTGGGCTTAAGGAGGGGGTCAAATCAAACCTTAAGTCGGTCCCCTCTCTAAAAATTGCATGTAAATTTTTTACTCCGAAAATACATGGGCCTGGCCAAAACCAAGGTGGTGTGACACTTATAGATGAGTGCGGACGAAATTATAAATTGGTATCTTCTATATTTTGCCAATGTCCCTCACCTGTCATTATGGTGGCTTCAAAGTCCCGAAATCATCACTTGTGTAAGGACCGGAGTATATCGACCAGAGGGGGGTGAATGGGAGATTCAAAATTTCTTTCGAAATGTTGAATACTCTCAACACAGCACAACGGATAATCAACTAAGTAGATTCAGTTCTACGAAGGAAAACTATTCCCGAAGGAAAACTAGTTGTGAAGCAAAACTAGTTCCGAAACAAAACTATTTCTGAAACAAAAATGTTCCTGAAACAAAACTGCTACGGAAACACAACTGACCGGATTAAGTTCTACGAAACTATACTATCACAGATACATAATTATCAGCATAGATAGAATTGCATACATGAAGCAATTACACACATAACAAATACAGATCATGCACACTATTGCGAAATGTTCATCAGAGCAAGACTTAGCATAATGACTAAGTAGTACCATATGAAAACCAAATGAACATTCGGACAAACAACCTTAAGTACAGCGAAAGCATATATGCAACACAATATGGTCACAGTACTGAAAGGATTGCTTGGATGATAAAGAATCGCAGTACACAGATAGATATCTATCGACAGCAAAGAGCACCGAAAATAAACTACCGAAATAAATGCAGTAGGATAGAAATGACCAGTGGTGCTCGATGGCTACAGATGGTTTGGTAGACCAGTTCACTCTTCTGCAAAAGAGCTACATCTGGTTGGAGGGACTTGTGATTCAACACAGGAGATAAACTCTCTCCATCCTATTCTCCTCAACGTGAAGTTCCTCGAACTTCAGTTGATTTCACTCGTGGTAGATTCTTTTCGGCAATCTCCAAACCTTTGACAGACTTCTTCGCGAACCACAACTACTCTTGGTTGCTGAAGACTTTGCTCGGTGAAGACAACAACTCTTCAACACTCGAGCCGACACCTATCCATCTAGAGAGTATGCAGCTCTCAAGAGTAATAGGTACAAGAACTCTCAACTCAGATCTACTGTGATGCTCAACCACTATCTAAGTTTCGGATCTTGATTTTCTCTCGGTGGATTTTAAACTCAAATCTCTCAGAGAGGGGTGCTCAATCAATCTTATCAGAATCTCAAGCGGAGCAGCCACCGGACAACGCAGGTGCGGGGTGGCTATTTATAGCCGCAACCTTCCCTAGTGGGAAATGACCATTTTGGACATGCGGTCCAGCCAATGGCCAACCGACACGTTCTCAACGGTTGGATTTTAAGAGCAACGGTAACATTACTTAAGGAACAAGTAATGCTAACTCTTCGGTACCAATGAAATCTCTCGCAGCGAAGAAGAATTGCGTCTCTTGTTGGCAAGTATTCATTCGGAGCACAAAGAGATTTCTCTCGAACTCTCATAGGATTTGGCTAAGCATCACAACAGACAAAAGCCTCGAATACTTATACCCCTCTTAATAGTACGGAAGTCCTTTGACTCAAATAAGAGAAAGAAGAACAACGAAACAAATGCTACGTCTTTGCTTCATTTTCAATCTTCTCGACTGCAGTCATTCTTCTTCGGACACACCGAATGAAAATTGCTTTGCGTCAGCAATTCTTTCAGGACCATCTTCGGCACGCAATCTTTTTTCAGTATGCTTTCTTCTCGAAACATAACCTTCTCTTCTCTGCAACGCAGATGTTTCTCGGTGAAGTTCTTCGAACTTCTTGAAAGAATATAGCATTCTTCTTGATAACAAACTCTTCGAGACATGTCAATCTTTTCTGCAGCGCAGACAACTTTCGAGGAAGTTTATAGCAAACTTCTCGGAAGTGGCAATCTTCTCAAAATTAAGCTTCTCGAAGCATATCAATCTTCTCTGCTCTCGGGGAGATTATAGCAATCTTCTCGGTGACAAATCATTCGGATGATTATAGCAATTTTCTCGGTAGTAAATCTTTCGGGAATAACATTCTCCGAAACATAATCATCCTGTCTGCCGCGTAGATAATTCTCAGTGAAGTTTACGGAAATCTTCTCGACAATAAGCTTCTTGAAACATATCAATCTTCTCCGCTGCAATCTTCTCGGAAGATTATAGCAAACCTTTCGGTAGCATACCTTTCGGAAGCAAAACTTTCGGTAGCATTCCTTTCGGAAGAAAAACTTTCGGTAGCAAACCTTTCGGCAGATTATAGCAATCTTCTCGATACTCCAGGGACTATTTCTCTGTGTGTGCACTAGCAAACAAATTAGTCCCAAACTGTTTCTGACAACAATCTCCAAAACACAAGGGGCAAGGAATTGCACCAACAATCTCCCCCTTTTTGGACGATTGTTGACAAAACAGATAAACATCGAAGAGTAGATAGATATGTAACTAGAAACGTGTGGAATGTAAATTTGATAATTATCTTGAAGATAAATATGCTCCCCCTAAGTGTATGCAGCATATGAAAGATTAACCTTTTGCATAAACCTGCATATATAAGAATAAGCTTGGTGGAGAGATATTTCACATCTTCGAGAATAAATGGATTGCACCGAAGGATAATATCCGAGATATAATAGAGTGCATCCATACGTGAACTCTAGTAATAATTCCGCCTGCAAAAATAAATTCTCGAGAGAAATGAAGTATGGCAGGGGTTATTATCATTCGAGAACTAGAAAGAGTTCACAAGAGTTATACAACACTATAAGAATCAAATGAAGGCAAGTGTTGTAAACTCGAAAAACAACCCAGCAAAGACCCGCAAATCTATCACTTGATGTCTTCTCCCCCTTTTTGTCAACAAGTGTCAAAAAGGTGAACAAGAACATGAGACATTACGCGCCAAAAAAAAAACAGGCGCCCGAAGAAGATCCAGACTTGCTTGGCGAAGAAGTTTTCTGCCTCGAAGGTCATAGCATTATTTCCAGCTGTATTTTCTTCTGCTTCTTCATCGAAACACTGTGGCACAACTGGTCTTGCTGGAGCATATGCATATTTCTTCTGAGCAACTCTTTCATCAGATGGTAGAACAATGTTTTCCTAAGATAAAAATAGGCGATGTAGCTTCAAATTCATCGATAACATTATTCAGATTAATCCTCAGCAAATCTGTCAAAGGTAATCTGGTTGAAAACTTAGGAGTATTGCACTCTCGGAGATCTTCAATAGTCAGCGGGGCATCCATGAAGTCATATGTTTCAGATAGACCATCCATGTTGATTTTCTTCTTAGAAAGGAATTTCCTCAGCTTTTTCCTCAAACAACTCTTGTCTTCTTACACACTCATATGAATTTTTCTCGGTCTGTTGTGGAGACTATTCAACTCATGCGTGAGATGCTATTTTTCTGTCTGATCATTATCAATGTTCCTCGGCAGAAGTTGTTGGGTTCTAAGACTGATATCCAACTGTGTCATAACCAAAGGTTTTGATACAGGCTTAGACCTTGAAATTTTTAGACTGACACCTTTCTCTAGAGCCTTGGATGAATTGTCTATGAAAGCTTTGCCTTTTGAATAAACTTTCAACACGTGCAAAGTGTCTCTGACATGATGGATAAATTTCTCTAGAGCTTCTTGAGCAAAGTATTCTTTCCTTTGCGCATCAATTGATAATCTTCTTCTCTGCTTCATTTTCTTCGGCAGAATCAACAAGCTGATGCATGAATACATCTTCGTTATCGGAGACATAGCCAAGATATAGGCCATTGAGAGTTTTGCACAATACACCATGAATTTCTCCTGAATCATATGCTCCCGGCAGAGGACTTGTAGTATGACACAGAATATAACGGAAGGTTTGAAAGTTGAACTTCAGATATTTTTTCCGAGAAAGAACCATACGAATGATAATCGCCAACCTTATCCGAATCCATCAGGAGGTGAAATTGTTCATCAGAAATTTCATCGATAAAATACACACGAGTTTCAAAGTTGTTGCTTTCAATCCGAAGGAAATGCAGACACTCGAGAAATTCTTCAGCGCTGCCCTTCATGACATGGAGCCTTCGAGAGAAACGTTCCTTGAAACGGGAGTACTTGGAACTTGAGTTGATGTAGTCACGCGGGTTTGTGGGTGTAAAGTAGTAGGGATCTCCTCATCACTCTTAGAATGGCCTTTATAGGCTTTTGATGATTTCGAGATTTAGATTCACTGTAGGACAACCGTAACTTATAGGTTTTTCCGGTGCATTTGGTGAACGGTCACGTGAAGGATAACTATTCTAGAGAGGTTGTTTATTCCTTGCATGAAGGTCGTTTGAGAGGGCTAGACTGGCTACCACATTGAGCCTATTAGTAGCTACTGTAGTGAAAATTTCGAAGCTAACATCAAAGAAGATCGCCTATACTGCTGGATTCATTCAACCTCCTTAATTTTTGACAATAAAATAAATTCACTGTAATTTAGGCTAGATAGGTCAAGTTGGCTGGCGTGTAGAAATTTAAACACCTTCATGAGTTCTAATTTGATGATCTCCTAGAAATTTTATAGAATTCTACGGGGAAGTCATTTGGACCGCGTGTTTTGTTGTGCTCCATTTGAAACACATCAATTCCACTCCTCTTCTGAGAAGGGTGATGTGAGAATACCATTTTCCGCTGCCGAAACCTGAGGGTTCGAGACTCGTTGAGGGATCATCCGGAGCCCAAATAGCATTTTATACTACTCCCTCCGATCCAAAATAAGTGCCGCAGCTTTGAACTAAGGTTACGCTGTAGCACTTAATTTGGATAGGAGAGAGTAGTATTTTGTAGGAGTAATATACTCTGTCAGGTACGCCTGATCCTAAATTCGACTGTCATTCTAATGGAGACTGTAGACCGAAAGTGATCTTCTGAGCGCGAGCACAAGTGCGCGCGGTATCCTCCCCGCTCGTAGGCCTCGTGATCCATAAACACTCACGTATAGGCCCAGCCAGTATTCCCGTATATCTATGAGGAAAGTATTGTTTTCCCCCTGAAATCCTTTTTGATGGACCAGTTTCCCCCTCAACTCTAATACCGGATCAATCAGCCCCTCAAATCTTTAAAACCAGATCAAATTCCCCCCAAAGGTGGTTTTGGGCAGTGGTTTGAACCCAGACCATGCTCTTCTCGCTGACTCGACTCGCTGACTAGGCTGACCGTGCTCCAAGGCGCCAGCATGGCGGACGCCTACTCCTGGTCCTCCAAGCGGAGTTACAAGACCGGCTACGTCTGGCATGACCTTACCACCGACGACCCCGTGCACCCCGGCGCCGAGTACGTTCTCAAGGCCCCGAGCTGCTCCAACTCCTCCCCGTACTTGATTTTGCGCGACGCCTCCGCCGGCGCATCCTCGTCCTCCTCCACCTCCAGCTGCCAGGCTGGGAACGAGAAGAAGATGCCTACAGCGGCCATTAGCAGGGCCCACGACCGACGCAAGAAATGGAGCTCCTTCGACCTCGGCCAGTACGGGGTGGCCGCCGCGCGCATCGACGCCGGGGCGGACGCGGCCATGCAGACCGGCGAGAAACACGGATGGCACCGGGGCCTCGAGCCGTCTCCACCGCAACAGCCTACGACGAGCTCGGAGCCGACGAGATTTCGCTGGCGTTGTCGTCCAGCAGGCCCGACACGCTGGAGACGCCCGCATGGCCGCCGCCTCGAACACCGACGCCACTTAGCGGGAGGAAGAGGATGCGGGCCTGGCGCAGCAGGGCGTGATCGCGGGCGGCCGGATGCTCGCGTCGGCGGTGCTGATGCAGCTCACCTCCTGCAGCGGCCAAGCGGGACGCCGGTCCGGGCGGTGCGAGGCGCACAGAGCATTTCCCGTGTGGGCGGTCGGACCTGAGCAGCAGCACGGCGGCGAACGGCTTCACGGGGAGCATCGGCGTCGTCGTATGCATCGAGCAGGAGTACTTCAGCTGCAGCCCGATGGAGACCAAGAAGACGACGAGCGACAAGCGTGCGGGCCACAGAGGCGAGCTGGGCGCGTGCACTGAAGCGGTCATCTCCATCCAACTGTTGTGACGCGAAGTGCACGGTCAACCCAAGAAAAATGCACGGTATGGGTCAAAACCACTCAAAATCAAGTATGAAACCACTTTAGGGGAGATTGATCTGGTTTTAGATATTTGAGGGGCTGATTGATCCGGTATTAGAGTTGAGGGGGAAATTGGTCCATTAGAGAGGATTTCAGGGGGAAAACGATACTTTAGAGATGAACAGTTCCCCGTGGCCCACGTCTGTCATGCCGGCCTTGTTACGCCGTGAGATACCTGGGCTCTGGCTCAGACGTCCGCAGACGGGGTGGGCCGTTTTCGCGCCGATTCTGGGCCAACGCAGCCTGTCGCTCAATAATTGCATCGCACCTTACTAGTCTTCCCCTTCACGATTCATTCATCCCCTCCCGTGCTCGCTCAATCTCGTCGACAGCTAATCCAGCGCCATCTTCCGCCATGTCCACCTCCGCGTCTACTGGATTCGACGACGAGATGCTGCCGCTCATCCCATGCCCTGCATACGGCGGACAGTTGGTCACCTGGATTGCTCAGGGCGGCGACAACGCCGGCGACCGCTTTTACAAGTGTGCCAGGAAAGACGCAAGATTTTTCTGTAAACTGCTCTTCAATCCATATTAGGATCCATGGCGAGAACTGCCTTCTACTGGTCAGGCTTTCTTGTAGCCACACTGAGGAAATGGCTCACCCCGCGCCCCCTGCCCACTTGTTTATGTATTTCCTGCCCATACTCTTCCCGCTCATACAGTTCGAATTTCGAACGGGACCAGGCGAGTAATGGGCGGGCGGCCTCAGACAGCGACGCACTTCATCAACGGGGAAAAGTGCTACGTTCAAACCATTGAACAGTTTGGCGCACCCTGAGCTGGCACCTCTCCTCATTTTCAAATTGAAGCAAACAGAGTCAGAGTTTGCATGCCAGGCCGTAAATATGTGGAATTCGGAAAGCAATCCTGCATCTCTGAAGCAAGGCCAGCATGCATGTATTGTTTCACAAAAATTCAGTACACAAAGACACGTTCCTTCTCATGGTAATTCCAGAATGCATGCACAAATTCTACAAAAATTCAGAAGCACAGAAACACTCATAGTGTTCACAGAACCAGACAACTTTGTTTAAAACTTCAGAAATCAAACATTAGCTTGGTGCTAACACTCATACTCTAAAATCGACACTAGTTTAGACATACAATACTCTTGTTCGGCCAACCCAATTTATTTATTTTGGTTGCCATACATCAGTTATACATGTCTCAACAGAACTTATACTGACGGAACTATACATCAGTTCTACATGACAAATTCAGCAACCATGATTCAAGAAGCACTTCAACTGACGGAACTGCATCAGTTCTACATCTCTCAATTCTTCAGGTTGCAGCCACTGCTCACATGCCAGCCAACCTGAGATCACCCACTTTGTGGCAGTTGTTTCGCCTGTGACCTTCAATTCCACAGTTTTTGCACCTAGCCGGTTTGCGGACAGGTTTCAGGGCATCATCTCGGTCAGGGCAGGTCGTTCTCTTGTGCCCTTGCCCGCGACATATGGTGCAGAACCGAGTTCGTTTGCTCAACCCCTTGTAAGGTGCCTTCTCCCTGCTAGTTGATGGCCGCCCCATTTCTTTGCGCTTCTTTGGTGCCAACAGTCCGCTCAGTCTGTTCCCACTCTCATTTCCAGAAGTAGCATCATCGTTGACAGTGCCCATGCCTGCCCCACCACTTGCAGCAACCATTGCCGCTTGTGCTGGCTGCTGATTGACAACATCTCCATGTTCAGCGATCCTGTCCTCCAATCCTAACCCATCTCTAATTTCTGCAAAGGGCTGCATCTCCACCATGCAATTCTTCATGAGGGACGTGAATTTCTCATATGCTTCTACACTTGAATCATCCATCCGCACCAACTCCATGGCATGCATGTACATATTGAAATGCCTGAAGTTGAAAGGATTTTTGTGTGCATTATCCCTCTGATATTGAGTTAGATGAGCTGGTAGTATGTCTCGTGCATCCCCGTCCATCGCTTCACAATGTGTTTCTGTGGTATCTCTGTAATACGGATAAAATCCAGCACCTGCATAATCCAAATTTAGCCAGTTAGTTCATCATACACTTCACAGACTATATCTACATATCTCAGCATCAGCTTGGATATTAAAACTCATCTTACCTTCAAAACATGGCTGCATAGGACTCCCATGTGTGCAAATTGCCCGCACTCGCAGTGAAATTCCTCGCCTCCGTCGAGAACGTTTACCTTATACGACACTCTGCACCACTTCTCCCTCCTCGCTGCCTCCGTATGAATAGCAAGGTAAAGTTTCCCCTTCTCAAGCTCTTCGACCTGGTATGCGCCGCACGCATACAGTATGTACCCAAACTGCTCAAACATAGCTCGTGTGTATATCTTGCCAGCATGTCGCTCAATAGCTAAGTTTGCTCTGTACAGTGGTCTCCCCTGAAATGCAGTACCATCAGATCAGTGATTACGATACTACCAGCCTACAAGTGTGAACTTTTATTTTGACTTACTATTCGTGTCCGCTTCTCCTCGTAGTTCTCCTCTGCCTCCCTGTCAAACTGAAGTCTCATGTACTTCTTCACAAACACATGCATTGGACAACCCCCCCGAACATAATTCTTCAGCATATGGTTTGCACTTTCACTCTGCTGAGTACTAGTCATCTTAGCACAGAAAACACCTTTAAAATACGGCTTCGCCCAATTGTGCATTATTTCATAAAGTTGGGTCATGTAGTCATGCGTCTTTAAATTATATTTATCAACCAATATCTTCCAAGCATCCTCGAATTCCACTCTGCCCTGAATTCGCTCTTCTTGGTGTAAAGCGAACCAAGTGATTCCTTCGCCTTTTTGAGGACATGCCACTTACACCAGCGGTGTGCCGTCTGCGGCATCACATTTTTTATGGCGGCCTCCATCGAACGGTTCTGATCTGCACAACAACACGATTCATGTTAGACAAGCTTTCATCTCAAAGCATCCTTTCCGTTTTGTATGTCATCAAGAGAATTTGTATAGAACAGGTTCATACCGGTTAGAATTGTCTTAGGTGCACTTCCACCCATCATCCTAACGAACGCTGTAAAAACCGACTCAAAGGTCTCGAATTTTTCGTCACGAAACAAAACCCCAGCTAGTATGATGCTCTGAAAATGGTTATTCACACCTACAAAGAGGCCAAAGGGCATGTTGTACAGGTTAGTTCTGTACATCGTATGGAAGGTAACAACGTCTCCGAAGAATGTGTGCTGCAGTCTGCTGCTCCCATTTGCCCACATAAGAGTGGTTATCCAACCATCTTTGTCTGACTGGACTCGGTATGTGAAATGCGGATCTCGTGAACCCAAATCTGCAAAAACCTCCATAGTTTTCCTAACATCATCCTCTGCCTGCTCTCTGCTGATTTTGCCACACAAATTCTTCAGAGCTCTTTTTGTGAAAGGTACCTTCTCCATTGAACCAAAAAAACTCCCAATGATGCTGTGCACTTTTGCCAGGTTCACATTTTTCTGTCGCAACTGCTCCACCAAGTCCCTGCTGTAGGCATCAATATGCTTGTGCGACGGCCAGTGTATTGTCTGACCATATGTTGGAGACAACGAATGGTTGTGCTGTTCACGATGCTCTGCTATGTACCAACCATTGTCCTTTGATCGGAGGAGTCTTATTAATGCAGGGCACTCGTATCGACACGACCGTGTGTTCTCCACCCCAGGTTTATCCTGCAAAAACCAAAGTGGATGCAGGAGAAACGGCTCAGGTTCCATCCCCATGAAGGAATCACATCAGATTAATAGACAGTACTACAGGGAGGGTACATATGCTTACCGCACACTCACACAATTTCTTGCATGCATTTTGTTCTCTCCACATTCAGCCTACTCTTCCCGTATCTAATTCCAAAACCCTTCTCCCACGAGTATAGATTGTAAAAATCATATGCCTCCCCAAGTGTATCGAAGCTTGTACCAGGAGCTGGGACAATTACAATGTTCTCTGGTTGATCAGCAAACCCCCGTATCACCTTCTCAAGGGCACTGGTTCGCCCAGGGCAAGGTGCCCTTCCTGGGGCAGCTGCTCCAATTCTAACCCTGCATTTTTTCATAAATTAATGTGTGAGTGCATGGTTTTCATACCAATTCAATAAATTCCCGATGACATACATATGGCTGCATTGATAAGTTCCAGCATTCTCAAAGTCACCTACTTATGATCACTCGGATGTCACTACCCATGTGTTTCTACTTCAATTGCAGCAGTACAGCAGAAGCTCTAACACTGAATTCTCTGTTTCTTTATTTGCTTATTTCTGAACCAACTCTCTACATAACTAATCAACGCCATGAAACCTTTGTCTTTTTATTCTTTAATTCCCATCGCAACGGTATCTATTTTCGCACGGATTAGCACCCTACATGCAGCTCAGTTAATGCAACATACAGACATTTGTAAGGTGGACAACCATTGCAGGAGCAGAACAACCAATTGCATAGGTCAACGATGCAAATTCATCTGTCCCAGGAATTAATTCAGTATATTTTATATGTTCTAGGTGACTTTTGCTATCTTTTATCCCTACTTTCATAATCCAGTATGCATAAAACATCCTTACAATGCAATGGTTCTTTTTATTATTATCAAGCGCTGCTACTATCTGATCCAACAAAAAATGTAGCACTACATTTCAATTTTTAATACATCTTCCTACACAAATCTGAAACTAAAACGTGCTGGATTTAAGCTCAGCCTATCTGCCAATCAGTCCATGCCATCTACAGTACACGTAAAATCAGTCCAGGAGCCTGTACTGCAAGCACCATTGACATGTAGATTACCTGCGAGTCCAGCCTGGGGTCTTGGGATCAATCTGTCTAATAGATTGCTCACATGCTTGCGGTTCAGCATCCCCTTCGCCTGCAGCTCCCCCCTCGGCCGCACAGATCTGCCCGTCAACGCTACCAGTCGCCATGGGTGGTAGCTGCTCAGCCTCAGTCGCCATCGCCGGGTAGTGCAGCGGCTCCATTGGAAGCTGGATGTCGTTCACTTCTTCCATCACCGCGGTGCTGCGGACGGCAAAATCTGTGTGTCAGGCAGACAGATCGACTGCCAAGATAGAGAAGCAGAATCTGCAGATTAAGTATTGGGACGGCGGCGGCGGGCAGAGGGGATTTTCTGTCTTACCTCCTAATCGGTTGCAGCAGGAACTCCATTGCAACGAGCGCCACCTGTTTTTGCTCCACCGCAGATCTGCACGGGCGTCAATGGTGATCCAAAAACCCTTAGCCAGAGGTGGGTGACAGCCCCGCGTTTGGCATTTACTAGCGCCCATACCGCTGCCTGCCGGAAAGCGCAGTTCCTGAGCCACGGATCAGACGGGCAACACAATCCCGAGCCACGGCTCTGCTTTCTCGCCGTCACGGCGCAGGCTGCACGCCCCGTCTCCGGCAGGACGAACTACCCAGCTCTGTACGGTATTCCCTCACCATGTGGATTAAAAAAGAACGACTGACTGCCTCTGTAATTGAGCGCCACACATCCCGAAGCGAAGTCCTGCCGCCCAGATAAAGAGATCACCTATGCTCGTGACCAGAACAACCGCGTCCTAGACTGTAAACACACTTTTTTCCGACGACGCCGATTGGCGATCATATGGACCTTCTGCCTACAGTGTGACCTTCCTTTTTCAAGAGAACAAACCCACCATCCGGCGGCAGACGCCACCTAAAAACTTCCGTGCGACGGTGCAAGTGCGTTGTGCGCTGAAACCCTCACTGACCTCCACCTTGGTCCGCCGTGTGAGTGCGATCGGCCGTCGGCCTGCGATCTCGCCGTTGGCATGGGAGTCTTGCCTCTTTTCCTGGAGTAGATAGCATAATGCCATTGGGGTTCCTTCCACTCGGGCTCGCTCGCTCGTATTAGACCATCTACTCCCGGATTTAGACGGTCTATCTCGAACGATACTTTTTTTTTAACACAGTACAGACGCAAGCGCTCATATACACGCGCATACACTCATCCCTATGAACGCACACACGCACACCCTATCCCTATGAGCACCTCCGAAAGACTGAGCCGGCATATCATCTTGACATTTACGAAGTCACCGTAGGCACCTCGTCGTTGACGGGAACGTCTCCTCCCACTGTATGCGCATCGCCGGGAACGCTGAAATAAATCCAGAAATAAATTCGAGCACCAGGATTTGAACCCTGATGGGCTGGGGATACCACAGTCCCTATAATTATCCAACCACAGGTTGGTTCGCTATCTCGAACGACACTTGCCTTGCCTAGTCTATACGCTTCCTGGAACTGAAATACTCCCTTCATATATTGGATGTAATAACGCCTGATATTATGGGACGAAGGGGGTACAATTTATGGTCGAGATAAAACTGGGCATATAGGAGAACTTGGACTTGAACTGCACAATCGGCCTGCCTTGAAATTTACGTGTTCAACTGCTTAATTACAACCGGAGTAGATCGGATCATTACAGAGGGCATTATCATTTCAGGAAGCTGCACACAGCAAGCAAACGGCGGGAAACAAACAACGAGATGCATACATAGCATGCCCTGGTTTCAAAATATGGTCAGAGCATGGAAGCAACGTACTACGCGACCACCCAACCCCAGCGATCTGCTGCTGGTCTCAGCAGACAGCCAAGAGGCCATGGCTGGACAGGGTTAAGCGGCACTGTCGGTGTGACTTACCGAAAAAGGCTTTCGCCCCGCTTTATAAATAAAGCAAACCACCACCACAGCCAACTGATACAACCGTGACTTGGCTCAACCTCACTGCAGAAATGGCCCAAATATTAACCTTGGACTTACGACAGCCCAAGGCTGTAGATTCCAGCGATTCGCTCGTCCTCAGAGGACAGACGGTCCTCGACCTCGGCGTCGGTGAAGGTGAGAGCTCTCTGCAACTTTTTGGGGCTGAAAACCTCTGTATCAACCGTGTACACGGCTTTAACGGGGCGGTGATCGGATAGCCTCATATCAACCGTCCCATAGGACAATAACCTCATTCCCTTGCCATACGAAAGAATTCGGTCACACCTAGAGGTAGTCACACATTTTTTGTTAGCACACGTGACGTTGTGACGACAACTTTGAGATTTATTGTAGATGGAATTTTTATATGGAATAAATCATGTAAAAACACGAGAAACACTGCTTCTCTCACAGCCAACTTATGCAGGTGCAGTTCTAATGGCAGTAGTTCATATGTGGTGATTAGATTGCATACCATGAAGGTGTCCTCCTCCCAGATTTTGGCTCATCACTTGTGTACTTCTTCGAGTTAAACCTGTACTTGTATGTTGGAGGGAAGCTGATAACTCCTTCGGTCCACCCATCAAATAAACGTCCTTTCCTCAGTTCTACTCTTAGCTGTCATACAGTGGAAAAAAAGGTGAGGTGGAATCTATGGAGAAGTATTTCACTATATGCTACCAAAGTTTACCTGGTCTTTCTCAAACAATCCATTCCAGTCGTGGTTGGAGATAAATTCATGTGTTTTTTCGTATGATAAGTTGATCCTATAATTGAGATCCCCTAGCCAGAATATGCTTCTGAAACAATACAAAATATTAGATGTCTATAAAGTTTTATGTAGCAAGGCAAACTCATGCGGTGCTTAACAACAATAAACTAGAATTTCCTACAGGTAAAGGTAAAATTTTCGGCGTGTGTGAAGTGCAAACATTTTATTTTCTGTGACAGTGATACGACTTCATGATTTGCTCCTTTCGCCTTGAAATATTTAAGTCTATACCAATACAAAAAGCACTAGTTTTCTGGAATCAAACGTCCTCAATCATCCATCTATTTTCAATCTACTGACTCATGTTTTTCACTGGACCCTAGAAATTCGGCCTCAAATGCCCACTAACTCTCATAATATATCTTCTTAAATTTGCAACACTAATTGCGGAATAACTAATCAATTTAGCAATATCCGCGTTTTACTAGATTGCTCCGTGGTAAACACCAAGGATATAATGACTTCGATGGTTTTCTTGAATTACTTCCGACTATGTATTATGTATTCTGCGAATTTTATGATTATAATTAATTTATTACTGTCATAGTCAAGGTTGGCAGGTTCACAATTCTATCAAGCGATTCTACGACTTTACTATCCATATTGATTGGATCGATTCTACGATCCTAGTTAGCAGAATCTATGATTTTAAGATTCTATTGGTCATTTTCCTATGATTTGCCATCATAACGTAGGGGTTTCGGCCCGATTTAAAATAGTGATTCTGACAACCTCCGTTATAGTGTTTAACGTCGCATGATCCAGGTGAGAGGCCATGAAAGCTTGGCACGCCCAAATTTTATTGGAAGGAAAACTGTAAGGGAGACCCCAACAACATAAATAGGAATCCAAATTCGCGTTTGTGAGGACTTGAACCAATGTGGTGGGAATGTACATCTACTCGCCCAACCAACTAATTTGGTGCACCCAAATTAGGTGTGTGCATGCTTCAGCAATCAAATTACCAATCCCTTGTATACACTGGAGTCTATATTTAGTTTTTTTAGCCAAACCTATATATCCACATGGTGTACGTCTACTATATCTAAAAGAACATCTTGATCTGATTGTAATAAGTTATCCAAGATCTCGTTTCATGCAGCCGCCCCCTCCCCACAAAGGTCTAGGGTTCCTCTGCCTCCTACCGATGCCGCCATCGGTCCGCCTCGTCTCCGGTGGCCTTAGGGCCATGGGGGCGCGGTGGATCCTGGCCCTTGCCGGCGGGAGGGCTCCGTTTTTAGATGCTTCTTCGAGTTTTGTTAGGGTTTGTGTCCTGCTCAGGAAGACGAGATGATAGCGGCTCCCCCTGAATATGGAATAAGGTTCTCCCCGCCTAACCCCCGTCCCGGTAGTGCATCTAGCATCGTCGGTAGGTGTGTGGAGGTGTGTCTCCGACGGATCTGTCCTTGGTGGATTTGCTCGGACTGGTTGTAGTTCGTCTACGTTCTTGTGTCTTCAGGTTGGATCCTTCCGATCTACGCTACTCTTCAATGGCGGCGGTTGCTGTTCTGGTGCGTTGGTCCTATGGGGTCTTAGCATGACGACTTCCCGACTGTCTACTACAACAAATTTTGCCCGGCTCCAGCAAGGGAGGGGCGATGATGGTGGCGTACCTTCGGCTCGCTTCAGTGCTTGTAGTCGTCGCTAGGTGGTCTACGGATCTGGATGTAATTTTTGTTATTTCTGGTGTTCGTTGTACTGCCATGATTGAAGATGAATAGATTGAAAGTTTTCTAAAAAAAAATAAGTTATCCAAGAGCTCACCACGATGACAACCGGTTTAAGTCACATGGGAACTTCAGGAAGTTGAAGGGTAGCATATAATTCTTGAAAGAAAAATAATATATTTTTCACTTACTCGTGGTCATATATTGTCTTAGGCGTGCTCACTCTGGAATTAAATACTGTCCTTCGATGGATCTCTTGCACATCCGCATTCCTTTTTTGTTCATCTCCTTCCTTTTCTCCAGAGGTCAGGTGACAACAAAGAAAGCAGAAGTGTGTCTGATATATCGACATACTTACTGCTATTGATCCCTGGAGCATGTTGAAGTAAGAAACATTAGCACAGCAGTTCATAATCCTTTTTTTTACAGGGAGCACTTCATAATCAATACCAAAACATACTTTTTTTTAGAAAAGGAGGATCTCCCCCGGCCTATACCAAGACATACTGATGTAAGGTAAATACAAATGATATGATAGCTGGTCAAGATGAAATGCATTCGGTGTAAACAAGAATGCACTCCTTTCCTCGCAGTATTTGGGTAGGTGGTAAAAACATATGAATCAGTGAAGGAGTAAAATTGTCCTAATGTCTAATGAATTCTAAATGCACGTCATACGTACATGCATTTTGGAACTCACTTTATGCAACAATGTAAGTGAGAGTGATGTGATCCATAGAAACTTACCTTGTTACCAATGTACCCCATAGCACCTACACCTACAGTTGATACTTTCACGTTCTGAATGCGCTTTCGCAGGCTCCTTCGTACCCATATTGTGAGAAATACTCCGACCATCTGCTTGCTTATTATCCTTACAAAGTATGGTCTTTTTCCTTTAGCTACCACACTTTCAATGTTTAAACCATGAAGTGCACTATCCTCGGGAAAAGCACAGGAATCTTCATTAACTGATTTGAAAGACAAATATGTTTTTAGTGCCTTCCCGGAAGCAAATGGTTGTGTGCTGTCTGGAAGACACTGAGCCAACATATCCAAAGGTTGTTCTGGCCAAATCATTCCAAGCCTCTCCGAGTGACTGAGTGTTTTGGTTAACATCTTCTGGTTGATCGGCTCTTCCAAAAGAGAGGTGTAATCTTTAAAACTTACTATGTTATGGGATCTATTGAAAGTCTTCATTGAAGGCAACCTGCTGAAGTTATCAGCCTGTGGACTAGATTCATCAGGAGCAGAAATGGAGTGTTCAAGTCTGTTGCTATGACTATCATCATCATCAACAACAACTAAATCTTGTTCGTTCCATGGGTGCACTTCCCCACCACTTTCGCTGTCAGACTCGCTATTAAGTTCATCTTCCATTGCAAGAGCGTCATCAGATGGCTTGAACCTTGATGGAGATGGAGGATCACTGTGACTTTTATATTTTGGTTTATCTGGACTAATCTTATTCAGTGTTTCACGAATGATATGTTCCCACATGGAAGCAGGACGGTTGTCTTCCGCGCCAAATATATTCCCAGCATTTAATGGAACAACTTCCTGAAATCTGAAATATAAAAAGAATCTCATAAAAGTGCTAATCTTATTACATTAAAAAAATAAGACCAGGTGATCAAACTCATAGGAGCGCATATCATTTGGAGTTAAAGTGATAGCTCATGGTTTGATATTCTTTGTATTCAGTAACATGGGAGGTTCAGTTATCCAGAAATATAACGGGAGGTTCAACAAGTTACCCAAGAACATATATGTCAGCAGGCTCCTTCATATCCAACCATTCTTGAATATCCAAATCTTGAGGTGGAAGTTTGCCTGCAACATTCCATGTTCCTACGCAGACCCTGAATATTAAACCCAACAGACTATAAGAAATGACAGTAACAGAACAAACATAGTAGATGTTACTACTTTGAAGTCTTGCTGCAAGGCAAGACAGATATCCTGAACGAAAAATGAGCAGTTATTTAACTTAACTTATATTATAACATATAAGGAAAATAAACAGTTAAAAAATTGAGTTCTAGAAAATGCGAAAAATTAAGGAGCATAGATCCATGCCTCAGTTCCTTGACATCGATATACTGAGCACGAAGAGTCTCTGACTTGCGCCTTCTATTAAGACCGTATGGAACACCCTCCATTTGGCTATCTGCAGTATTGATAAGTTGTGTCACCACATAAGAAAAGCTAAGCGCGCCTTTTTGAGAACAAGACGGTGTGCCAGAGGAGGTCCAGAGATAAGTCTAGTCAAAAATTGGTGAAAGGGTATACGGGTATATGTCTGCAGTATTGTTTGCCAGCACTAGTACTTTAATTCGCACCAAGTCTGTAACAAAGCAAACATCCAGAAGCAGATTCAAAATGTACACTATGGAAATACTAAGGTGATGATTCAAGGGGAAAACAGTCACAAACGGAAGAAGATTCAAGAGCAATTAAGTTTGCAGCTATGAATCATTAAGGTCGCCTATTTGATTCGAGCCTAATTTTCATGTGCATATTTCTTTGGTAGAACCAACAGTGCAACAATCATCTTCTGTAGTTCAAATAGTTCATTCGAAAACGAAGACATATGCTGGCTACAAAAAGCATCGAATTACCAGTAGTCTGGGCACCCAATCCACGCATTCTCCGGCCCTGATCATATCGCTGGCGTTCCCATCCGCACATCTCTGCACCAACATAATTATATATATAGAAAAACTATTAGACTTTGGTTGACCATATCAATATGCAAACCTGAAGTCGGGAAAAGAAAGCGACCAAAGAGGCATGGACAACAGAATTTCCATGCATCCTCTTTTAAAAGTATTTTGCTTTCTGCAACCTGCCACGCGTTGCAACTATGTTCTTGCAATACAATTAGAGCTTGATTTCCTTACTTATTCCTTTTGCTTTCTCTGAAAAGCTTATCATTTGAACTTCACTACTTATTCCTTTTGCTTTCTCTGAAAAGCTTATCATTTGAACTTCACTACTTATTCCTTTTGCTTTCTCTGAAAAGCTTATCATTTGAACTTCGCTAGGAAAACTATTGAATGTGCTGAAATTTCATTTTTAGTTTTTTACTCTTAGATAATGGAGGAGGCGTTTACTTTAGTGTATTCCAAGAAAGCGAAGGAATATACCGAGACCGAAGCAAGGTGATTGGCTTAGTATTTTCGAAGACAACACCAGACCAGAATGGACAAAACAGAAGGAAGGCACATTTGGCAGTTCCTCGAAATCTACCGCCCTCCCACTCGTATTTGTTTTTTGGGCAGAAAGACAAGGGACGTATCGCCGAACTAAATGGATCAGGTGGTGGTTGGAAGAATCAACCTGCCCACATGCAACTCCTTTTAGGCAGTAATAAATGGGCCGGCGAGGAAGATTAAAGATGAAGAGCAGAAAGCAACGAACAGTTTGGAGTCTGGACTAGAGTGAATCCAGCCCGGATGCTTTGGCCGATTCACTGAATTTGACGTTGAATTTCGATTTGTTAATTTGACGATGGGGCCAGGTCAGCCACATGATACTAACTTACGGCGGAGGGGACGGAGACGGAAGGGGAGGGCAGTTCATGGCGGAGGGGACGGAAGGGGAGGGGAGGGGATCGTGCACCTTCGTACTCGGAGTCGCTGTCGGCCTCGTCGGCGGTGTCGCCCTCGTCGGCGCTGTAGTCGGAGTCCGGCGACCGGATGTTGAGCCACTTGCGCAACACCGTCTTGGGCCACAGCTGCAATCCAATCCAAGCCAAACCGGAGCAAATAGTACGTTACAGTCACGAAATACAGTTGATTAATAACCTCAAACCCCCCGACCGATGGATGATCCACCGTCCAAAAATAAGGAACGAGGGAGCGCCGGGCGCACCTGGTTCTGCTTCTTGGCCTTGCGGCGCGCCTCCGGGTCGGCGCCGGGATGGGCCGCCGCCGCCGCCGCCTCCGACTCCCCGAGGCGGGACAATGGCGGCCGAGGCGCCGGCGCGCTCCGCGTGGCCCGCGTGGGCGGGTACGAGTGCTTGGCCGCCATTCTCGCGCGCGCGCCCCGGCGGTTCCTTGCTTTGGCCTTTGCCTTAAGAACGCGACGCCACGCAACAGCTAGAACCACGGCCGTACTAGTGGAAATCTGTTTTGCTGCCTTCCCTCTTGAGTAGTAACAGGGGACAGACTCATGCTAGTAGCTAGCGAGCGAGCGAATGGCGGGTCAGATTTATGCCCCTGGCTTTGGCTTTGGCTCGGCTCGAGCTGGCTGGCGTTGGAGGACCGGAACCGAACGCAGAACGGGCACCACTTCATCAGTCAGTCTGTCAGTCACCACCAGTGTGTACGCGCTCTAGTGGATCTAGCTCTGCTGTTGGCCGGGCCCCGCTGACTCAGTGGCTCCGGTGGGAAAAAGGTGCCCTGTAGCCTAGCGTTCTTTCTGCCGACCTCAGGCGAGTTCTTTTCGGCGATTCTTTCAGAATCACCTCCCTCCCCAGTTTCTTCCAGAATCGTCACTCCATATTTTTTTTACAATCCTATCTAATTAGATCTTAATTAGCTAGGATTGTAAAAAAAATATAAAGTGATGATTATGGGGGAAGCTGAGGAGGGGGGCGATTCTCGGAGAATCACCCAAAAAGAACTGGCCCCTCGTCTACGCTCGGCTCGGCTATAGCTACGTCCACCCACCTTGCAGTTCAGTTGCAAGGCCCTCCTCCTTATCCCGTTCAGCGAGCGAGCGAATCCTACTACTCCTGGGTAGACAAAGGAACCTGCCTGCTTGCTGGCTACGCCAAACTGTAGCTTTCCTCCCTCCGGAATCCATCCATCCATCCACACCACCTTTTTCTCTTCACGCGAAAACCCTATACTAGCTCCCACCGCGTCCCGTCGCTCTTCTTACGGCGTGTTTGGTTGCAGTTTGCTACAGTACCCGCATTGCATCCATCTCCAGCCAGCCTGATTCTTCATATGCAGCAGATGCAACCTGTTTGGTTGCCTGCATCGCATGAAGGGGCACTTACCCTCCTGTTGTTTGGTTGCCGTTTTTGTACTTAGGGTGTGAGCAGATGCAAACTTCAGCTGTTTGGTTGCAAACAACGTTTGTGTTCTGCTCACCACATTGAAATGTGGTGGCCTTACCACCATATGATCAGCACAACAGTAAGCACAACTGACAGCAGATCAAAGAGGCAAGCACTGACAGCAAAAAAAACAAGCAACCAAATGAGATCAAACAAAGCAAGCAACGGAAATAACAGCAAACTGCTTAGATTAACAGCAGGGGCATCCTCCTTCCCTGCTCCACGCAAGACCCTAACATGAACACAGATCCTAGGAAAGCACTAGCGAACATTATCCTAGAACACACATTGTAGCAAACAAGAACAGATCGGTCGGATTCGATTCGATTGGGATCGCATTGAATCGGATCTACTCGAATCCTATCTAATCCTATCGAATCCACTAAGTACTAGCACATGCCTAAGAAAAAAACCCCTAATCTACATCTACGAGCAAGCATTGGGGATTCTTTGACTCACCGGAGCTTGCGCAATCGCAGCGAACCGAGGCCGGGGTGAAAACCCCGGCTGGAAGGAGAGAGGTGGCGGAGCAGAGGAGGAGCCGGCCCTGGCGACGGCCGGCGGCATCGGCCCCGTGCTCATGGCCACGCCGGAGGTCGAGGAGGACGGCGCGCCGACAGGAGAAAACCCTTGGACGGGGGTCAAGAAACCCCCCCCCCCCTGCCCAATGGGGTCCCAAGAAGTGGCGGCTCCGTGGACGGCGCCGGCGCCGAGCCCACGACCACGAGGTCCGGAAACGGCGGCGGAGCAGGAACGGTCGGCACCGCATTGGCCGCCCCTCGTCGTGGCCGGCAGCAGATGGGGGACGGCGCTCGCAAAGCCGACGTCAGGTCCCTACCCGAGTTCTGGAGCCCGGCCACCCAGCGCTCTTGGATGCTGGCGATGCGCTGGTCGACGGGGTCAGAGGACGGCGCGGCGGTGGGCGAGGCGGAGCCATCGGAGGAGAGGAGAGGAGAGGGAGGGGCGGTGAGGCAGAGAGGCGTGCTAGCGGTGGGAACAGTGCAGGACGGTGACAGGAGAGTGGGAGGGGAGTTATGAGACGTCCCCTTCGTCTCCCGCGCTGCCTGAGGCGTGCAACCTCCTCGCACGCGTGGCCACGCCGAGCCAGGCTCGCGGCAGTTTCCGCCGGGCCTGGCTCAGGTCTGCTTTAAGGTTCGTGCGGGCCACAAATCGCATGCAGCCCAGCCAACCAAATAGGCCACGCATATCCCGCGCGGGCCTGGTTAGGTTGCATGCGGACAATCAAACACGCCCTTAGTTATTAAGGCACCACAGTCTCCATTTAATCCATCCACCTTTGCACGCCGACTAGACTAGGCTAGCTGTCTAATGGTCCGGCCGTGTTCGTGCGAGGCATGGGTGGTAACGATCGTCGATGACTCCTCGGGGCTGCAACTTGCGGAACGTCGTCGAGAGTTCCATCCACGGACAGCGACTTTTTTCCGAACCTGAATCCCGTGCAAACAGTTTGCAAGCATGTCCGCTGGCTCTTCTTCCTGTGGCTCGACATCGAGCCCGGCCGGCCGGTCTGGATTGATTTGATTTTGTTCGCTGTTGCTGCTTGCTTTGACACGTCTGTTTTTGGATGGATCCAGCGACCTATGTGTCTATGTCTCGCTAGGCAGTCGCACCACCGGCGGAGACTGGTGCCGCTACAAACGAGTCTCGGTGGCGGCAGGCGAGGTTTGTCTCCTTTTTTGACTCTCTCTTATTTGACATGTATATACCGCCCGTGCTCTGCTCAAAGCCAAAGATTTCTTCTTGAGAGCTCCATCCACCGATCCGCCCTGGGCACTTTACGTGCGGGTTTGGCAACTCTACTCGGCGCTGGGGCCTGCGCAGGTTTTAATACCGCACCACGCCCACCTTGTGATCCACAGCTTATTACTTTGCGGTTGATGTAAAAGGTGCTTGTGCATGGTCCCTGGAGCACAAATCTCCATCCGATAATCATCGATCGTTGCCCTCGACAGTAGGCAACAAGGCGGCCAACCAGCAGATAAGGAACCCAAATTGACCTGAACTAGATAGAACTCGCCCATCGCCATAATGGACTCACTCAGCTGTCGTGTACACCAATGACCTGGCCTATAGTTTATTTGCCACGTCACCACTGGGTTGTTGCAGGTGTCTCCAGGGCTAACAATTAGTAGTAGTTTCGTACTTGTATTCTTCCAACAGCTACGTACGGTTGACATAGTTTTTTATACCAAGGCAGCTATCTCGAAATATTTTCTAAATTCTGAGGCAGGCAATGATTCAGGCCTTTAAAAGATTATTGCTAACCCTTTTTGTTTGGAATTACGTCCAGACGGTGATCGACCTTGACTAGTTTCCCAAACACGATACTCCACTTGTGCAAAGTTCATTGCAAGTACAAAGAAACTTTATGACATATGGTGCATCACACTGAGATGTTTCTACGTACGTTTTATAAATCTCGTTAACATTGTGTTACATCCAGGCGTCAGCGACCAAGCAAATGTCGCTGTCGTCCATTAATTAAACAACCATTGCTTGATTGGACTATGTGAAGCTTAGCACTACTCTGCTCTGTCATCTGCTCACGTAACAGAACTGTTGTGCAAGAGCGGGTAGCTGCAACTGGTCAGTGCTGCCTGTTCGGTTCTAGCAGCGCAAAACACGGCTGTCATGAGCCATCATGCTACTATTACTAGATGCTCCTCTGCGCTTATAGGCTGTCTACTGATTTTATTGTCCCTGCTTTAATCAAATAGCCTTCTAACCATTAGGTAGATACTAACCAAAATAAACACTGGACAATAGTTTCATATGAGTATGTTAAAAGAATAGAAGCCACACTCTTTATATTGATCTGATCATACTATGGGAGGTCAATAATTTGGCAAGTCAATAATACACATACGAATAACAATATGCCATTCCATAACAAATAAGGCCCTTGCACCCATGTAAATCTCATGCTGCAACAGCCGCCAAGATTTCGACGTGTTGAGCTTCTGCGCGTTCGCGAAGGCCGAGATGATGCTGGGGAAGGCTTTGGTACCTCACCAGTCGTCCTGGTCCGACGAGGTATAAATCTGCCGAAGGAGAAAAACCATCACTGTGGTTAGTTTCAGACTAACTTCGGAGTTCAAACAAGTACAATACTATGCAACAAGCCTGCAGCTCTGATGCTCATCATATGTTTGGACCATGGTCTCCCCGCGAGCCACTCTTGGTTGGTGAAGGCTCGCTCTGCCATCGTCCATCGGTCGTTGATCTCTTTGACTTTCAGCATGCGTACCCTCGTGTTATGGCCCCACTTTTGTGCAACATCTGTTGTCATGAGGACGGCATATAGTCCATGTTTCAAGTAATTGTTGGAGCTACTTCTACACGCCACACTTAATGATAATTTCATGGAAAAAAAACGTGTGTACCAATCAATAAGAAGCGAGTCTATCATGAATTCATGATTCTGTTTCAGTTTCCTTGATGAAACTGAATCAGGGGATTACCCTGTGTGTCTAAAAATTACATATCTCAGTTGCCAGAAGAGAAAATACCTCCAGTTCAGACGCGTAGGGGACATAATTGAAGGGAATGATCTCATCATCTGCAAGTCTCAAGGCAATCAGACCCTAGACGCTCGCCACTGCATGATTACCCAGTAAAATGGGGGTTAGTCAGCGCTATAGTGAACTTTCTGAATTTGAAAAGATAGCTCACTCAATACATACTACATGTCTGTGGAACAAAGGGTCTCCAAACCGCTCCATCCAATCAAAATCATCGTACAGCGAGTGGTAGACAGGGTATTCTAAAACTGCAAGAGCAACAATATTTACGGCAGATGCTAGAGGAATAATAATAAGACGAGCTGTAAATATATGGTTTGCTAGCCTACTGTTCTATTTTCTTAAATGAATCAGAACAATGCTATAGAAAGGGAGCACAGATTTTCAGGCTTATACGCCACCAAGAGCGTTTTCACTTACATAATCCATAAGAGATGTCAAGTGAAGGGACTCCAATGTGCTCGACAAAAGCTGCAAAATCTTTTTCCGCACCGGCCACTCTTGCAATCTGAAAACAGGAGCTTAATACTTCAGTATGTTTCAATCAAATGAAGCTCTCATGATCACTCATTTGTGCCACAATGACAATTCCATCACTGTGCCCACCGGAGGATTCTGGCGAATCATGTAGTCATACAAGGTATGAGACAGATCATCAGGATCGGGTACCTTCAATGAAGAAAAATAAAATGAAAGGATCAAATAATTAAATAAATTTGGAATCTATGTAGACAAGTCTCTAATTTGTACTCAGTGCTGCTCATGAAGTTTAAATTCTATGCCTATAAAGGCTTTAGGTGCAGAACTAAAATACCATTCTGCTTGCTTCCTTGATCAATTCATCGAGTTGTGGGGTTGCACGGGGCATAAGACTTCTAGGCCCAAACATTGACATGTCTACGTTCAGATAAGCAACAGCTCTTGAAGCAAGCATATCCATGTCCTCCTTGGTCCATTCCGTAGACCCTATCTGAGACATTGGATTTTTCTATGCTTTAGAGCTTACACTTGCGGATAAGAAAGCATCTGAGCGCATGCGAGCAAGAACATACCAGCGCAAACTCTTCTGCATCCCAACTGCAGACGATGATTGTTCGCCTTGGCCTCCATCCTTTCTTTTCTAGCTTGGACAGCCTCCCTGCCATCTACAAACAAAAATAGGGTATTGGCATTATCCTCAATTTATCAAAGATGCCTTGCATTCAGAACAGCTCAGTATTCGGTAAGGTTGATTACCTTGAGCATAGCTGTTGTTCCGCTGGGATCGACTGCCTCAAATGTTTTTGGTACATTTTTTCATATGCTGGCTACAGAAAGCGAATATAACCTATGTAGCAGCAGACTTTCAACAGAACAAGTACATCACGGTTGTTTGGTTGTAACTGATTTACCCCGTCTTGTGTTTGCCGTTTCGTGAGCTTATGCCGTACAGATTGATCAGCATCATTTATAACAACTTCTCGTGCTATAAGCTCAGCCAGTAGTTTTACCTGAGGCAACAAGAAACACAGAGATAGTAAATATGAATACTTAGTCCCAATAATACATAGGCTAGCTTGCTCATATGGGGGGGGGGGGTAGGGACTGTATCATGGAGCACAGACCTAACTTAGTTTCTGAATTGCAGCAGCAGCATCACTCTGAAGCACCGGTGGAACAAGCTGCGGCGGCAAAGCACAGGATACACAGTAGTGCAAGGGAATTGAAAGATGGGCAGTCTCGCCGCCGCAGCCGCGGCGACCAAATCCTCTGCGGGTTGATCCCACTTCCTCTTTTTTACAGAAAAAAGACGGAAAAATCGGCCCTAGCATTCCTTTTTCGCAGACCAATCCGCCATTAGAGGACAAGAGCGAGCGGGGAAGGAGGGGAGGTGGGGAGGGGCGCACCAGATCGGCCATCTTGATGAGGCCCTCCAGGCCGGAGTCGTTCTTGACGTTGAGGCGGTGGAAGTTGTTGCAGCAGGCGAGGTGGGGCGGGGGTGGGTCGACGAGGCGGCGGATCTTGTAGCAGTAGACGTTGACGGCGAGGACGGAGTCCAGGGTCTCGGGTGCTCGCAGAGGTGGGAGCAGATGAACCCGCCGGCCCTGATCATGCAGATGGTGAGAGGCGCTACGAGCATGCCTAGTCCTCTTTTCTTTCTTCTGAACGAAGGAAACGAGAAAAGTAGTGGCCTCTCGCTTAGTATTTTTTTTCATCGACGAAACTCGCCATCCCCTTCTGCCCACGTGGACGTCGGGAGGAGGCGCCCTTTGCGCGACGGTTAATGGATTTGATTATTAGCAGTTCCATGTTGTTGTGTATGGTCCGAGGAGAACATTAGTTTCTCTATCTTCTTATCTTAATAATATTAAAATCACCCTGCAATTTTGTTAGTAATACTTATTAGTATCACTTATTATAAAACGCGTAGTACTACAACCTACTACCTCCGTTCGAGAAAGCTTGTCCCAAGCTTGTCACTCAAATGAATGTATCTAGCACTAATTTAGTCAAACGAGAGACGAGTTTTTTCGAACGAAGGGGGTACTTTCTAGTGAACCCTAAATCTGGCCGGCCGGAGGCAATAGAATCCAATTAAATCGGGTGAGTGGAGGAATAAACCATCATGCCACCTTTTTTTCTTTGCTCTCATATGGAAGGAAGGAAGGAAGGGGACAAACCATGTTCTCTGTCGTACTAGGCATCTACATCTTCTATTAAAATGTTTCGGTGCGGTTTTATGCAACCAAACCGGAGCCGTTCTGAGTACGCGCGGGCGCACTGATCATGCATGCATAGTCCTCATAATGCTTTGCACATGAAGGCTGGCTGCATTATTGGGAACCTGACATGTCGCACTGTGTGAATGCACTCCCTTCCTCCGAAAATCTAGCTCTTGTTTTCTAGTAGTCGCAGGCTTCGCTGCCTCGCCCGATTGATGCTGACCAAGAGTTGTACTTAACAACGCCTATGTCAAAAGAAAGAAAGAAAGTTGTACTTAGCGCGGAGCCAAAATATATGTGGGCGTATATGAGCACTTTTTTTTTCTTCATTCAATGACTGTGCAAAATTTCTCATCTCACTCAGCGTATCGACAGAGATGAGACACCCATACGTGGTGAGAGGGGGCAATCACATGCACGCATGTCTCCCATCTTTTTCCTTCTTCCTTCGAGGGCAGCACATGCCTGTCTTTCCTACTGCTCCGTGTCTCCAAATTTATCCATCTTTTGGCTGGCGTTGGACGGCGACGCGTGACCTGGGCGAGTGGACACGGCGCGCCGGTGTCTGTCCAATGGAGCCTTCAAGCCGGCCGGGGAACGCACGGCCTCTGGCCACGATTTCGACACGTACACGCCGGTACGCAAACAATTCCAGCCGACCATACAGTACAGAGTATCCCCACAATCATTTACGGACATGTCCAGACCGAGAACCGGCCGAGATTCAGTTGTCCATCCAGGCAATGACGCCTCTAAGTTTCCAAGCCCCATATTCATGCAAGCCATGCAACTAAAAGAAAAATCAATCAACGATAAAAATAACACACAAGAATAGAATTGCAACAATTAAAACAAGGCAAAACGAATCATGACTCGATAAACAAATTAATCAAGCGTTTTTTCTTGCGCTGGGAATGTCTTTGGACCTGGAAGTGGTCCATTGGCACTGTCTCCAAATGGCTTGCTTCGGCCAACATGATCATCAACTCTTTGGTGGGCAACCCTCACCTTCTTCCTCTCAAGATGCATATGGTCTCGTGCCTTCATCTTATCTGTCTCTATCCTCACGCGCTCAATTATTTTCATTACCTATCAAATTTCGTCATCAATTTTGCACATTTAAAAAGAGCTTGTATTTCTCCTCCTCCTTCTCCACTTTTCTCCTCAATTTCCACCCTTTGCTGGGAAGGAGCTTCTGGTTGACATCCGCGGCCGTCAGGGTTGCAGTGACTCGTAGGTCGTGTCCATGGAGGTGTTTGTGTCTTTGGTAAAGCCTCCGAGATGCCCCCCCCCCCCCACACGCGCACATTGCGAAGCCGGGCCGGTGTCCTACCCGGGGCACATGCATGATCGAGGGTGTGGGTGTGACAGATGGCACCGGCGCGGATGTGGTAGTGTTCACATCAACGATCTCCTTCGTCGCAGTCGCCTTCTCAACATTCTCACAGGCGCTCTGGCGGGCACACCAGTCCTCGCGGGCAATGCTTTCCACATTCGGCCCCGACGCTACGGGGGTAGGATGGCGCAGACATGAAGATTATGAGTGGGGTGGGTGGCGGCGCGGACGCGGAGTTAGGATTCAGGCGGGCTCGAACGTGAGGAAGGGAGGACGAGGGATGAGAGGTTGCTCGATGGGGGGTTGATTTAGGGTGTGTTCAGAGTGTCGGGTTCAACATGGGGGACATGTTTGAACACGTCCAAACTGTCCCACACATATGTGCTGGGATTGAGGCTCGATGAATGTTAGGGATATAACCCCGGGGTGTGACCCGCCCAGAAGGGGCCGGGTTACACCGTTGGCGACTCAATATGAAGAAAGCCCAAGTAGGTCCAAGATGATGAAATATGAAGACCGGTGGCGGCTTATGAGGTGGGTCTGCTGAAGGCCTAAAACCTGGCGGTAGAATCATAACCCGGAAGGTGCGAGCCGCCACGATGGCGACTTGCCTAACAAGGCAGGGCGGTTTAGAAACCGAGTGGGTCACGTTGTGTGATCCGACTTGGACTCTTGTAAGCCCAGGGCCTCGACCTGTGTATATAAAGGCGAGACCCTGCGGCGAGTTAACTCAAGAAACAATTGATCGAGAGTTAGGTCAGGCGAATTCCGCTCCCTTGTAATCGATATTCAAGCAATAGTCAACAAAAGCAGGAGTAGACTTTTACCTCGTTGTGAGGGGCCGAACCTGGGTAAACCTTGTGTCCTTTGTCCCGTTCAACCCCTTCAAGCTAGCCTACGTCGCGATGGCTCCACACCTAAGTCCTTTCACAAGGACATCTGCCATGACAAAACCACGACAGTTGGCGCCCACCATGGGGCCACCGCACGGTGGTTTCGAGTTCTTGAAGGGATATTTCCCAGGGATCGAGGGATACGCCGTTGGCAGGATGACCAAGAGTCGTTGCGGCAAGCTCTACATCGACGACGATAGCTGGGGTCCCGAGGCCGATTCAATCGAGTACGAGTACCGGGTCCCCTTTGGCGGAATTCACGTCTTCATCGGCAAGATTGGCGGATAGGAGCCTGAGCCGGACATCTGCACCGACATCGTCGAGCCGGCTCGGCTCACGCAACCCGCCCGGGTTCAACCCGACCGGAAGCACGTCTTCATTGGTTTTGTGCATGGGGCGGATCTTGAGGAAGATTCTGCATCCGGTGGAGAGACGGCCATCTACTCAGGTGATGAGTCCTCAACCGGGGAGACAGAGTCGATCTACCAACTTCAGGACGGTGGGCTTGGGGGTTATTCCGATGGCAACAGTATTCCGGACACCTATGAGCCGCCGTGCAGGGCTGCTGTCTTCATGGCTGGCACGGTGCCAGTTCTCAATTCATCAACAGCTGCAGCTATGATGTCCGGCTCAACTGCTGCCGCGACGGCTGGGGCCAGCGAGTCAGCTCGGCCGCCGACTCAGGTTTTGTCTGAACTTTTGGGTACTTTGACTACCCTGTTGGCAACAGAAGTTACTACGGCGAATCAAGCGCAGCACAATGCAGAGATTGCAAAGGTGCGGGATGAAGTGGCTAAGGCCCAAGAGGAGCTTAATGCAGAGAATGCCAGGATGGAAGCAGAGCGGGCCCAATTGGATGATGAGTCACAGCGTATACAAGCAGAAGCTTTTCGCCTAAGTTTGGATCAGGATGCCTCCAACGTTGTGCTTCGAAGGAGACACCAAACCCGTTTGCCTTCGCAGTATGAGGCGCGTAATCTTTTTAACACGCCTGGGGCAGGGCCAATTAACCCGCCAGGCACAACTCGGACTGTAGAGGCGCCAGGTGGCGGTGCGGCGGCTCAACCTCGACGGCCAGACCCGCCCCGTAGGGATCTGACCCCGCCCCAGCAGTTCTCGACACCACCTGGTCACTACTCTAACCCAGTGGATAACATGTTAGCAGCAGCAACCCGCCTGGCGGCGATTCCGATCGAGGGAGAGTCACCGGTGGCAGTGGAAACCTGGAATGCGGTAGGATCCTCCGGACAGCTGTTGCGCAGCAGGCGGCTTATTCATATAGCCGTGACCATGTACATTCAACCCCTCGCCAGAGTCGAAGTTACAGCCGGCGTATTGAGTCACCCATAGTCTCCAGCTGTGAACGGCGACATCGACCGCTTCAGGATAACCCGCCCCGTACTGATAACCCGCTCCGAGATGATAACAGGCTTATTAATGCTCAATCGATTGTGGATGAAGCGAGAGCCCGTCGAGAGGCGGAGGCGGCAGCGGCGGCTCAGTTTGCGATGGCTCAAATGGGGGCTTATCAGTAGCCTCCGGCGACCCCTTTGACCTCAATGGGAGCTGAGACAATTTCCAGGACAGTTGGAGTACCATGTTTGGTACCGGCTCTACGTAATGAGCGTCTGCCCAAAGACTTTAAGGGTCCTTGCAAGGTGCCTAATTATACGGCTGATCTACCTCGTGAGGCTTGGATTGAGAGTTATGAGTTAGCCATGGAGATGTTGGATGTTAATGATGCTGTATGCGTTAAATACTTCACTATAATGTTGGATGGACCGGCTCGTACATGGTTAAAAGGGTTACCTCCCAACTCCATCAATTCATGGGCAGAGTTGAAAGCACGGTTCATTCAGAACTTTAAAGGAACATGCAAGCAGCCTTTGACAATCATTGATCTTGATAACTTTGTGCAGCGTGAGGATGAGTCGACCCATCACTGGGTCCGGCGGGTCTCGGAGATCATTCACTCATCAGATAGCATTGCGGCGAATCAAGCAGTCCTGGTATTAGAGAAGAATTGTCACTTTACCCCCCTTAAGCAGAAGCTTGGGTGGCTCAAGCGTTGTTGCAATGACATGGGTGAACTGATGGCGGCTCTCATTAAATATGCCGACTCTGACACTACTAAGGACCTTGGGTCCGATGAGGAGAAATCTAATGAAGGCAAGAAGAGTGGCAATGGTAAGGGCCAGCAGCAGAATGTGACAGGAGGCAATGGTAATAACCAAGGCAGTGGCGGTAAGCGAAGACACCCGGATGGCGGGTCAGATCTAGTAGCTAATACCAACGCCGGGTCTAAAAACCAACGCCGCAATGGTAACGGTAAGCCGTCCTTTGGAGGAAAAAACTTTAATATTGAGGCCATGATGAATGAGCCTTGCCCGAAACACAGTCTGCCCAATAAGCCGGCTACTCATGCTTGGAAAGATTGTTTTATCATGCGAGAGTATAGGAATTACAGCTTCAATCAGAATCATGGTAATAATAATGGGCCGCCTGGCGGCTCAGGATCCGGCTTTGGCGGCGGCGGCTCACACCCTGGATATCAGGGTCAGGGTAACCATGGAGGTCATAATCAGCAATCTGGCCAGGGCAATCGGCAGCAGCATAATCAGTCAGGATATCAGAGTAATCCAAAGCAGCTCAATGGTGGCCAGTATCATGTTTTCACTACAAATCTCTGTAAGCGAGACCAGAAGGTTCATAAACGCTCGGTCAATACCGTTGAGCCGGCAGTACCTCAATACTTGCAATGGTCAGAATACCCGATCACATGGAGTCGGGAGGATCACCCGCCTCGGGTCGAGAATCCGTGTCATTTGGCATTGGTGGTAGCCCCTCAAGTGGGTGGTTATAAATTCACGAAGGTGCTCATGGATGGTGGTAGCAGCATCAATATATTATATTATGACACTTTTCGTCGGATGAATTTAAATGACAAGGATCTTAAGCCGTCTTCTACAGTCTTCCATGGTGTGGTGCCTGGCAAGTCGGCCTATCCTGTTGGAAAAATAGCCGTGGAAGTGGCCTTTGGTGATGACTATGATTACAGAGCAGAGACGCTGTGGTTTGAAGTGGTCAAGATCAAGAGCCCTTATCATGCCTTGTTTGGACGGCCGGCTTATGCCAAATTTATGGCTCGACCTTGTTATGTTTATTTACAGCTTAAGATGCTAGGGCGTAAGGGCACTATTACGGTCCATGGTGATCGGAAAATTGCCTTGGAATGTGAGGAAGGAGATGCTGCCTATGCTGAGTCGGCCTGCGCCACGGAAGAACTCAAGTATTATAAGGATAATGTTGACCCGGTTGATATGACCCCTCTGAAGAAGCCCACCACTAAGCAAGATCCTTTATTGAAATTTAAGTCGGCTGATGATACCAAATAGGTTGACTTCGTCCCTGGCGACTCATCTCAGCAGTTTACAGTGGGGGCTAATATGGATCCTCAATAGGAAAGCGCGCTCATCGAATTCATCCGTGAGAATCAGGACATTTTGCATGAAAACCCTCTAACATGCCGGGTGTACCGAGAGAATTCGCTGAGCACACTCTTAATGTGGATCCCAAGTTTAAGCCGGTCAAGCAATTCCTCCGTTGTTTCAATGAGGAGCGTCATAAGGCCATTGGAGAAGAGGTGGCCCGGCTCTTAGCGGCCGGGTTTATTGTGGAAGTTTTTCACCCTGAGTGGTTGGCTAACCCTGTGCTCGTGCTTAAAAAGAACGGCATATGGCGTATGTGTGTTGATTACACAGATCTGAACAAGGCTTGTCCAGCTGATTCATTTGCTCCCCCCCGTATAGACCAGATTATTGATGCAACGGCGGGTTGCGAGAGTTTGTGTTTCCTGTATGCTTATTCTGGTTATCATCAGATTAAGATGGCAGTCAAAGACCAAGAGAAGACATCTTTTATTACACCTTTTGGGGCTTTCTGCTATATTTCTATGCCTTTTGGGCTCAAGAGTGCCCAGGCGACTTATCAGTGCTGTGTTCAGAACTGTTTTCACAATCAGATTAGGTGCAATGTTCATGCTTATGTGGATGATATTGTGGTTAAGTCTAGAAAGAAGGAGACTCTCCTAGATGATTTGAAAGAAACCTTTGACAACCTCCGGGTCTACAAAATGATGCTTAACCCGGCCAAATGTGTCTTTGGCGTGCCTGCAGGGAAATTGTTGGGTTTCCTGGTCTCAGAGCGGGGCATTGAGGCTAACCCGGAGAAGATCAAGGCTATAACATCGCTTGCTAAGCCGGCGTGCATCAATGATGTCCAGCGTCTGGCGGGTCGTATTGCGGCCTTGAGCTAGTTTATAAGTCGCCTGGGCGAGAAGGCAATTCCTCTGTATCAGATGATGAAGAAAACAGATCACTTTGTCTGGAGCGATGCTGCTAACCAGGCCTTTGAGACGCTCAAAAAACAGTTAGCTGAGCCGCCCGTCCTTGTGGCTCCCATTGAGAAAGAGCCTTTGCTCCTATATGTGGCGGCTAATATTAAGGCTGTTAGTGTGGCGATTGTTGTGGAGCGCAAGGAGGCAGGTAAGGAGTACCCAGTCTAGCGGTCAGCTTATTATGTCAGTGAGGTGTTGATTGAGTCCAAGCAACGATATCCACATTGGTAGAAACTTGTATATGGGGTGTTCATGGCAAGTCGCAAGCTGAAGCATTATTTTCTTGGTCATCCTATTACTGTGGTCAGCTCTGCTCCCTTAGGTGACATTATTCAAAACAGAGAGGCTAGTGGCCGGGTTGCTAAGTAGGCAATTGAACTTGGGCCTCATAATTTGAAGTATGTGCCAAGGACAACCATTAAGTCTCAAGCTTTGGTGGACTTTATCAATGACTGGACAGAATTACAAACACCTGAGGAGAAGCCTGACAACATGTATTGGACAATCCACTTTGATGGGTCCAGACAGTTGGAAGGATCGGGGGCTGGAGTTATTTTGACTTCCCCACGAGGTGACAAGTTTTGTTATGTTTTAAGGCTAATGTTTCCTTGTACTGACAATGCAGCTAAATATGAGGCTCTGCTCCATGGCCTTCGTATGGCTAAAGAGATGAATCTAAGCTGGGTCAGGCGCTTGGGCGACTCAGAACTTGTGGCTCAGCAAGTCTCAGGCAAATGGGATTCTAGAGACCCGCTCATGGCGGCTTATCGCCGGGCGGTTGACAATATTGCTGGTCATTTTAAGGGTTATCAGGTGGATCACCTTGACCGACGAAAGAATGAGGCGGCTGATGCCTTGAGCTGGCTAGGGTCTCAACATAAGCCGGTGCCTCCGAATGTGTTTCTTGATGTTTTACACAATCCTTCGATCAAGTTGCCGTCTGAAGAGGACCTCGCTATCCCTGACTCGGAGGCGCAGTTGGTGGCGGCTCTCCATGCTATTCCTGATTGAACGCTCCCCTATATGGCTTATATGACCCGGGGTGAGTTGCCTGAGGATGAAACTTTGGCACGTCAGATAACCAGGAGATCTAAATCTATGACTATTATCAACGGCGAGTTACACCGATGCAGTGTGACAGGTGTGTTCCAGCGTTGTGTTTCTCCTGAAGAGGGTCGTGAGATCCTACGAGAAGTTCATGAAGGTGATTGTGGTCATCATGCCGGCTCTAAATCTTTGGTTGCCAAAGCTTTTCGTCATGGGTTTTACTGGTTGACGGCTCATGCTGATGTAGAGGACATTGTGATCAAATGTGATGGATGTCAGAAATTTGCAAGACGAGCTCATGTGCCGGCTCAAGAATTACGGATGATCCCATAACTTGGCCGTTTGCGGTTTGGGGGCTTGATATTGTTGGACCGTTCAAGAGATCCAAGGATAAGAAGACCCACCTTTTGGTGGCGGTTAACAAGTTTACCAAGTGGGTTGAGGCAGAGCCAGTTAGTAAGTGTGATGCGGCGACTGCTCAGTTTGTTAAAAAGCTGATCTTCCGCTTTGGGTATCCCCATAGTATCATCACTGATAATGGTACCAATCTCTTTAAAGGAGCTATGAAAGACTTTTGTCAAAGAGAACATATTCGTTTGGATGTTTCTTCCGTGGCTCACCCACAGTCCAACGGGCAAGCAGAACGAGCTAACCAGGAGATTTTGAGAGGTATTAAGCCTCGACTTATGGTTCCTTTGGAGCGAACGCCGGGTTGTTGGGTGGAGGAGCTGCCTTCTGTGATTTGGAGTATCAATACCACCCCCAACAGGTCAACAGGCTATACGCCTTTCTTCATGGTTTATGGTGCCGAGGCGGTTCTCCCAAGTGATATCCGTCATGACTCACCCAGGGTGGCGGCTTATGTTGAAATAGATAATGAGACGACGCGTCAGAACGCACTTGATCTTTTGGATGAAGAACGAGACCTTGCAGTGGCACATTCGGCGATTTATCAACAAGACCTGCGTCGCTATCATAGCCGCAGAGTCAAGACTCAGGCGTTTCAAGAGGGCGACTTAGTGCTCCGATTGATACAGGATCAGACTGATATGCATAAGTTGTCCCCGCCTTGGGAAGGGCCCTTTGTGGTTAGCAAGAATCTTAACAATCGCTCGTATTATCTCATAGACATACGTGAGCACAAGGAATCACGTACCTCTGAGCAGGAGACCAACCGGCCTTGGAACATTGCTCATCTTCGGCCTTACTACACCTGAGCCACCGGCTCTTATCATTGTACACACTTTTGATAATGTGTGTATATATCTTTTTATGGTCAAATATAATAAAGCCGGCATCCCTAAAAAATTCGGGGCCTCTGTCAATTTATTTCTGTGTATCTGAGTCTTTATTAATTGATCATAAGGTCACTTGGGGGCTTCCAACCCACCGGGTTTAGCTTTCAAACCCTTTTGACCAGGCATGAGACGCCAAATTTTGGGTTATCCTGCCTGTTTGCAACTTGCTACTCCACCATGTGACCCGCCGAATCTTAACAGTCAATCTTTTTCAAGACCCTGAACTGATTAAGGTTAAAACGGCAGCTTGTGTCACTTGAGGGCTGGCTTACATTGAGCTAGGATAAACTCAATGACTATGCGTCCTTGAAAGCAAAAGGCCTGTGAGCCAACTTGTTCGGTCGTGCCTTGAAAGCCGGCCTAACAAAAATTTGGGATTTTTTGTATCTCTCTTTTTCTGGATTTCTTTAAGCTAAGTTTTGGCTTTTGTGCAAATTTTGACTACCCGGGTCATGAGGCTCTGGGTTATGTTGCTCATGTTGGAGTATTTCTGGGTTGTAACCCACCCTGGCTTTGGACTTTAAGTCGCCAGTATGTTTTGGTCTGAATAGCCGTGATTATGAGGCTACAAGTTTTTTGGGTTGTCACCCGCCCTAGCTTTTGGTTTTTAAGCCGCCAGCATGATCTGGCTCTACAGATATATTAATCATGTTTTTAACAACTATATGAGACTACGAATCTTCGGGTTTGGAAACCCACCCTGGTGTTTGACTTTAAGTCACCAGTATATATGTTGGTGAGTCTTCTGCAAAATATGTAAGACCAATGGTGAAGAGCATAGTCATTGCAAAAGCTCATATATGATCAGATCGAGCATGCCACAAAGTTCAACTACTGGATTGAAAGTGGAGATAAACATGCGCGACGGCATGACAAGGCGGATCAATGTTTTCAACTACCCAGTTACACGGCTTCAGCTGAGCCCAAAAAAGTCTTTCAATCAAGAGTTTTTGGAGCTGCACTCCCATAACCCGGCCTGAGAGCCGCCTGGTTCATCATTGCTATGATCAATTTTCCTCTTGACGACTCCGGGTCATCCCGCGCCGGCTTTTCTTCATTGACATCTGGAGGTCAGCCGATGTCCAGTCGATGCCGGTTAAAGCCTCGAAAGTGGCTTCATCATTAATAATAACGGAAGAGTCGAGGTCAGGGGCGAAGATGTGCTTACGCCTAGGAGGAACAAGATCCATCACTTCATGCGTGGGCGGCTTAATCTTGTTGTTGTCTTCATCATAAGCCAGTGTCTAATGGTTCAAATTCAGCTCCTCTATAAGCTTGCACGCTACGGGCCGCATCTCCCTGACACTTTTGTTGAAGTCTTGTTCTTCAAAAACGGACCCGCCATCCTTGAACTCTGGGCATCCGGTGGCTATCTCCTCTGGGTCAAGCTCAGATTGCCACGCTTGTGCCCGGCCTAGATGTAACATCCCCAGCATCACACTACAGTGAGCTCCCTCTAATGGTGGTCATGTCATCATGATCATCATGCCACTATGCCACTTGTCCAAAATCAAAGCCAAATTCAAATTCAAATTGCATGTCAAATATTGATTTCTTCTGTCATGCAATTAAAATAGTTCACAATTTGGAAAATATTCCCTAAATATTTGTCATGTTGAAACCAACATTTTTGGAATTCCCAAAATACCCCTGGATTTTATTTACTGGTCCAGCAGCATTTAATTTTGGCCTCTCCAATTTCTAAAAATGCTTGCACCATTCAAATTTTCCCCAAACTTTTTGTGCCATCTCAGTTTATTGTCTAGCAATTATTGAGCCAATTCACATATTTTACAAAAGTCTTTTGTGGCCTAGCAAATTGCAAAAACAGAGAAGAGAACTAATAAAACAGAAAAGTTAAAATAAAAATATAAAGAAAAAGAAAAGACCCTCCCCCCCCAATGGGCCACGGCCCACCTGGCCACCAGCCAGGCCGGCCCACTCCCCATACCCCCTGGCCTATATGGCCTGGCTCCCCCCACCCAACCCTACCCACTACCCCATTCCCCCCATGATCTCTCCCCTCTGCCTCGCCTCGATCCAGATCGGGATCGGGCACTTCCGCCTCCGTCGCCCGGAGCTGCCCTCGCCGGACCGCCTCGCCGTCCCCGTCCTCCTCCCCATTCCAGGATCTGGAGGGCCCCCCGACGCCCGTCGCTCGTCGCCGCCCCGCCATCGTCCCGCTTCGCCACGGCTCCGTCGAGCCTCGCCGGCGTTCCCCTACAACGGGGGTGAGCCGCCACTCCTCCCCTCCTTCTTTCCCTACCTCCCCGTTCGGACACCGCGACGACCGCGCCCCCCCTGACGTGTCCTCACCGCGCCCACTGCCTCGCGCCTCCCGCGCTCCGGCCGCGCCCCTGGCCTTGCTCCCCTCGATCGCCTGCGCCCGGCGCACCCCTGCCAGCGCGCCCGTACGTGGCCTCGCAACCGCCTGCTGCTGCCGCCGCTCCGCCCGCCTTGGCACGCGCGCGCCCGCGTCGCCCGTGCGCTCCGTGCTGCTGCTTCTGCTCGCCTGCCACCCAGCTCACCCCGCTCGGGCTGGACCCGCCCTTGGCCACCAGCCTCGCCGATGCCGCACCGCTCGCCGTCGGTCGCGCCCCGCACCCAGCGCCCCGGCGACGTCCGCCTGCGGCCGCGGCCATGTCCGCCTCCGCCCCTGGCCATAGCCCCGCCCGCACTGGCCGCCCCTACTCCGCCAGCCGCTGGTGCCCGTGCTGTCGCCGGCCCCGCCCTCTCGCTTGCCCGCGCCGCTGCCCCGCGGCCCCGCTCGCCGCCTCCACCTGCCGCCCGCTGGTGGTGCCGCACCGCGCCCCGGTGACCTCGCCCCGTTCCCCCCTGGTCGGGCTCGGCGCCGCACGGGTTGCGCCCGCAACCGCGCCCGCTGGCGCCCAGCACCCGCACCCGGCGCCCGATATGGCCTTTGGGCCTATGACACAAGGGGGCCCCCCAAAATGAATTTAAAAAAAAGAAGGAAATAAAAATAAAAAATAATAATTACTTAATTAATTAATTAGTAATCTAATTATTTAACATTATTAACTGTGCTTAATTAACATAATCACTGGATTAGTTGAAACTGAATTAATTAACAAGACCTAGTCTATGACAAGGGTGCCCCACCCCTTGTTGACCAGTCAAACGTTGACTGGTCAACTGGTACCCCCTGGACCCACTGTCATCCTCTGGTGCACTGCATCGGGTGCACCTAGCAATTTCTTGTTTATTTTCAAATTAATAATAATTTTAGAATATTGCTAAAATTTTAGAAATTCGTAGAAAATAATCCGTAACTCGGATGAAAAATTTTTAGACCCCGGCACTGCACAACAACCCCCTTAGTTGTACGACACTGCAGCGTCACCATCGAGTGCCGAGGGTGATACCTCGTATAGCACTCCTGAGGTTGACTCTGTAGAGTAGCTAATTGGTCGTGGTCATCGAGGGTGAGTCCTCCTTCTCCACTTCCGATACGACACTGTCGCGCAACACTTCAAGTGTGAACCTCGAGGGTGATTCCTCCTAAGCTCAACTTGACGGTTACATCGAGTGGGCATCCATCGAGGGTGATACCTCGGATTCCCCTGATGTTATGGACACACAGTTACTATGACTTTACCCCTGAACCTTGTTGGAAACGGGTCGGCCCCGAGGGCGACCCGAGGGAGTTACTTTTATTGCAGGGCTGGAGGGACAGGTGGTACCACCCAGTAGAGGAGGACCTGAGTTCCTGACAGTCTTTTGCAAGACGGATTGACCCGGACGGTGCCCGAGTGATGAATACGAGGCGTGGCCGGGCATTCTTGGCCCTTGCCGCAAGTCCTCGAGACGGGGCGACGGGGTCACATCGATCGTGAGTCTCTGCTCGTTACCGCACTACTAACACACTACGATTTGGATATTTGATCTGAGTGGGCCTTTGGCCCGATAGCACTAACCATCACGCGGGAATAAATATGGGTACTCTACATCGTGGCATCAACCGAAAGCTCTGTCAGATGTCCAGTTCAGCATTGTGGCATGGTCGGATCATGCCGACCATCCGAGGCGGTGCTGGTATCCACCCTGCACACAACGACCCGGAGTGCACAGGGCGATGGCCCAAGACCCCTGAGCGCTTAGGTTGTAGACCGGCAGGGACCTCTCTGCTGAGCTCTAGGTAGGGTTGCGGTGTGTCGTTTGGCCGAGGCCGGGCATGACCCAGGAAAGTGTGTTCGGCCGGAGTTAAGTGAGCGTGGTGGGTAAGTTGGTGCACCCCTGCAGGGAAGAACTAATCTATGCATAGCCGGATGCTCGGTAACGGACGCTCAGAGTTGTATCCCAATTGATACAACTAGAACTGGATACTTGTGATGAGTATGGCTCTGGGATTACTTTCTCGCAGGGAGTCGAGAAAGGATCTCTGGCCGAGGTTGATACTTGGATATTATGGCTCTGGGATTGCTTTCTCGCAGGGAGTCGAGAAAGGATCTCTGGGTGAGGTTGAGACTTAATGATACTACTACTTTATATTGTACTAACCTACACTCTTCTAATGCTGCAAGACCGCTGAAGATGCTAGTCTTCGATAGGACTAGGCCTTCTCTCTATTCTGGCATTTCTGCAGCCCAGTCCACATATACAGCCTCCCCTTGATAATGTTGCATATGTAGTGTAGATCCTTGCTTGCTGAGTACTTCGGATGAGTACTCACGGTTGCTTTGCTTTCTTTTTCCCCCATATCTGTTTGATGCAACCAGATGACGGAGCCCCGGATACAGCTGCCCACGCCGACGATCGCTACTACTACCCCGAGGGTGGATACTACTACGAGATTGGCCGACGACCAGGAGTAGGTTCGGAGGGTCCCAGGCAGGAGGCCTGCGCCTTTCGATCGTAGTGTTTTCTTTTGCCCCGCCTTTTAAGGGCCTATCTGTGTTTTCTTTTATATCTGTACTCAGATATCTGATGCTTCCGCTGACGCTTGTATGCGAGCTTATGTATTCGAGCCCTCGAGGCCCCTGGCTTGTAATATAAAGCTTGTATGACTTTATTTATGTTTTAGAGTTGTGTTGTGATATCTTCCCGTGAGTCCTTAGGCTTGATCGTGTGCATTTGCGTGTATGAATAGTGCATGATTGAGCCGGGGGCTTCACAAGTTGGTATTAGAGCCGACTGCCTGTAGGAATCCCCCTTTCCAACACCTTGGCTGAAGTTGAGTCTAGACTTCAAAAACTGTTTTACTAACTTGGCTGTGTGGCTTTCGGGCCCACGTCGCCAATTGGGTGGCATTAGGATCTTTTATTCTTCGTCTTTACTCTGGGACTCTGATCTCTCTTCTATTTGGGTTAAATTTTTACTAACTCTGGCATTAGGTTTGCGTAATCACTTCTTTCCGGAGAGCCCCTTCACTACAGATGATCGTCTGCCCCATCAGAAGACTCTGAAGATACTCCTCGATGATTCCCGAGACCCTGTGCCCACTGCTTTGCAGTTCCTGACCACCGATAAATCCTGACGAATAACTACTTACACTAGTCGTACATATATTCATTCCAGTCACTCTTTTGTTCCATCCGACATATCGAAATACTATCCGGCATTTCGAAAATTCTCTGAACCCACTGCCTTGCAGTTTCTTTCCGCCTGAATACCCTACGAATAATTCCTCACATTACCGGGGATCCGTTCATCCCTAGTTGTTCCTGTGTTTCACGAAATACCTTGTATTGCTATGCAACCTTCTGAAAATCCTCTGCAGCCTATTGCTCCCGAAAGTCTTGTCTGCCTGCATTATTGTTAAAGCCGTGTGTCTCGCAATATTCATTAGCATTCTTTGTCATTGTCATTCCGAGTCGGTTGATTCAATATGAATGAGAATAATCCCTACCATTCGTCGATTCTTAGAATTCGTCCTTCTGGCTCAGACGTCAATTTGGACATGAGTTGGTTCTCGGCTAATCAACTTGGAATCGATTGTCCATCGTATTCAATAACCTTGTGAGTTCTTCCCTGATGCTAATACCTTCGGTAAATTGTATCATCTACTTTGACTTTGACACTTTGCTTTCGAACTCACATCCCTTGCTTTGGTTGATGGTTTTATGGATTCATAAAATGTCCCAATGGGTTGTATCTATGCTTCTGCATCAGCGAGAACCCAGAAAATTCTACGAGTCATACTCTTCTGGTGCTTCACCAGATAAATTTTTAGCACTACAATTTCTTCGAAAACGAGGAGTGAATGAAAGGTTATGCATTGAAGAAGTGGGAGTCGACCTTGAACCTTTGTGTTCATGCTCATGGAAACGATGTAGATCCTATCATGGAAGCTCCTCGTAATAATAGTTATCCCCTTGATATAATACCCTCTCGTACCTGTGTTGTGTCCCTTGCAACCATGGAACTGACCATGATTGTTCTTCTTTGATTCCATTTCTTGGACAACTTAAAATATTTGTCCTCTGCAGATCATTTCACCTGTCCAACCTCTATTCTGATCAACCTTCGAGTATTGCCCCCTGTTATCTCGAGGATATCGTGTCATTGCACTACCTCTTATGAAATCTTATCGGAGTAATACTCCTCACCGATTTAGCCCTTCCATGGGTTCTGGGTGGTTTGTCCACCGAGAACACCAATAAGCGAATCAAATCCACCCTATAACACATTGACCTTCTGCTTCCCTACTTCTTCTGCTTGATCATGTTATGGTTCAATTACATCTTTATGAAACCTTTCGGTAAATCGTGTTGTGATCATTGTCAACATCTTTGACTTATCCCAAGTTATGAATTTAATTCGTAATACTTCCTTTTACCTAAATGGTGATCCACTTGCTATCCTGTTATGGATATCATGCTCCGCCTTCCTTGGGAGAGATATGCTCTTGATACTTATGTATTATCACATTTTATTTCCATTGGTTTGTTTAACCTTTCTTGTGTTCTATATGATATAAGCAGAAATAATTCCCTGCTTATGTAAACACCTCGGCGTACAACCCTGTCAGGAGACCCCGTTACTATTGTTGATGACATACCTGTAACCACCGATGGACGAGAACTTTTCCTATTGGTCCGCCCGTTCAACGAGCAGGAAAATGGTTCTCTTCATCCCTCGCCCTTGGTACCGACGATGTTACCGACATAACTGACAGACTATCCTCTGACATACCTTGTTGTCGTGACCGATGAGATGTCACCGTTCACTCTACTTTTGACTGACCCTCATCACAGTTCCACAGGATCGGAACCTGACTCTCCTGTATATCCTTGATTCCGAAGTATCATATGCTCTTTGCTTTGAGTGTTATCACGAGCCACCCTCTGAGAGATGATCTATTCCCGATGCTCTAAACCCCTTTACACACTCTGTTGAGGTATCGATCAGATGTCCATTCGCTTGAAACTTCCTATTGTACCTTCATACTTTGCTCTCGATGTTTTCTTAAGTTTCAACTCGAGAGATACTTCTGCCACATTCCCTGAATGGTCCACTAGATAATCGACCCTATAAAGGTCAGTTCTCCCGAAGTTACCCTTTACTTCCCCACTTAAATCTCGGGATGAGATTTCTTGTAGTGGAGGAGAATTGTAACATCCCCAGCATCACACTACAGTGAGCTCCCTCTAATGATGGTCATGTCATCCTGATCATCATGCCACTATGCCACTTGTCCAAAATCAAAGCCAAATTCAAATTCAAATTGCATGTCAAATATTTATTTCTTCTGTCATGCAATTAAAATAGTTCACAATTTGGAAAATATTCCCTAAATATTTGTCATGTTGAAACCAACATTTTAGGAATTCCCAAAATGCCCCTGGATTTTATTTAGTGGTCCAGCAACATTTAATTTTGGCCTCTCCAATTTCTAAAAATGCTTGCACCATTCAAATTTTCCCCAAACTTTTTGTGCCATCTCAGTTTATTGTCTAGCAATTATTGAGCCAATTCACATATTTTACAAAAGTCTTTTGTGGCCTAGCAAATTGCACAAACAGAGAAGAGAACTAATAAAACATAAAAGTTAAAATAAAAATAGAAAGAAAAAGAAAAGACCCCCCCCAATGGGCCACGGCCCACCTTGCCACCAGCCAGGCCGGCCCACTCCCCATACCCTCTGGCCTATATGGCCCGGCTCCCCCACCCAACCCTACCCACTACCCCATTCCCCCCATGATCTCTCCCCTCTGCCTCGCCTCGATCCAGATCGGGATCGGGCGCTCCCGCCTCCGTCGCCCGGAGCTGCCCTCGCCGGACCGCCTCGCCGTCCCCGTCCTCCTCCCCGTTCCTGGATCTGGAGGGGCCCCTGACGCCCATCGCTCGTCGCCGCCCCGCCGTCGTCCCGCTTCGCCACGGCCCCATCGAGCCTCGCCGGCGTTCCCCTGCAACGGGAGTGAGCCGCCACTCCTCCCCTCCTCCTTTCCCTACCTCCCCGTTCGGACACCGCGACGACCGCCCCCCCCCCCCGACGCATCCTCACCGCGCCCACTGCCTTGCGCCTCCCGCGCTCCGGCCGTGCCCCTGGCCTTGCTCCCCTCGACCGCCTGCGCCCGGCGCTCCCCTGCCCGCGCGCCCGTACGTGGCCTCGCACCCGCCTGCTGCTGCTGCCGCTCCGCCCGCCTTGGCACGCGCGCGCCCGCGTCGCCCGTGCGCTCCCTGCTGCTGCTGCTGCTGCTTCTGCTCGCCTGCCACCCAGCTCGCCCCGCTCGCGCTGGACCCGCCCCTGGCCACCAGCCTCGCCGATGCCGCACCGCTCGCCGTCGGTCGCGCCCCGCACCCAGCGCCCCGACGACGTCCGCCTACGGCCGCGGCCATGTCCGCCTCCGCCTCCGCCCCTGGCCATAGCCCCGCCCCGCACTGGCCGCCCCTACTCCGCATGCCACTGCTGCCCGTGCTGTCACCGGCCCCGCCCTCTCGCTTGCCCGCGTCGCTGCCCCGCTCGCCGCCTCCACCTGCCGCCCGCTGGTGGCGCCGCACCGCGCCCCGGTGACCTCGCCCCGTTCCCCCCTGGTCGGGCTCGGCGCCGCATGGGTTGCGCCTGCAACCGCGCCCGCTGGCGCCCAGCACCCGCACCCGGCGCCCGATATGGCCCCTGGGTCTATGACACAAGGGGCCCGCCCCCAAAATGAATTAAAAAAAGAAGGAAATAAAAATAAAAAATAATAATTAATTAATTAGTAATCTAATTATTTAACATTATTAACTGTGCTTAATTAACCTAATCACTGGATTAGTTGAAACTGAATTAATTAACAAGACCTAGTCTATGACAAGGGGGCCCCACCCCCTGTTGACCAGTCAAATGTTGACTGGTCAACTGGGACCCCCTGGACCCACTGTCATCCTCTGGTGCACTGCACCGGGTGCACCTAGCAATTTCCTGTTTATTTTCGAATTAATAATTATTTTAGAATATTGCTAAAATTTTAGAAATTCGTAGAAAATAATCCGTAACTCGGACGAAAAAGTTTTATACATGAAAGTTGCTCAGAATGACGACCTTGCCTTTGCCGCCGAGCAACCAGGCAAGCACCCCCCCTTTGAACATTCCGATATCGCCTATTCTCTTCTCTCTTGTGCTTGCATTAGATTTGCAGCTGCTACTGCTTTACCTATTTTGATGCATAGCCTGTTTATTGTAACCTGCTATTGATACCTTACGTGCTTATCCTAAACTGTTTAGTATAGGCTGGGTAGAGACTTACCAGAGACCCCAACTTGTCCCCAGTTGCCCCGCTGGATTATTAGATGACTCGATCAACGGGATCGATAGCCAGACCCCGGCACTGCACAACACCCCCCTTAGTTGTACGACACTGCAGCGTCACAATCGAGTGCCGAGGGTGATACCTTGTATAGCACTTCTGAGGTTGACTCTGTAGGGTAGCTAATTGGTCGTGGTCATCGAGGGTGAGTCCTCCTTCTCCACTTCCGATACGACACTGTCGCGCAACACTTCAAGTGTGAACCTCGAGGGTGATTCCTCCTAAGCTCAACTTGACGGTTACATCGAGTGGGCATCCGTCGAGGGTGATACCTCGGATTTCCCCGATGTTATGGACACACGGTTACTATGAATTTACCCCTGAACCTTGTTGGAAACAGGTCGGCCCCGAGGGCGACCCGAGGGAGTTACTTTTACTGCAGGACTGGAGGGACAGGCGGTACCTGTTGGGGAACATAGTAGTAAATCAAAAAATTTCCTACGTATCACCAAGATCAATCTAGGAGAAGCTTGCAACGAGAGAGAGGGAGTGCATCTTCATACCCTTGAAGATCGCTAAGCTAAAGCGTTACAAGGAATGCGGATGATGGAGTCGTACTCATAGCGATTCAAATCGCGGAAGATCCGATCTAGCGCCGAATGGACGGCGCCTCTGCGTTCAACACACGTACAGCCCGGGGACGTCTCCTCCTTCTTGATCCAGCAAGGGAAGAGGAGAAGTTGAGGGAGAGCTCCGGCAGCACGACGGCGTGGTGGTGGAGCTTGTGGTTCTCCGACAGTGCTTCGCCAAGCACCACGGAGGAGGAGGAGGTGTTGGAGAGGGGGAGGGCTGCGCCAGGGAAAAGGTTCTGCTGCCCTTCCACCCCCCTCTATTTATAGGGAGAAGGGGAGAGGGGGCCAGCCCCCTTAGATCCCATCTAAGGGGAGGGGCGGCAGCCAGGGGGGAAACTTACCCCCCAAGCAGGTGGGAGGCGCCCCCACCCCCTAGGGTTTCCAACCCTAGGCGCCTTGGGCCCCTTGGGGGGGGCGCACCAGCCCACCAGGGGCTCGTTCCCTCCCTTGCTCAGCCCATTTGGCCCACCGGGGCAGGTGGCCCCACCCGGTGGACCCTCGGACACCTTCCGGTGGTCCCGGTACAATACCGATAACCGCCGAAACCATTCCGGTGACTGAAACTGGACTTCCCATATATAATTCTTCACCTCCGGACCATTCCGGAACTCCTCGTGATGTCCGGGATCTCATCCGGGACTCCGAACAACCTTCGGTAACCACATACAATTTCCCATAACAACTCTAGCGTCACCGAACCTTAAGTGTGTAGACCCTACAGGTTCGGGAACCATGCAGACATGACCGAGACATCTCTCTGGCCAATAACCAACAGCAGGATCTGGATACCCATGTTGGCTCCCACATGTTCCACGATGATCTCATCGGATGAACCACGATGTCGAGGATTCAATCAATCCCGTATACAATTCCCTTTGTCCATCGGTATGTTACTTGCCCGAGATTCGATCGTCGGTATCCCCATACCTCGTTCAATCTCGTTACCGGCAAGTCTCTTTACTCATTCCGTAACGCATGATCCCATGGCTAACTCTTTAGTCACATTGAGCTCATTATGATGATGCATTACCGAGTGGGCCCAGAGATACCTCTCCGTCATACGGAGTGACAAATCCCAGTCTCGATTCGTGCCAACCCAACAGATACTTTCGGAGATACCTGTAGTGCACCTTTATGGTCACCCAGTTACGTTGTGACGTTTGATACATCCAAAGCATTCTTATGGTATCCGGGAGTTGCACAATCTCATGGTCTAAGGAAATGATACTTGACAATAGAAAAGCTCTAGCAAACGAACTACACGATCTTGTGCTATGCTTAGGATTGGGTCTTGTCCATCACATCATTCTCCTAATGATGTGATCCCGTTATCAACGACATCCAATGTCCATGGTCAGGAAACCACAACCATCTATTGATCAACGAGCTAGTTAACTAGAGGCTCACTAGGGACATGCTGTGGTCTATGTATTCACACATGTATTACGGTTTCCGGTTAATACAATTTTAGCATGAACAATAGATAATTATCATGAACAAAGAAATATAATAATAACCATTTTATTATTGCCTCTAGGGCATATTTCCAACAGTCTCCCACTTGCACTAGAGTCAATAATCTAGTTCACATCACCATGTGATTCACATTGTTATGAATCTAACACCCAGTGAGTTCTGGGGTTCGATCATGCTTTACATGTGAGAGAGGTCTTTAGTCAACGGGTCTGCGACATTCAGATCTGTGTGTACTTTGCAAATCTCTATGTCATACTGTAGACACTGCTACCACACTCCACTTGGAGCTATTCCAAATGGCTGCTCCACTATACATATCCGGATTGCTACTCAGAGTCATCCGGATTGGTGTTAAAGCTTGCATCGACGTAACCCTTTTCGACGAACTCTTTATCACCTCCATAACCGAGAAATATTTCCTTAGTCCTCTAGTTACTAAGGATAATCTTGACCGCTGTCCAGTGATCCATTCCTGGATCACTCTCGTATCCCTTGACAGACTCATGGCATATTATACAGAGCCTATGGATAAAGCTTAGGGGACGACCTTCGTCCTATCTCTTTGATCCACCGTGGTCGAGCTTTGAGTCTCACTCAACTCCACACCTTACAAATCAGGTAAGAACTCCTTCTTTAACTGATCAATTTTGAACTCTTTCAAAATCTTGTCTAGGTATGTACTCATTGAAAGTCTCATCAAGCATCTTGATCTATATATCTTGATGCCCAACAATTAGGTAGCTTTATCCAGATCTTCCTTTGAAAAACTCTTTTCAAACAACCGTTTATGCTTTCCAGAAATTCTACATCATTTCCGATCAACAATATGTCATCCACATATACTCATCAGAAATTCTATAGTGCTCCCACTCACTTTCTTGTAAATACGAGTTTCTCATAAACTTTGTATAAACTCAAAAACTTTGATCACCTCATCAAAGCGGATATTCCAACTCCGAGATGCTTGCTCCTGTCCATCGAAGGATTGCTGGAGCTTGTAGACTTTTTAGCATCCTTAGGATCGACAAAACCTTATGGTTGTATCACATACAACCTTTCCTCAAGGGAAAGATGTTTTTAAATCCATCTGCCAGATTTCATAATCGAAAAATGCAGCAACTGCTAACATAATTCCAACAGACTTTAGCATCGCTACAGATGAGAAAGTCTCATCGTAGTCAACTCCTTGAACTTGTCAGAAACTTGTTTGCGGTAAGTCGAGCTTTATAAATGGTAACATTTACCATCAGTGTCTGTCTTCTTCTTAAAGGTCCATTTGTACTCAATGACCTGCCATTCAACGGGCAAGTCTACCAAAGTCCATACTTGGTTTTCATACATGGATCCTTTCTCGGATTTCATGGCCTCTAACCATTTGTTGGAATCCGGGCCCATCATCGCTTCTCCATAGTTCGTAGGTTCATTGTTGTCCAACAACATGACCTCCAAGACAAGGTTGCCGTACCACTCAGGAGCAGTACGCGTCTTTGTCGACCTACAAAGTTCGATAGTAACTTGATCCGAAGCTTCATGATCATCACCATTAACTTCCTCTTCAACTGACGTAGGCTCCACAGAAACATCTTTCTGTGATGCGCTACTCTTTAGTTGAAACAAAGGTTCAACAACCTCATCAAGTTCTATCTTCCTCCCACTCAATTCTTTCGAGAGAAACCTTTTCTCGAGAAAGGACCCGTTTTTAGCAACAAATACTTTACCCTCGGATTTGAGATAGAAGGCATACCCAAATGTTTCCTTAGGGTATTCTATGAAGATGCACATTTTCGCTTTGGGTTTGAGCTTATCAGACATAAGCGTCGTATTCCCAAACTCTGAGAAATGACAACTTTTGTTTCTGCCAAACCATACGGTGTCATCTCAACGGAATTAGATGGTGCCCTATTTAAAGTGAATGTAGTTGTCTCTAATGCTTAACCCCAAAACGATAGTGGCAAATCGATAAGAGACATCATAGTACGCACCATATCCAATAGAGTACGACTAGACACACCATCACACTATGGTGTTCCAGGTGGCGTGAGTTGTGAAACAACTTTCACATTGTCTTAAGTTGTATACAAAACTTGTAACTCAGATATTCACCTCCACGATCATATCGTAGACATTTTTATCTTCTTGTCACGATGATCTTAGACTTCACTCTGACTTTGTTTGAACTTTTCAAACGTTTTAGACTTGTGTTTCATTAAGTAAATATACTCATATCCACTCAAATCATCGGTGGAGGTAAGAAAAAACGATATACACTGCATGCTACAACACTCATTGGACCGCATACATCAACATGTATTATCTCCAATAAGTTACTAGCCCGCTCCATCATACCGGAAACGGGGTCTCAGTCATCTTGCCTAAGAGGCATGGTACGCATGTCGCAACCGATTCGAAATCGAGTGAGTCCAAAGATCCATCAGCATGGAGTTTCTTCATGCGCTTTACACCAATATGACATTTAGCGGCAGTGCCACAAGTATGTGGTACTATCATTATTAATTTTGCATCTTTTATGAACATGTGTATTACTATGATCGAGATTCAATAAACCATTCACATTGGGTGCATGACCATTGAAGGTATTATTCATGTAAACAGAATAACCATTATTCTCTAACTTAAATGAATAACCGTATTGCAATAAACACGATCTAATCACGTTCATGCTCAACACAAACACCAAATAACATTTATTTAGGTTCATCCCTAATCCCAAGAGAGTGTGCGATGGTGATCACATCAACCTTGGAAACACTTCCAACACACATCGTCACCTCACCCTTAGCTAGCCTCCGTTTATTCCATAGCTTTTATTTCGAGTTACTAACATTTAGCAACCGAACCGGTATCCAATACCCAGGTGCTACTAGGAGTACTAGCAAGGTACACATCAATAACACGTATATCAAATATACTTCTGTCGACGTTGCCAGCTTTCTTATCTACCAAGTATCTAGGGTTGTTCCACTTCAGCGACCGTTCTCCTCATAACAGAAGCACCTAGTCTCAGGTTTGGGTTCAGCCTTGGGTTTCTTCACTGGAGCAGCAACTAACTTGCCATCCATGAAGTTTCCCTTCTTGCCCTTGCCCTTTGTGAAACTAGTGGTTTTACTAACCATCAACACTTGATGCTCCTTCTTGATTTCTACCTTCGCGGTGTTAAACATCACGAACAGCTCAGGGATCATCATATCCATCCCTGGCATGTTATAGTTCATCACGAAGCTCTAGTAGCTAGGTGGCAGTGACTTGGAGAACTATATTAATCACTATCTTATCTGGAAGATTAACTCCCACTCGATTCAAGTGATCGTAGTACCCAGACAATCTGAGCACATGCTCACTGATTGAGCTATTCTTCTTCATCTTGCAGGCAAAGAATCTTGTTGGAGGTCTCATACCTCTCAACGCGGGCACGAGCCTGAAATCCCAATTTCAGCTCTTAGAACATCTCATATGTTCCGTGACGTTCAAAATGTTTTGGAGCCTCAATTCTAAGCTGTAATGCATGACGCACTGAACTATCAAGCAGTCATCAGAACGTGCCTGTCAGATGTTCAAAATATCTACAGACGACGCTTGAGGGGGTGGCGCATCGAGCGGTGCATTAAGGACATAAGCCTTCTATGCAGTAATGAGGACAATCCTCAGACCACGGACCCAGTCCGCATTATTGCTACCATCATCTTTCAACTTACTTTTCTCTAGGAACGTATCAATAAAACAGGGGAGCTACAACGCGAGCTATCTACAACATAATTTGCAAAGACACTTTGACTATGTTCATGATAATGAAGTTCATCTGATGAACTCCCACTCAGATAGACATCCCTCTAGTCATCTAAGTGATACATGATCCGAATCGACTAGGCCGTGTCCGATCATCACGCGAGACGGAGTAGTCATCAACGGTGAACATCTCCATGTTGATCGCATCTACTATACGACTCATGTTCGACCTTTCGGTCTCTCGTGTTCCGAGGCCATGTCTGTACATGCTAGGCTCGTCAAGTTAACCTAAGTGTTTCGCATGTGTAAATCTGGCTTACACCCGTTGTATGCGAACGTTAGAATCTATCACACCCGATCATCACGTGGTGCTTCGAAACAACGAACCTTCGCAACGGTGCATAGTTAGGGGGAACACATTTCTTGAAATTTTAGTGAGGGATCATCTTATTTATGCTACCGTCGTTCTAAGCAAATAAGATGTAAACATGACAAACATCACATGCAAATCATAAAGTGACATGATATGGCCAATATCATCTTGCGCTTTTGATCTCCATCTTCGAGGCGCGGCATGGTCACCATCGTCACTGGCATGACACCATGATCTCCATCATCATGATCTCCATCATCGTGTCTTCATGAAGTTGTCTCGCCAACTATTACTTCTACTACTATGGCTAACGGTTAGCAATAAAGTAAAGTAATTAAATGGCCTTTACATTGACACGACGGTCATACAATAAATTGAGACAACTCCTATGGCTCCTGCCGGTTGTCATATTCATCGACATGCAAGTCGTGATTCCTATTACAAGAACATGATCAATCTCATACATCACATATATAATTCATCATATCCTTTTTGGCCATATCACATCACATAGCAAACCCTGCAAAAACAAGTTAGACGTCCTCTAATTGTTGTTGCATGTTTTACGTGGCTGCTATGGGTTTCTAGCAAGAACGTTTCTTACCTACGCAAAAGCCACAACGGTGATATGCCAATTGCTATTTACCCTTCATAAGGACCCTCTTCATTGAATCCGATCCGACTAAAGTGGGAGAGACAGACACCCGCTAGCCACCTTATGCATCAAGTGCATGTCAGTCGGTGGAACCTGTCTCACGTAAGCATACGTGTAAGGTCGGTCCGGGCCGCTTCATCCCACAATGCCGCCGAATCAAGATAGGACTAGTAACGGTAAGCAAATTGAACAAATCATCGCCCACAACTACTTGTGTTCTACTCGTGCAAAGAATCTACGCATAGACCTAGCTCATGATGCCACTGTTGGGGAACGTAGTAGTAAATCAAAAAATTTCCTACGTATCACCAAGATCAATCTAGGAGAAGCTTGCAACGAGAGAGAGGGAGTGCATCTTCATACCCTTGAAGATCGCTAAGCAGAAGCGTTACAAGGAACGCGGATGATGGAGTCGTACTCGCAGCGATTCAAATCGCGGAAGATCCGATCTAGCGCCGAACGGACGGCGCCTCCGCGTTCAACACACGTACAGCCCGGGGACGTCTCCTCCTTCTTGATCCAGCAAGGGAAGAGGAGAAGTTGAGGGAGAGCTCCGGCAGCACGACGGCGTGGTGGTGGAGCTTGTGGTTCTCCGACAGGGCTTCGCCAAGCACCACGGAGGAGGAGGAGGTGTTGGAGAGGGGGAGGGCTGCGCCAGGGAAGAGGTCCTGCTGCCCTCCCACCCCCCCTCTATTTATAGGGAGAAGGGGAGAGGGGGCCGGCCCCCTTAGATCCCATCTAAGGGGAGGGGCGGCGGCCAGGGGGGAAACTTACCCCCCAAGCAGGTGGGAGGCGCCCCCACCCCCTAGGGTTTCCAACCCTAGGCGCCTTGGGCCCCTTGGGGGGGAGGGGCACACCAGCCCACCAGGGGCTGGTTCCCTCCCTTTCTCAGCCCATTTGGCCCACCGGGGCAGGTGGCCCCACCCGGTGGACCCCCGGACACCTTCCGGTGGTCCCGGTACAATACCGATAACCCCCGAAACCATTCCGGTGACTGAAACTGGACTTCCCATATATAATTCTTCACCTCCGGACCATTCCGGAACTCCTCGTGACGTCCGGGATCTCATCCGGGACTCCGAACAACCTTCGGTAACCACATACAATTTCCCATAACAACTCTAGCATCACCGAACCTTAAGTGTGTAGACCCTACGGGTTCGGGAACCATGCAGACATGACCGAGACATCTCTCCGGCCAATAACCAACAGCGGGATCTGGATACCCATGTTGGCTCCCACATGTTCCACGATGATCTCATCCGATGAACCACGATGTCGAGGATTCAATCAATCCCGTATACAATTCCCTTTGTCCATCGGTATGTTACTTGCCCGAGATTCGATCGTCGGTATCCCCATACCTCATTCAATCTCGTTACCTGCAAGTCTCTTTACTCGTTCCGTAACGCATGATCCCGTGGCTAACTCTTTAGTCACATTGAGCTCATTATGATGATGCATTACCGAGTGGGCCCAGAGATACCTCTCCGTCATACGGAGTGACAAATCCCAGTCTCGATTCGTGCCAACCCAATAGACAGTTTCGGAGATACCTGTAGTGCACCTTTATGGTCACCCAGTTACGTTGTGACGTTTGATACACCCAAAGCATTCTTACGGTATCCGGGAGTTGCACAATCTCATGGTCTAAGGAAATGATACTTGATATTAGAAAAGCTCTAGCAAACGAACTACACGATCTTGTGCTATGCTTAGGATTGGGTCTTGTCCATCACATCATTCTCCTAATGATGTGATCCCGTTATCAACGACATCCAATGTCCATGGTCAGGAAACCACAACCATCTATTGATCAACGAGCTAGTCAACTAGAGGCTCACTAGGGACATGCTGTGGACTATGCATTCACACATGTATTACGGTTTCCAGTTAATACAATTTTAGCATGCACAATAGACAATTATCATGAACAAAGAAATATAATAATAACCATTTTATTATTGCCTCTAGGGCATATTTCCAACAGTACCACCCAGTAGAGGAGGACCTGAGTTCCTGACAGTCTTTTGCGAGACGGGTTGACCTGGACGGTGCCCGAGTGATGAATACGAGGCGTGGCCGGGCATTCTTGGCCCCTTCCACAAGTCCTCGAGACGGGGCGATGGGGTCACATCGATCGTGAGTCTCTGCTCGTTACCGCACTACCAACACACTACGATTTGGATATTTGATCTGAGTGGGCCTTTGGCCCGATAGCACTAACCATCACGTGGGAATAAATATGGGTACTCTATATCGTGGCATCAGCCGAAAGCTCTGTCAGACGTCCAGTTCAGCATTGTGGCACGGTCGGATCGTGCCGACCATCCGAGGCGGTGCTGGTATCCACCCTGCACACAACGACCTGGAGTGCACAGGGCGATGGCCCAAGACCCCTGAGCGCTTAGGTTGTAGACCGGCGGGGATCTCTCTGCTGAGCTCTAGGTAGGGTTGCGGTGTGTCGTTTAGCCGAGGCCGGGCATGACCCAGGAAAGTGTGTCCGGCCGGAGTTAAGCGAGCGTGGTGGGTAAGTTGGTGCACCCCTGTAGGGAAGAACTAATCTATGCATAGCCGGATCCTCGGTAACGGACGCTCGGAGTTGTATCCCGATCGATACAACTAGAACTGGATACTTGTGATGAGTATGGCTCTGGGATTACTTTCTCGCAGGGAGTCGAGAAAGGATCTCTGGCCGAGGTTGATACTTGGATATTATGGCTCTGGGATTGCTTTCTCGCAGGGAGTCGAGAAAGGATCTCTGGGTGAGGTTGAGACTTAATGATACTACTACTTTATATTGTACTAACCTACACTCTTCTAATGCTGCAAGACCGCTGAAGATGCTAGTCTTCGATAGGACTAGGCCTTCTCTCTATTCTGGCATTTCTGCAGCCCAGTCCACATATACAGCCTCCCCTTGATAATGTTGCATATGTAGTGTAGATCCTTGCTTGCTGAGTACTTCGGATGAGTACTCACGGTTGCTTTGCTTTCTTTTTCCCCCATATCCGTTTGATGCAACCAGATGACGGAGCCCCGGATACAGCTGCCCACGCTGACGATCGCTACTACTACCCCGAGGGTGGATACTACAACGAGATTGGCCGACGACCAGGAGTAGGTTTGGAGGGTCCCAGGCAGGAGGCCTGCGCCTTTCGATCATAGTGTTTTCTTTTGCCCCGCCTTTTAAGGGCCTATCTGTGTTTTCTTTTATATCTGTACTCAGATATCTGATGCTTCCGCTGACGCTTGTATGCGAGCTTATGTATTCGAGCCCTCGAGGCCGCTGGCTTGTAATATAAAGCTTGTATGACTTTATTTATGTTTTAGAGTTGTGTTGTGATATCTTCCCGTGAGTCCTTAGGCTTGATCGTGTGCATTTGCGTGTATGAATAGTGCATGATTGAGCCAGGGGCTTCACAAGTTGGTATCAGAGCCGACTGCCTGTAGGAATCCCCCTTTCCAACTCCTTGGCCGAAGTTGAGTCTAGACTTCAAAAACTATTTTACTAACTTGGCTGTGTGGCTTTCGGGCCCACGTCGCCAATTGGGTGGCATTAGGATCTTTTATTCCTCGTCTTTACTCTGGGACTCTGATCTCTCTTCTATTCGGGTTAAATTTTTACTAACTCTGGCATTAGGTTCGCGTAATCACTTCTTTCCGGAGAGCCCCTTCACTACAGATGATCGTCTGCCCCATCAGAAGACTCTGAAGATACTCCTCGATGATTCCCGAGATCCTGTGCCCACTGCTTTGCAGTTCCTGACCACCGATAAATCCTGACGAATAACTACTTACACTCGTCGTACATATATTCATTCCAGTCACTCTTTTGTTCCATCCGACATTTCGAAAATTCTCTGAACCCACTGCCTTGCAGTTCCTTTCCGCCTGAATACCCTACGAATAATTCCTCACATTACCGGGGATCCGTTCATCCCCAGTTGTTCCTGTGTTTCACGAAATACCTTGTATTGCTATGCGAACTTCCGAAAATCCTCTGCAGCCTATTGCTCCCGAAAGTCTTGTCTGCCTGCATTATGGTTAAAGCCGCGTGTCTCGCAATATTCATTAGCATTCTTTGTCATTGTCATTCCGAGTCGGTTGATTCAATATGAATAAGAATAATCCCTATTATTCGTCGATTCTGAGAACTCGTCCTTCTGGCTCAGACGTCAATTTGGACATGAGTTGGTTCTCGGCTAATCAACTTGGAATCGATTGTCCATCGTATTCAATAACCTTGTGAGTTCTTCCCTGATGCTAATACCTTCGGTAAATTGTATCATCTACTTTGAGTTTGACACTTTGCTTTCGAACTCGCATCCCTTGCTTTGGTTGATGGTTTTATGGATTCGTAAAATGTCCCGATGGGTTGTATCTATGCTTCTGCCATCAGCGAGAACCCAGAAAATTCTACGAGTCATACTCTTCTGGTGCTTCACCAGATAAATTTTTAGCACTACAATTTCTTCGAAAACGAGGAGTGAATGAAAGGTTATGCATTGAAGAAGTGGGAGTCGACCTTGAACCTTTGTGTTCATGCTCTTGGAAACGATGTAGATCCTATCATGGAAGCTCCTCGTAATAATAGTTATCCCCTTGATATAATACCCTCTCGTACCTGTGTTGTGTCCCTTGCAACCATGGAACTGACCATGATTGTTCTTCTTTGATTCCATTTCTTGGACAACTTAAAATATTTGTCCTCTACAGATCATTTCACCTGTCCAACCTCTATTCTGATCAACCTTCGAGTATTGCCCCCTGTTATCTCGAGGATATCGTGTCATTGCACTACCTCTTATGAAATCTTATCGGAGTAATACTCCTCACCGATTTAGCCCTTCCATGGGTTCTGGGTGGTTTGTCCACCGAGAACACCAATAAGCGAATCAAATCCACCCTATAACACATTGACCTTCTGTTTCCCTACTTCTTCTGCTTGATCATGTTATGGTTCAATTACATCTTTCTGAAACCTTTCGATAAATCGTGTTGTGATCATTGTCAACATCTTTGACTTATCCCAAGTTATGAATTTAATTCGTAATACTTCCTTTTACCTAAATGGTGATCCACTTGCTATCCTGTTATGGATATCATGCTCTGCCTTCCTTGGGAGAGATATGCTCTTGATACTTATGTATCATCACATTTTCTTTCCATTGGTTTGTTTAACCTTTCTTGTGTTCTATATGATATAAGCAGAAATAATTCCCTGCTTATGTAAACACCTCGGCGTACAACCCTGTCAGGAGACCCCGTTACTATTGTTTATGACATACCTGTAACCACCGATGGACGAGAACTTTTTCTATTGGTCCGCCTCGTTCAACGAGCAGGAAAATGGTTCTCTTCATCCCTCGCCCTTGGTACCGACGATGTTACCGACATAGCTGACAGACTATCCTCTGACATACCTTGTTGTCGTGACCGGTGAGATGTCACCGTTCACTCTACTTTTGATTGACCCTCATCACAGTGCCACAGGATCGGAACCTGACTCTCCTGTATATCCTTGATTCCGAAGTATCATATGCTCTTTGCTTTGAGTGTTATCACGAGCCACCCTCTGAGAGATGATCTATTCCCGATGCTCTGAACCCCTTTACACACTCTGTTCAGGTATCGATCAGATGTCCATTCGCTTGAAACTTCCTATTGTACCTTCATACTTTGCTCTCGATGTTTTCTTAAGTTTCAACTCGAGAGATACTTCTGCCACATTCCCTGAATGGTCCACCAGATAATCGACCCTATAAAGGTCAGTTCTCCCGAAGTTACCCTTTACTTCCCCACTTAAATCTCGGGATGAGATTTCTTGTAGTGGAGGAGAATTGTAACATCCCCAGCATCACACTACAGTGAGCTCCCTCTAATGGTGGTCATGTCATCATGATCATCATGCCACTATGCCACTTGTCCAAAATCAAAGCCAAATTCAAATTCAAATTGCATGTCAAATATTTATTTCTTCTGTCATGCAATTAAAATAGTTCACAATTTGGAAAATATTCCCTAAATATTTGTCATGTTGAAACCAACATTTTTGGAATTCCCAAAATACCCCTGGATTTTATTTAGTGGTCCAGCAACATTTAATTTTGGCCTCTCCAATTTCTAAAAATGCTTGCACCATCCAAATTTTCCCCAAACTTTTTGTGCCATCTCAGTTTATTGTCTAGCAATTATTGAGCCAATTCACATATTTTACAAAAGTCTTTTGTGGCCTAGCAAATTGCACAAACAGAGAAGAGAACTAATAAAACATAAAAGTTAAAATAAAAATAGAAAGAAAAAGACCCCCCCCCCCCCCCAATGGGCCACGGCCCACCTTGCCACCAGCCAGGCCGGCCCACTCCCCATACCCCCTGGCCTATATGGCCCGGCTCCCCCCACCCAACCCTACCCGCTACCCCATTCCCCCCCATGATCTCTCCCCTCCGCCTCGCCTCGATCCAGATCGGGATCGGGCGCTCCCGCCTCCGTCGCCCGGAGCTGCCCTCGCCGGACCGCCTCGCCGTCCCCATCCTCCTCCCCGTTCCTGGATCTGGAGGGGCCCTCGACGCCCATCGCTCATCGCCGCCCCGCCGTCGTCCCGCTTCACCACGGCTCCATCGAGCCTCGCCGGCGTTCCCCTGCAACGGGGGTGAGCCGCCACTTCTCCCCTCCTCCTTTCCCTACCTCCCCGTTCGGACACCGCGACGACCGCCCCCCCCCGACGCATCCTCACCGCGCCCACTGCCTTGCGCCTCCCGCGCTCTGGCCGTGCCCCTGGCCTTGCTCCCCTCGACCGCCTGCGCCCAGCGCACCCCTGCCCGCGCGGCCGTACGTGGCCTCGCACCCGCCTGCTGCTGCCGCCGCTCCGCCCGCCTTGGCACGCGAGCGTCCGCGTCACCCGTGCGCTCCGTGCTGCTGCTGCTGCTTCTGCTCGCCTGCCACCCAGCTCGCCCCGCTCGCGCTGGACCCACCCCTGGCCACCAGCCTCACCGATGCCGCACCGCTCGCCGTCGGTCGCGCCCCGCACCCAGCGCCCCGACGACGTCCGCCTGCGGCCACGACCATGTCCGCCTCCGCCCCTGGCCATAGCCCCGCCCCGCACTGGCCGCCCCTACTCCGCATGCCGCTGCTGCCCGTGCTGTCACCGGCCCCGCCCTCTCGCTTGCCCGCGCCGCTGCCCCGCTCGCCGCCTCCACCTGCCGCCCGCTGGTGGCGCCGCACCGCGCCCCGGTGACCTAGCCCCGTTCCCCCCTGGTCGGGCTCGGCGCCGCACGGGTTGCGCCTGCAACCGCGCCCGCTGGCGCCCAGCACCCGCACCCGGCGCCCGATATGGCCCCTGGGTCTATGACACAAGGGGCCCGCGCCCAAAATGAATTAAAAAAAGAAGGAAATAAAAATAAAAAAATAATAATTAATTAATTAGTAATCTAATTATTTAACATTATTAACTGTGCTTAATTAACCTAATCACTGGATTAGTTGAAACTGAATTAATTAACAAGACCTAGTCTATGACAAGGGGGCCCCACCCCCTGTTGACCAGTCAAATGTTGACTGGTCAACTGGGACCCCCTGGACCCACTGTCATCCTCTGGTGCACTGCACCGGGTGCACCTAGCAATTTCCTATTTATTTTCGAATTAATAATTATTTTAGAATATTGCTAAAATTTTAGAAATTCGTAGAAAATAATTCGTAACTCGGACGAAAAAGTTTTATACATGAAAGTTGCTCAGAATGACGAGACGAATCCGAATACGCGGTCCGTTCGTCCGCCACACATCCCTAGCATAGCGAACATGCAACCTTCCCTCTCCATTCCATCTGTCCGAAAATGCCAAACTTCGGGAAAACATTCCCAGATGTTTTCCCTCTTCACCTATATCGTGTAGCACCGCGTCAGAACACCCCTAGCTCTGCGTATTGTCATGTCATGCTCTTGCTTGCTTTATAATTATATTTTCTTCCCCCTCTTCTCTCCGGTAGCCCCCGAGACAGACGCAGCTCAGGAGCCCGACGACACCATTGACGACCTTGCCTTTGCAGCCGAGCAACCAGGCAAGCACCCCCCCTTTGAACATTCCGATATCGCCTATTCTCTTCTGTCTTGTGCTTGCATTAGAATTGCTGCTGCTACTGCTTTACCTATTCTGATGCATAGCCTGTTTATTGTAACCTGCTATTGATACCTTACGTGCTTATCCTAAACTGTTTAGTATAGGCTGGGTAGAGACTTACCAGAGACCCCAACTTGTCCCCAGTTGCCCCGCTGGATTATTAGATGACTCGATCAACGGGATCGACAGCCAGACCCCGGCACTGCACAACACCCCCCTTAGTTGTACGACACAGCAGCGTCACAATCGAGTGCCGAGGGTGATACCTCGTATAGCACTCCTGAGGTTGACTCTGTAGGGTAGCTAATTGGTCGTGGTCATCGAGGGTGAGTCCTCCTTCTCCACTTCCGATACGACACTGTCGCGCAACACTTCAAGTGTGAACCTCGAGGGTGATTCCTCCTAAGCTCAACTTGACGGTTACATCGAGTGGGCATCCGTCGAGGGTGATACCTCGGATTCCCCTGATGTTATGGACACATGGTTACTATGACTTTACCCCTGAACCTTGTTGGAAACGGGTCGGCCCCGAGGGCGACCCGAGGGAGTTACTTTTACTGCAGGACTGGAGGGACAGGCGGTACCACCCAGTAGAGGAGGACCTGAGTTCCTGACAGTCTTTTGCGAGACGGGTTGACCTGGACGGTGCCCGAGTGATGAATACGAGGCGTGGCCGGGCATTCTTGGCCCTTGCCGCAAGTCCTCGAGACGGGGCGATGGGGTCACATCGATCGTGAGTCTCTGCTCGTTACCGCACTACCAACACACTACGATTTGGATATTTGATCTGAGTGGGCCTTTGGCCCGATAGCACTAACCATCACGCGGGAATAAATATGGGTACTCTACATCATGGCATCAGCCGAAAGCTCTGTCAGACGTCCAGTTCAGCATTGTGGGACAGTCGGATCATGCCGACCATCCGAGGCGGTGCTGGTATCCACCCTGCACACAACGACCCGGAGTGCACAGGGCGATGGCCCAAGACCCCTGAGCGCTTAGGTTGTAGACCGGCGGGGACCTCTCTGCTGAGCTCTAGGTAGGGTTGCGGTGTATCGTTTAGCCGAGGCCGGGCATGACCCAGGAAAGTGTGTCCGACCGGAGTTAAGCGAGCGTGGTGGGTAAGTTGGTGCACCCCTGCAGGGAAGAACTAATCTATGCATAGCCGGATCCTCGGTAACGGACGCTCGGAGTTGTATCCCGATTGATACAACTAGAACTGGATACTTGTGATGAGTATGGCTCTGGGATTACTTTCTCGCAGGGAGTCGAGAAAGGATCTCTGGCCGAGGTTGATACTTGGATATTATGGCTCTGGGATTGCTTTCTCACAGGGAGTCGAGAAAGGATCTCTGGGTGAGGTTGAGACTTAATGATACTACTACTTTATATTGTACTAACCTACACTCTTCTAATGCTGCAAGACCGCTGAAGATGCTGGTCTTCGATAGGACTAGGCCTTCTCTCTATTCTGGCATTTCTGCAGCCCAGTCCACATATACAGCCTCCCCTTGATAATGTTGCATATGTAGTGTAGATCCTTGCTTGCTGAGTACTTCGGATGAGTACTCACGGTTGCTTTGCTTTTTTTCCCCCATATCCGTTTGATGCAACCAGATGACGGAGCCCCGGATACAGCTGCCCACGCCGACGATCGCTACTACTACCCCGAGGGTGGATACTACTACGAGATTGGCCGACGACCAGGAGTAGGTTCGGAGGGTCCCAGGCAGGAGGCCTGCGCCTTTCGATCGTAGTGTTTTCTTTTGCCCCGCCTTTGAAGGGCCTATCTGTGTTTTCTTTTATATCTGTACTCAGATATCTGATGCTTCCGCTGACACTTGTATGCGAGCTTATGTATTCGAGCCCTCGAGGCTCCTGGCTTGTAATATAAAGCTTGTATGACTTTATTTATGTTTTAGAGTTGTGTTGTGATATCTTCCCGTGAGTCCTTAGGCTTGATCGTGTGCATTTGCGTGTATGAATAGTGCATGATTAAGCCGGGGGCTTCACACTAGAGCAACAATGGCTCCGGCTCGGGCGGCTGATAATTTTATCTCTTCAATTTGAGCCGGCGCAGTTGACAGTTGCTCTAAGACCGTCTTGATCAGAGTTGGAGGTTTCTTTCCGCCTGATATGGCTGCAAGGCTGCGTTGCGTCCCAACATATAACTGTTCGGCCAATGAATACACCGCTTTGAGTTTAAGCAACAAGTTCTGGCCAAGAGTGGCGCTTCTGGGGCCCATTCAAGAGTTGCCGGGCGGGTTAAATATTCTATATTATGAATCGCCAGGCGGGTCAAAGAAGTATTAAAACAGATGATCAAGTGCAAATGTTTAAACATACCGAAGATGGCGGTTGTCATGTGGCTTATGTGTTGCTTTAAGCCGGCAAGCTCGTCAGTCACCAGCTTAAGTTGATTTTCAGCCTCTTCGGCTCTTTTCAACAGGGCGGCTTTGTCCGACTCCCAGGTAGTTCTTTCAGTATCAAAGCCTGCTTTTATTTTCTCAATTTTCTCCAGGGAAGATTTCAGCTTTAACTCGGCCTCGGAAGTTTGAGCGTGTTGCAGCTCAATATTCTTCTTTAAGTCGCTGAGATACGACTTTTGCACGTTCAGCTCCTCCTAAAATATAGTATTGAAGCAATGATTACAACACAAGGAGCAAGTGATATAATTAACTTCTGTCCCAAGCACATTGCGAGCAATACACTTGGCACTTGGGGGCTAATGTAGGTCATTTTAATTCTAATTATGACCCGGCTCATCTTGTTAAGTTAAGTCGGCCCTTGGGGGCTACATATTTGGATTTTTTAAGTGACTATAAGTCCCGGCTTAACTTGTTAAGCCGACCCTTGGGGGCTACACTTCGGAAAAATTTACAAGTCTACAACATACTCATTATTGTCGTATGCTCTATACTTGGGGGGCTACTATGAATATAAGTATGTCAGCATGGCTAAAAAGGAGAGGAATGGTTTCATACCTCATATTTCTGCTTCATGAGTTGAACAAGCCCAGCTTCCAAATCTCGACTTGTGTTAAGGCGGCTCAAATAGTCCACATACACGTCGCCTGCACTGAAAGAGGAGTAGCTCTCCAGATCCAGCTTGGCTTTGCCTTTTTCTAAGGAAGGAGATTCTTCCTTAGTGCTATGTTTGGTTAGCACAGTGGAGGCCCCTGGCGCTGTATAACCCGTCCCAGTGACAATCACATCATCAGAGTTCTTCTCAAGAGGGATCTCTTCTGCTGACTTTTGAGGGTTTGGCGACTTAGGGCTCGTCAGGTCATGGCTGGCCGCAGGGTTAAGCTCAGGGTCCATTTGATCAAGGACGATAGCATCAGTTGACGGCGGCGGATCATTGTCAAGATCTTCAGGGGTTTGAGTTGAAGCCTCCGGAGCCTCAGGCGCCTGCTTCTCCGGCTCAGTGGGCTTCGGATCTTTGGAAGAACCACCCCCTTTTGCTTTTTACCCACCTTTGCCACACCTCTGTGACAAGGATACAAGAATTTATGAGTACATCATTACAAGATTATTTATGAACAAAGGAAAATACTTACCCCTGGGCAATCTTGAAGGTAGGCATTTGAGTTCCAGTAGAGTCGCCGGATGATGGAGGTGTGCCCTGATAATTTGAGTCAGAAGAATTAAGAGGTTGACGTGTAAGGCCAGATAATGGATAGAGAGGATCCGGGTCATGTGGCACCTCATTTCGATGCTTGCGAGCAGGTGTATTGGGTAAGCCGGAGACGAGATCTTCAGTACCCTTGCTCCGGGTCTTTCATCTTAATTCATGTTGATGTTTCTTCAAAAGAAAATTGGGATCCAAATAATCCAGAGGATGTGAAAATCTTACTTTCCGGCTGGCTTGCCGAGTTTTCTGTGTTGGCAAGGGTTCTGAGTCAGAGGAAATTATAGTTACCTCTGCTGCGTCGACCTAGCTGGTCTCTGCCTCTTCCTGAGAGGAATCAGCGTCAATAAGTTGCATGAAGAAAAGACCAATGGAGTCAAGTTCTACCTCTGACTCGTCATCAAGTTTGAGCAGCTCTTCAGCGGATGGTTTCTTGGGATGACCTGGACTTCGAGTTTTTGTCGTGGGTTTCTTGGTTGGGGCGCTGTAGGCAGTCTTTTCTTCCAAAAAGAGGAGTTGGCCTGTTTAAATATAGGCAGGAAAGGTAAAGAATATGCTATGCAAGAGGTAAACACGCAAAATGAAGGATGGTGTAAAACACTTATAGCCGGAGATGGGTTGAGTTTGCAGAAAGGATTCAGTCCCACTTTGCGGTAAATGTCCATGGGCTCCCCGAGCAATGATTTAACTATATCAGTGATATCCTTGTCGCTCAAGGATGTGTGATTAAAACGCTGCGGATCTTTGGTATCTCCAGTGTAGTCACACATTAAGCCGCTGCGCCGGCTTAAAGGTAATATCCTCCAAGCAACCCAGCAGCGGGTTAGATCTACTCAAGTTAAGCCGTTGGCTACCAATGCCCTTATTTTTGAGAAGGTGTGGGCATATTTAACGCGCTCTGCGGCGGATAATCGGTCTGGAAGTTTTCTATGGGTGTTGAGCCGGAAGGGGCGGTAACCCGACAAACGATTTTCGTCAGCCGGAGAAGTATCTTTGCAGTAGAACCAAGTGAAATTCCAATCTTTGGGGTGTCTAGGCAGCCTGGCTTCAGGAAAAATAATGTCTCTCCGCCGTTGAATGGAAACCCCTCCAAGTTCCAAGCTGGGTCCATCAGTCATCTCGGTTTGACGATTGATATAAAAATACTCTCTGAAGAGATCAACAGTAGGCTCCTCTTCAAGGTATACTTCGCAGAATGTTTGAAAATTGCATAAGTTGGAGACAGAGTTGGGACCAATATCTTGAGGATGAAGTTGGTAAAAATTCAGAGCATCGCGGAAAAACTTTGACCCGGGTGGGGAAAAACCACGGAGAAGGTGGTCTGCAAAGATCACAATTTCGCCCTCTTGGGGTTCTGGAGTTGTTTCAGAACCAATGACCCGCCAGTGTATGACATTTTTGGATGGTAAAATCCCCATGTCTACATACTCCTGTAATGAGAGTTCGGAGACTTGGGAGGCAACCTAGTCGCAAGAAGTGGGAGTCTTAGTCATCGTTGGCGGGTTAAAAAAGCAACAGTCTGAAAATTTAAGGTATGGCGGATTAAAATTACAGTGATAAACCACTAAAGTATTTGCAAAGATAAATCAGTGGCAGTGATGTGGTTCTAGATAAGAGATTAATCATTATGATGAGAGTATGAAGGAATTCTAAGTCGCCATGGTGAGGAGGGAGCGGCGACTCTCAAGTTAAAAGTTAAAGTATGGCAGGTCAGGTTATATCTGCTAAGCCGGCCAGAGGCTGGTAGATGACAGAATTATTATTTAAGCCACCCAAATGACATTAGCAAGACGGTTATCTACAGATTGAGATTGATGAAATTTTGCTAAGTATGGGGCAAAGAAGTTTCATAATTTGCGCCTATAATTTTGGATCTACTGCAGTTTTGAAAATGAAGAACAATTGCTAAACCTAAGGTACAGTGGCGGAAAAAGTAACAGGCTAGACATGGATTTTGAAGAAGAGAAGAACTGTACTAGATGCAAAATAAATACTTGGGTAAATACTGCATCGTTTTCTCTTAGTTCATGGACTGAGCTATACCTTCTATACGAGAGTTGGATGAACTTGGGCAAAAATTTGTTGAACTCCGACGAACTCGACGAACTAGGGCATTTTAATGTGGATCTGAGAAAAGGGCAAGATGATACCTGATGGTGTTGATGAAAAGCGGGAGTGCACCGCCGTTCTCTGGTCCGGTCAGGTTGATGCAGCGCCCTTTGTCGGAGTCACCGATGAAGAACGGTCGGAGCGGCGGAGCGCTTGCGCGGCGGAGGTCGCAAGGAAGAATAAGAAGTGAAGGCGAAGAGGGTAAAAAGTGAAAAAGGACCCCCCCTCGCCTAGTTATAAGGAAAAGATGAAGCAGTAAAATGGCATGCGCGGAAATCGAGGAGGCAATATGATTATCTTAACAAAAGGGGCGCCTCGATTCTCGGATGGATATTTAATACAAAAAGATTCGTTGCGATGTCATTGGTTTTTTCTGAATTTATTTCACATGACGTCATGGCGGGTTACAAGGACTGTTCAGAAATTAGAACTTTGAAATGATTAATGAAGATTCGCCAATTGGAGATGAAGATTGACATGAACAAGTTCAAATCAATCTGGGGCCTAATGTTGGGGATATAACCCCGAGGTGTGACCCGCCCAGGAGGGGCCGGGTTACACCGTTGGCGACTCAATATGAAGAAAGCCCAAGTAGGTTCAAGATGATGAAATATGAAGACCGGTGGCGGCTTATGAGGTGGGCCTGCTGAAGGCCCAAAACCTGGCGGTAGAATCATGACCCGAAAGGTGTGAACCGCCACGATGGCGACTTTCCTAACAAGGCAGGGCGGTTTAGAAACCGAGTGGGTCACGTTGTGTGATCCGACTTGGACTCTTATAAGCCCAGGGCCTCGACCTATGTATATAAAGGCGAGACCCTGCGGCGAGTTAACTCAAGAAACAATTGATCGAGAGTTAGGTCAGGCGAATTCCGCTCCCTTGTAATCGATATTCAAGCAATAGTCAACAAATGCAGGAGTAGGCTTTTACCTCGTTGTGAGGGGCCGAACCTGGGTAAACCTTGTGTCATTTGTCCCGTTCAACCCCTTCAAGTTAGACTACGTCGCGATGGCTCCACACCTAAGTCCTTTCACAAGGACATCTGCCGTGACAAAACCACGACAGTGAACAATCCGAACATTTTGGCTACATATGGGGGTATTCTTTGATGGAACATTTTATGTTCGGACACTCTTCGGGCTGTCCACTTGGATACATGAAGGGTTTTCTCTACCTGCCGCTCTGACGGCTGGTGGCGGGTAGGAGAATCCCGATGCCTCAGTTTCAGCTAGTAGATAGGTTAGGATTTCAGACCTCGCAGAAGCGACGCTCAGGTGGATGGTGGCGCTTCATCTTTGAGTCGGTCTTCTAGACTTTGATTCTCCTCGAGTTCGTCTATCGAGACGGTTAGACAGAGTTTCGTCATAGATTCTTGCCGGCTCCTCGTGACGGCAAGATTAGGTTTTCTCGGCCTACGTTCGTGACTGCGAGATTTTGTATCGGCTTCTTCAGATTAATTCAAGGGCTTAATGGTGACGACCGCGGCTTCGGGACACTGGTCCTTCGAGGTGTGTGCACGAAAACTTACCGGCTGCCATCGACAAGGTCAAGGCGGTTCCTGTATGGGAGCGGCGACATCACTCGTCTACGGCTCGTTCTGACAACAGTAGTGATCCTTCGATGGTCCAGATTTTTAATGTAGATTTTATTATATTTGAGATACCTTAATTTTACTTCTTGCAATAAAAAACATACTCTGACCAGTCGTTGGCCCGGGACGGTTTCTTTTTTCCGTTCGGTGCGGTGGCACTGTAGACATTCGAAGCCTCTACGGCTCTACGGACGACAGAGGCTGTACGCGTCGCTGTCGCGTCCCTGCATGTGCTCAGTGGCAATGCACGGTCGGTATGTTGACATTTACTGCTCCCACGGGACCAATTTGTGCGGTTCTTGTCATCGAGACGTCAACACGAGGCTACGTACGTACAGCCAAATCAACGCGACTCCGTGCAATCCAGTTTTTTTTTTTTTGAACAGCATGCAATCCTTTCTCCTGTCCTGACGCGCTCGGTCTGATTGATCCCTCTCTGGCCTCTACTCTCCGGTGACATGTATGCGAGTTAGATTAAGTTATCTTCAGATGCTACGTTGCAAAAGGCTGGGATCGACGTGAATGGGACCGCTGGCCGGGCGCCAGTCATGTGAGATCATGTGTAGGATCGGGGACTGGAGGGTTCCCGTTTTGATTTCATCCCGAAATGTGAAATGAAATGTATTCCCATGGAACTTTGAGAAGGCATGCCCATGCACTCCTGGCAGCAGGCAGCAGTACACGAATCGGTGAGTACTAGCCTAGGTAAACTCAGATTTTTCTTTTGGGATTTGGGAATGGCAAGGTGAAGTTACGAACCATCTCTTGCTGACCGGTCTGATTGATCCCTCTCTGGCCTCTACTCTCTCCGGTGACACGTATGCGAGTTAGATCAAGTTATCTTCAGATGCTACGTTGCAAAAGGCTGGGATCGACGTGAATGAGTCATGTGAGATCATGCGTAGTACTAGGATCGATCGTGGAGGGCTCCCCGTCTTGATTTCATCCCGAAATGTGAAGTGTACCCCCATGAAACTCTCGGAAGACATGCACATGCGCTCCTGGGATGCATGGCGCAGCAGCAAACAAACCATCTCGCTGACCGTGAAGTGGGAGCACAATGCGGTGGAGCACCACTCCCACTACCACTAGAGCTGTGCGTCCCCTTTTTCCTTGCCAATGCGTTCGCTTCTGCTTGTACGGTTCCGAAGCCTGCATCTTGCTGTTTCCCTTGACGGAAAGTTATTTTCTTTCCGATGGCGGAGCATTCTGGACGGAATCGCACCACATGTGATGTCGTAGGATTACGATGAGGCTTGAACGGTCGAAAACCGAATAGAATCTCCAGCTAGCCCGACCGGTCTCCAGTAATTAGTGTGAAGTGGTTGGATTGGTTTTGATATACTAGTACATACAGAATAAATTGGGGGGGGGGGGGGGGGGGGGGGGGGGGGGGGGGGGGGGGGGGGTGGGTAGGCAGCTCCGGCGAGCGGCGCGGGGAGGGTACTGTCGACGGCGAGAGGGACGGGCGCGTGCTGCACGATGCGGAGGGGGGCAGCCACCATGGGCTCCTTGTGTTTTTTTTTCTTCTCAGTTCAAAAAAGACGACCGGCGGGGGCGGCGGCGAGCATCTGCTGCAAGGCAAGCGGGCGGAAAGGGGGGGGGAGGGGGGAGGAGGAGGGCGCGGTCTTGCCCGATGCGAGTGGACGACGCTATGGTGGGACGAGGGAAAGGAAAGAAGACGATACAGGATCCAATCGGACGGGTGTAGACGCATGTATCGGGCGGCTGCGGGCAGGCCGGCCGAAACTTTCGACCGGCGCGCCGGCGCCTAGTAGTCTCCTTCCTTTTTTCCATTCGGTACGGTGGCACTGTAGGCATTCGAAGCCTCTACGGCTCTACCGACGACCGAGGCTGTACACGTCGCTGTCGCGTCTCTGCATGTGCTCAGTGGCAATGCACGGTCGGTATGTTGACATTTGCTGCTCCCACGGGACCAATTTGTGCGGTTCTTGTCATCGAGACGTCAACACGAGGCTACGTACGTACAGCCAAATCAACGCGACTCCGTGCAATCCAGTTTTTTTTTTGAACAACATGCAATCCTTTCTCCTGTCCTGACGCGCTCGGTCTGATTGATCCCTCTTTGGCCTCTACTCTCTCCGGTGACATGTATGCGAGTTAGATTAAGTTATCTTCAGATGCTACGTTGCAGAAGGCTGAGATCGACGTGAATGGGACCGCTGGCCAGGCGCCAGTCATGTGAGATCATTGTTAGATTGATCTCTCCACCAATGGGCCCAACGGCTCATTGGGCCCTTGACCCACGCCCTGATCGGGGGCGTCCAACCCAAGCAAGGCTGGTGGGCCCCTGTCGCGCAGTGCTATAAAGAGGAGGTGGGGACCAGGGGCACAGGGTACGAGGTTCACCGCCGCTACTGTTCCCCACTCCTAACCCTAGTCCGATCGAGAGGGAAGCGCTGAAGCGATGGGAAGCCCCACCGACGCCACCAGCCACTTCACCGTCGATCTCTACACCGACCGTCGCTGCCCGTGCGCAGACCTTCATCGACGAACCAGCGATGGCCGGAAGGCTAAGGTACACACACGAACAGATCATAGACAAATGCATAGACAGACCACAGATAGTTTGATCTACTCCGAAACCCTAGCCTAGTCGATCCCATGGTTCTATCAATGGTATCAGATGCTCAACTAGGACATGATTTCGGGTAGACACAGAAAAGAGACACCTTCCCCTTACCAGATCGGACCGTATCCGATGCCGAAAGAACAGAGACCCCAAAGGGGGACAGGGCACCGCCACTAGGCCGCTTGACGGCGGCGCGTTCACCGTCGGGTGTTCGCGCACGCCGGCAAGGGGGCCAGCGGGGGCGCCGCCACCACAGTTCATCTTCACCGGACGCAAGGGGGCAGAGGGTTTAGACCCGTCCCTCTCTCTCAGCGGGTGGAAGTGGATAGAGGAAACAGAAGGGGGAAGGGAGAGTAGGCGCGCGCGGCGCGGTGGCTCTCTGCCGCCGCCGCCGGCGGCCGGAGCACAGCGTTTCCGCCGTCACGAGACAGAAAGGAAGAGAGAGATCGAGAGAAACGAAAGACTGTAGGCGCTAGGTTTCGGTCGGGGGGCTCACCCTCCCAGTTTTGATCGAGCGATAAGAACGGAGGACCCTTCGATGGAGATCGACGGCCAAGGACGAATACCTAGCTACAGACCGGGCCACTGGGCCGAAAGAGAGGGGCGCGCCAGGCCGCCCCGCTTGCACTCTCGCCGGGCCTCTTTTCGGCCGGAACAGGAGGCGGCCCAGGCCAAAGCAGGGTGCGCGCGCTGGGCGGTGGCAGGCCCGGATGGCATTTTTTTTCTTCTGATTTTTGTCCAGTTTTTTTGGGCAAATTTCATACGGTTTTTCTATTCAAAATTTTCCATTGAAAATTCTGTTTAGAAAATAGCAAAGTAAAAGAGATATTTCTGAAAAGAATAAAAGTTCATGATTTTTTATTCATGTTTTCCGCTGCAAACAAAAATAAAAGTGCTATTTTAAAAGTGAATAGAACTAAAGTAAAATATTAAATTGTTGGTTCTCTAATGCAATTTTGAACCAACCGGTTAAAATTGCTTAGAGAGTAAAAAAGTACAGAATTGTTTCTTAATAGAATATTGTAAAGTTTCCGCTGCAAAGTAAAAGTTTTATTCTCAAATTAGATTGGAACCAATGGGAAAATTTAATTGGCAGAACTGTTCTTAGCAATGTTTTTCCCCTGTGGGTGAAATCAGATTCAGATAGTTTCCGCTATGACAAAAGAAAGATATTTGTTTTAAAGTTAAAATATGGTATTTATATTTTCTGACCAACGTTGATGATAACAGTACTATAATTCTATGAGTCTTATGTTCAAAGCTTAAATCTCTGATAAATTTTGTATCAAAGTGATCAATTTTCAGAGAACAAATAAAGATCAAGAAATGCTATTGAACTGGAGAAATGTATATTTCTTGTTCCCGCTGCAATAAAGTTGATGATGATTATTTCTTAGCAAAGTTGTTTAATAGACATACACATTGTTTATGAGTTATATGCATTATTTCCATTTCCGCCCAACGGTGATATGGGATTAATGTAGAAGGATGATGTTTTATTCTAATTCTGCCCAACGGTGATTTAGAATATGAAAGAAAGTTTTAAAAGTTTAATGTGCATATTTATTAACCAGACCAACATGAGGTTATTTTTTATGCCCATTATTGTTGATTATTGGCTAATTTTTCTCAGACTAAAAGTTTTCCATGCTTTCATTCTTGAAAGCGAATGGCTGGGTACTTGTGACCCAAAAGATGACCAAGAAAGGTCATAACATGAGGGAGTATGTTCTCTCTAAAGAATGGCTTAAAAAAAGGATTCTTGGATATTAATCCAAGAAAAGAAAAGAGATAGATCATTGAGAGTCTTGGTTGACGAATGTCTTTCATGTACTCTCTGTGAAGAAGATTATTCAGTCAACATGATTTGAGTTGAAACAAGCAACATGCGTGTTTAATTTGACCAACGTCGGATCAAGCATGTGTGTCAAAGAGCATTCGGATTTATTTCTGAGTTTGATGCTTGAATATGCAGTTAAAAGAGCAAATTCTGGCATTTATGTCCCTTACAGGGAATTACCCGCATAGCGGGAAAAGATGATTATGATAAAACCCGTATGGCGGGAAAAGTCTGGGAAAATGCCTGCGTAACTGGGTAAAGTTGACATAGTATTATGTCAAAAATCCTGTATGGCAGGAGAAATTTTGGCAAAGGACTTATCCTGTATGACAGGAGAAAGATATGATGACTCATGTGCGTTTAATGTGTCCCACTCTGAGAGAAAAGTATGGAGTAGCTATTATGCTTTTCTAGTATCGACCGTACACCTTATGTGTAACGGTCATTAAGCACTCAATAAATCCAAAGAGAATAAAAGTTACAGACGAACCTAAAGATAAGATTGATATGCAAGTGTGACTTGCAAAAGTACTAATGATAAAGAACTCTGTTGAGTTTCTGAAATGGAATGAGGAAAAAGTACTCCCATACCAGTTAACAGATAACTTCATTTCGTATGAAGTAATCAGATAAATGAAGTAGATAATCGAAGTTTCCTCAATTCACAAGAGTTATGAATGGTTTTTCGAAATTGTGGCAGAAAAGTTCTTGCCACATTTCGAGGGGGAGAAAGAAATATGAGATAAATTATGAATGATAAAACTCCCCTAAATACTTTAGATAATGTGATGCACATTATGCATCTAAAGTGATCCATTAATGAAGAATATGATCGTCTGGGGAAGTACGACGGTCATAATAATACCCCTAAAGAAAAGAAATAGTTGTATTCCTGGATCTTTTGCAGTTCCAAAAGCAGACTAAGGAATACTAAGACGGTGCTTAAAGTGCCATAAAGAAGAAAGTTTTAACAGAATAAACCCAAATAATAAAGTTTAAAGATACCCCATTTTTAGTGAAGATGGAGTAATCTGGGGGAGCATGGTATGAAAATACCTAAGACTCGAATAGATTGAATCTGGGGGAGCATGTTGTATGACCTATACAACACCTGTTGTTAGCTCTATAAAGGAGGAATGAGTAAACATGGATCTTGTGATAAAGGTCCCTGTAAAAACTATTGCCTCTTGGAAATGAAAGACTATAGAATTAATTTGCCTCTTGGCAATGACAGAGCAACAACAGCCCCATATGAAAGAAGTGCCAGTACCTAAGACACAAATGGTCTCAAGGGATGAGAAAATCAGATACTTCTGATTACTATAAAGTCTATGTTAGTGAAATTCAAATGGAGGTTGATCCCACCTCATTTAAAGCGCTCAATCGAGCTTAGAGAAGTGTCTGTTTGTCTAAATGATAAGAGACTATATGAGATGAAATAAAATGGGTGAATCCCGACAATGTTTGGGACTCATAAGTAATTTCCAATGGAGCCAAAACAGTAGGCTATAAAGGATCTACAAGGTCAATGTGACTCCAAAGGAAATATGTAAAGGTGTAAAGCGCGACTTAAATCGAAAGATTTTGTGCAAAGAGAATGAATAGATTACAATGAGTGTTAGTGGCACATCATGATCGACATCATGATCTGAGTTACATCAGATGAAAGTAAAGAACACAAGGGATACTGCTTCAAGAAGTCTTTTATGGACTAGAGCAAATCTCTAGACAGTGGCATTTAAAGTTAGAAGAATCAAATGTTATTTTGGGTTAAAGAAAATGAGAGGACAATTGTATTCATGCAAAGTTATAGAATGGGAAATTCATTTCCTAATCCTGTGCATGTGGATGTCGTCCTACTTGCTAGTGGTCATGTCAATCTACTGCAGGAGGAGAAAAGAAATTCTTGTCCTCAAAGTTCAAAAGAATGTTCTCGGTAGAGTGTCTCTCGTTATAAGTATCGAGATTCACCAAGAAAAGAAAAAAAGGGGGTATTAGGAATGTCGCATGGACATGCTAAGAAAGGTCTCTAAAGTGTACATGCGAGAAAAAAAACCTACGCCTGTTCTTATAGTCAAGGGTAATGGAACTGGAAACTATGGTGTTCCAAAAGTTGATGAGTAAAGATTGAAAACGGATATGGTGCCATATGCTTCAGCTGTTGGAAGCTCAATATATTACCCTGGCACAGTCCACGTATCCGGGTTGTTTTGGCAATGTCCAGTCCATATATAGATCACTGGAATGGAGTCAAAAATATCGGCCTCATGCTGAAAGAAATAAGTGCTCTAGATTGTAAGTACAAAGACATGACTTGTGAAATGTATAGCGAAATCAACAATTGTCGCTAACTTTCACACTTGGAGTTTTGGTGTGGAAAAGCTCCAAAGAATGAAACAATTATCATCAATGTGATGCAAAAATATGTTATAGCTTGATATGAGGCTGAGGGACAAGCAAAATGGTTAAGGAGACCTGTACCCGGAGTTGATAATAGTTGACAACAGCGATAACCATTTAAGTTTTTCACTCTTATGACAACGAGTTAAGTGTGATGCCAAACACACTGACACAGAGTTATGCGTTGTAAAGGAGAAAGTCCGGAATTATGTAGAAATGCTTGAAGCATAAAAACAACAGACAAGTGTTTGTAGATCTGCTTATTAAAGGCTTACCGCCCAGTGTGTTCGGAGAACACACAGTCGACATGGGTTTTATGGTATAGTCTAAGATTTCCGGACAATAAAAGGGCCCAAGGTTAAAGAATCTGTTTCAGAACAGAGAAGTGTGTTGTAGGTGTTGATTCTATCGAAAATGGACCGTGACGATGAGACATGCTCTACATACGAATCTGTGATGGAGCGAGTACTTTGAAAAGAGTTATTTCAAAGTATAAAGTTAAAAGTATATGATGAGATCAAGGGGGAGAATGTTAGATTGATCTCTCCACCAATGGGCCCAACGGCTCATTGGGCCCTTGACCCACGCCCTGATCGGGGGCGTCCAGCCCAAGCAAGGCTGGTGGGCCCCTGTCGCGCAGTGCTATAAAGAGGAGGTGGGGACCAGGGGCACAGGGTACGAGGTTCACCGCCGCTACTGTTCCCCACTCCTAACCCTAGTCCGATCGAGAGGGAAGCGCTGAAGCGATGGGAAGCCCCACCGACGCCACCAGCCACTTCACCGTCGATCTCTACACCGACCGTCGCTGCCCGTGCGCAGACCTTCATCGACGAACCAGCGATGGCCGGAAGGCTAAGGTACACACACGAACAGATCATAGACAAATGCATAGACAGACCACAGATAGTTTGATCTACTCCGAAACCCTAGCCTAGTCGATCCCATGGTTCTATCAATCATGTGTAGGATCGGGGAGTGGAGGGTTCCCGTTTTGATTTCATCCCGAAATGTGAAATGAAATGTATTCCCATGGAACTTTGAGAAGGCATGCCCATGCACTCCTGGCAGCAGGCAGCAGTACACGAATCGGTGAGTACTAGCCTAGGTAAACTCAGATTTTTCTTTTGGGATTTGGGAATGGCAAGGTGAAGTTACGAACCATCTCTTGCTGACCGTGAAGTGGGAGCACAAAGCGGTGGAGCACCACTGGCACTCACTAGAGCTGTGCGGCCTTTTTCCTCGCCAATGCGTTCGTTTCTGTTTGGCATGCATCTTGCTGTTTTCCCTGGACGGAAAGCATATTGCTGTATCAAGCATCTTAGATATTTCGACCCGTAAAAGTTATTTTCTTTCCGACGGAGGAACATTCCGGACGGAATCGCACCACATGTGGTGTTGTAGGGTTACGATGAGACTTGAACGGTCCAAACTAAAGAGAATCTCCAGCTCGTTCATCCCCGGCCGAGATGTACATGTACACCGCTGGAAATATTAGCACTTTTCTCACTAATCTAATTCACGAGTAAATGATAAGGATGGCAAATACGGTATGCATCTCATATCGAAAACTAAGCATGTGAGCACGTATAGTACATAGAACCGAAATATTTATGAACAACATATATACGGTCAGCACATGTACGAGCAAATAGGGGACGAACGAGTCATAACCTTCTGTTGGCCGAGCCAACGCGGCGGAGGCAGCGGCAGCCTCGGCATCGGTCGAGGCCTTCTTCTTGGCGGCTTGGTCGTCAGCCATGGAGTCGATGCAGGGGAAGTAGTGGAAGCAGAGGCGGATGGAGGCGGGGACGGCTCGGGAGCAGTCGCGTCGAGACGCTCCCCAAAAACCTTATTGTCGTTCTTCCGGATAGGATCTCGAACGACAGGGTTCCGGAGGCACCTGCTCTCCCGACCAACCGTACACACGGTCGTCAGGATGGGATCGCCGGAAGCAGCACAGTGAGAGGAACAGTAGATGACAGCTAGGATTGTGGAAGAGGAAGTGAGTGAACTGAGTTAGGTCACTCCACAGGTCAGCGCCTTCTTATATAGGCCGTCGGGTAGATGGGCCTGGGGCAGGCCCACGACCGAGTTCGCGAACAGCCCATGGTCCAACGTCTAGGACAGTGGCACTTTCATTAGCGACTCGTTAGTTAAAATAAGTTTCGGCTCGGCTCATTCCCGCAACCCGCGGCGCGCGCGCGTCGTGACGAGGCGAGGCAGGCGGAGGAGGAGGAGGAGGAGCGCGCGTGTACAACTCATATTCCCAAGCTTCCAAAAGCAAGTGGTAGAGCAACTCTTATAAAGAGGTCTCACTCTTCTTACTGTAGCAATATGGTACTCCCTCCGTTTCTTTTTAGTCTGCATATAAGATTTGGTCAAAGTCAAACTTTGTTAACTTTGACTAAGTCCAATATTGTTAGATGAATCATGAAATTAATTTTCATACTATATATCTTTAGTATTGTAGTAGATGTTGATTTTTTTTTTTTAAATTGGTCAAACTTTACAAAGTTTGACTTTGACCAAATTTTATATGCAGACTAAAGAGAAACGGAGGAAGTACTAAACTTTTCATCAAACTACCCACCACTTGTCGTGCACATGCATAGGCCTTAAAGATTAACCAAGAATTATTGTCTTATATGATGCACCTAAGCCCATCCATAATCCATCATATACACCGCATACGGGACAGGTGGTGACGGAAGCACTTAGCTCATGCGGCATGTTATCTTGGATCGTGGAGATGAAAGAAACACCGCGTGTGTGGAGCCAGTCTCGTGATCCAAGAAATGGGGTGGGGTTTGATTTGAGTGCTAGCATGGCGCTTCAGACCAACGATAGAAACATGATTCTTCCCGTGTCTGTTAAAAAAGAGTGAGATGCCAACAACTCCGGACTAGACTGTCACTTCGTTTTCAGCGGTGAGAGATAATAGTAGGGGTACACTACTATAGTGGATAAGGCGGGGATAGGAATCCCGGGCTACCAAAACTAAGCCCCGCCACATTAAACAACCAGCAAGATCTCGTTTTTTTTTTGTTTTTTTGCGGGTGAAATGCAGAGTCGGTTTGAAACCATCCATCCTGGCGAGGACGCATCTCATTTTCGTTAACACGATGCAAATATACGGGGAAATGGAACAAGGAATGGCGTTCTCCTTCTCCGTTAATACTAGTACTCTTCATGGGCCTGCCCTATTACCTCCTATTTCACGCGTGGTGCAACACAAGTCGACCAAAACATGCAAACCCGCTCCTTCCCGCACGCGATTTTGGCCCAGCCCATCTGCGGGACAGGCGGGCCCCCGTTTTATACTCGTTACTTTTTTAACTAGGAAAACTGTTCATGAATCCGAAATTCGAAAAAGGTTTAGGATTTCAAAAAAAGTGCTGAAAATTTTAAAATGTTCACCAATTTGACAAAAAATGTTTAGGATTTCAGAAAATGTTCGTGATTCAAAAAATAATCTCAAAATTTAAAATTCTACATGAATTTGAGAATTGATCTAGGATTTAGAAAAATGTTCACAAATTTGAAGAACAGAAATTGTTCTTGGTTTTCAAAATTCGTAACAATTTTTTAAAATTTCATGAATATAAAAAAACATTCATGATTTTAAAAATGTTCAAATATTCAGAAAAAGTTTACGAATAAAATGAAATGTATGATTTTTTAAATCTTGTATTAAAAAAATTACGAATTTTAAAAATCTACTTGGATTTCAAAAAAATTCCACAATTTCAAAGTGTCTCAGATTCAAAAAATGTTCACGAATTTGGAAAAAACACTCCCAAACTTTTAAAAAGGTCCAAGTTTTGGGAAAAATGTTCACAATTTTGAAAATTGTTCTCGAATTTGCAAAAAACATTAGATTTAAAAAACCAGGTTATTAAAAATTCTTCAAGGTTTCAGAAGATATTCATCGATTTTAAACAAATCCCTTGGTTTCAAAATATGTTCGTGAATTTGAAATAAAAATGAAAAAATAAAAACAAAGGAACAAGAAAAAAGAAATGAAAAAGCGAACATGGAAAAAGAAAAAAAAATGAATAAAGACAAGATAAAAAAATTCCAACCTTCCCAAAACAAAAAAAAAATCCTAGACCTCTGCTTCGTGACTTTCTTCCTTTGTTTGTAGAGAGAAAAAACAGGGAGATGCAAACCACCGTAAAATGACCAGGAAGTAAATATTATGGCATCCTTAGCAGATTTTCAAAAACCTATATTCGAGGACCAAACATCAGTTTTAAGGGTTTATCTAGCAGATCCCTTATGACTAACTTTTTACTAAAAATATAGCTTTTGCTCTGTAAAACCAGCCCAACTCTCCCATATTTAGTCCAACCCAAGCAAGCTTAGTAAAAGTGGGGCATACGCTCGGCAGCCACGGTAATGGCTCAATCTGGCGCACCGCCCGATTCCTGTCCCATTAAGGACAGTATAACCGCACCTAATCCCTGCGCTCACAGCGATTTGGTTTTTTGGCCGTCCGTTTTCGTGTTCTGGCCGTTTCTGACCGTTGGATGTCCTCTGTATAGTAATCTGTTGCGCTCTGGCCCAGCTGTCCTGTGGGCTGCTGCTCTAGAGGCCGAAAGGAGGGCCTCTGGTGCATTGGGCCGTCAGCCAGCCGCCGGTCCATTCCAGCTCTAAAAGAGCGACCGCACTGCCGATTCGGTTGCCTCAAAAGAAAAATTCCAATCCCGATCGAGGCGCTAGGGCAGGCCTAGGTGCGCCGCCGCTCTCGTCGACGCTGCAGAGAGAGAGAGAGAGAGAGAGGACGATGGCAATTGCGGACCGGAGCAGATCGGCAAGTGCCCCTCCCAGAGGAATGCACACGGTGGTGGGCGAGGACGGCGACGCCAACTAATCGTACGAGCCGCGCTCCGGTTGGATCCCCTTCTCTCCGTTCGCACCTATACCTTCACCGCCCACGACGGCGCCCACCATGGTGATGGAGACCATATCGGTTCACATCAACAAAGGCAAATCCCGACCCTCCTCCTTTACCCAGTTTAGAAATCTGAATCTCTCTGAAGTCCAAACTTCCTTGTTTTTCTTCGCTTCAAGATCTTCTGGCTGGAAGCCTCATGTTCTATCCTTCTTGTTCGGTCAATACTGTATTGGCTCCAGAGTTCGATTCTGGCGGCCACAAATATACAACATCCAGAATCACGAGGGCGAGCGGTTGGTCACAAAATCATCGATCTGCTATTCAACTGGGTCTACTGGGTCTACTGGGAAACAACAGAAGGCCGTGCTTGGGCGATATGAGCCCACGCCCAGGTGATGAGGGATTCAGCGGGCGACGCAAAGGGGCTCAGGCGATGGGGGATTCAGCTGGCAATGCGAAGGGTGCAGTTGCGGCGGCTGGAGGAGCGTTAGTCGCTGACGCTGACGGTGGATGTGAGTTACAATCTTGCTGCCTCCTGCTCGTTGGTTCATGCCTTGATGCGCTTATATATGCTCCCCTTGCCTAGGTTGATGCTATGTCTTCTTTCCTGTTGCAGATCTCTTGTATGGCTACACAAACCTCCCCCACATGGTTCGTATTCCATCTGATGATGTTGTTTTTTTCTCCAAAATTGTTGTTGATGCTGTTAGTCAATTTGTTGGAGGCCCTTTGCGTCTTTGGTCGCCTCAGTATGCCCCTTCAGTAGTCAGCAGCAGTACGTCGTCACCCTAGGTCTCCATCTTTTGATGGAGTTGATGTGATGGTTCATGTTCTTTTGTTTTTAGGAGCATGCAGTTCATGCCGAGGAGCTGTTATGTGTAAATGTCGTGTGTGCCAAGCCAAGATAAGTTGTCTTTGAAGTAAGATTATGCAGTGTCTTATGATCGGTTAACCTTATATAAAACTCTATGACATACTTGATAACTTACTCTTTCCTGGCTATAATACCTTTCTCTATTCAAATAAATACGCGATTTGGATGTTACTGAATACTCATGGAGCGACTTAAATACTTAATGCCATTTTGGGCGAACACGGGTATCAAAATGGGCATTGAGGGATCAATAGTTTTTTATTACTGCAGGTCCAAAAGCGCAATGAAGGATTTTTTCTCTCTTTCCTACAGTCATATGAAGAGTTGCTGACAGATAAATTCTCTGTCCATACTCCGTACTCCATGTACTTTCCTCAGCTTATCCTCCAGAGAAATCATTTTTGTTCCGATTGAAGATATGCACTTCACCTTCATAATGGGTATTCTTATATCCCATTAACTCGAGTGTGTTCTTACAGGTTGCAGACTTGCAGTATGTATCTTGAACGATTATTCTGTCTCAAATACACCTAGCTAACACTTGCTTGCAAGTGATTTGTATTGTTCGGCCGTGTATTGTACTTTATATATAATATAATAAAGCGGGGCGGACGCCTATTTCCATATCCATTGTTTGACTGGCTTTGTGTATATTTCTTGCAAGTGATTGTTTTAACTTTTTATTACTGTATGTTTTAAAGTATAAGAAAGATGTAAAACAAGTTTGTTTGTTCTACTGAGCAATAGCTATTTAATTTGCATATTCAAGCGACGGGCATGTAACATCTCTTTTTCAAGCTTAGGATGTACATGAATGAAAATATTCTATAGCTCGCCAAGAAGATGAGAGCACTGGTTATGTACCGCCAAATAGGGTTTCGATTCAAATTGATATTACTAATTTCTTTGGATTGTCGTTCTACAAAATTTGATGTATTGCCTTGGCCAACTCTTACGAAGAATCATAAGACAACGGGAGATTACGAAGAATCATGCGACTAAAATGTCTATATGTTCAGGTTAATTTTGATCTAATCCAGGTCACCTATGGAATGGAACTGAAAATCGTGAGGCATTTGAAAAACCAATTGAGGAACTAAAGAAATATATGACTTCAGGTCAGTTAGGCTCAACCCTGTGGAGTTTCTTTTTTCATTTTTTCTGTTGTTAAAACTGATGTTGAGTATTTTATGGCTTTTGGTTGGTCAGTTTTTTATTTGTCCAAGAAGGATGAATCGCATATCTAGAGATAAGGTTGTGGAGCAACTTCTACTTTGCCAGCCATATTGCAGATACTTGGAGATTTTACTTACACATTTTGTTTTAATTTCCATATGAATTGGTTGTACAGCTGAGTTTTCAAGTTGTTCTTTTCTTATTTGAAGCCTTGCTATGCTCTCCATAATCAACGGGTGTTATACGTCCAACGTACTATTCTTTTGCAAATGGCACTTCCTGTGAAGTTTCCTCCAATCATCACATATGTTCTGGTTGATGCTCTCATATATTTGTGTAAATTTGAAAATGTATGCAATTATGAATATATTACACTCTTAATTTCCATTCCCGGCAACTGTTGGTACCAGGCCGCAGGACCTGGCCTTATTTTCCACACTGATGTTATGTAAGTTTGCATTTTGGGAAAGAGGTAATGGCAACAGTTATACCATCTATGCAGCATTCCATTGTCATGTCCATGATGTATCAAGAGAACTTCCTTACAGTAGTGTTATCTGATCAACTTTAGGGTTGTAGTAACAATCAATAAAATCTTCTCATAGGTGCAGATTAGACGGTTGCTTTTTCTTTGAGGGTAGATGGTTGCTATGCATTATACCGATCAATCAGATGGTCAGAGTTGTGAATTCATTTTGTCCTATTTCGATGGAGTTAATACTTCATACAGATATGAGTAATGCAGTATATGTTGGAATGTTGACTTATAAAAACAATGTTTTTAAGCAATTTATTATGTATTCATTTTATTAAGACACATAAAGTTGCTTGATTAAATTAATTGCTAAGTATTGTTCATTGTATGGCTATCTTGTGAGCACTGGAGGATTTGGTACAAATGGTTGGCCTTGTCAGGCCTTGTACAATGCTAGGTACTCAGAGTGGTGCTTAGAAAAATAAACCGGGGTTTTTAGAAGCACCAACGCCTATTTCTACAGGAGAGACACCTAATGAAGCGTCTACTCTCTACAAATAAGCACCGGTTCTTAAAGAAACACTGGTTTATTAATTTCTCTAAGAACCTAAGCTTCTTGCATTGTACAAGGCCTCACTAGAATTCTTTTTTTTTGTCAAATAGTTCCTCGTGTTGTACATGCTTTTCCTTATTCAGAACCTATTGCCTAACTATCGCATTCGATTTTGCACCAACCCCCTCTTCTATGGTGGCTTCAATCATTTTTACAAGTTACTTTCATGTTTTATGTATCATTTTATTGAGAAAAAAAGACGGGCGCAACAACGCGCGTCATCATGGTCTAGTCGGCTATAAAACGCAGCATCGCACCGGCAACCTTGCCCCGCACCTCTCCTAAGCCCATTCACACTATCGTTGCTGACGCCGATTCATGCGTCCCCCGGTTGAGATTCGCACGGCCACCACGCAGCCACCGAGTTCGAATTCGAGGCCGCAGCTGTTCCCGTCGCCGCGATGGTCCGCTCGACGGTGACGGCCACTGACGCCCACACAACGCATCGAGCTCACCGCCAAGGAACGTTCCACCCAAGAGCAGCGCCGAGTTTGCCACCGAGCTTGGAGCAAGCGAGCTCGGAGAAGGAGGAGGAGGGGAAGCCGATAGAACCTGCAGTCGGATTTATCGCTGCCGGCTTCGAGGTGAAAAACGCGGCGACTAGGATCAACGACATCCGCCTCCAATCCATGGCCGAGGCGGAGGAGTACCGACACGCGCTCGTGGAGGAGGCGAGGGAGCAGCGCCACATGCGCGATGCCGTGGCGGAGGAGCAACACCGTCGGTTTGCCGACCTCCAGGCCGAGGCAACCGATGCCTTGTACATGAATGCGCTCATGGCGAATCCGGAGATCATGGGCAATAACTAGGCGATCTCCGCGTCATTGGAAATCACATTTTTGGCTGGGGGACAACGAAGATGAGAGTGGTTCCTCTGGCACCATGTGATCAACAAACTATACAGTGTTTGATGAACCAGTGTTCGACAATTTATCTATATGTTGTGTTTGATGAATCAATGTATCAATCTCGGATGAATGTAACTACTTTAAGCATCAGTGTTTATTTAGGGTCTGAAACAACCAGTGTTATAACTCAAGGATGCACATGACACAAGCATAAAAAAACATGGTGTTGCAGCCTGTGGCATAGAATGCAATCAATGTACAGACCAGTCGAGCAGATATATCCGGTAAAGGTCGATGTAATCCAAACCAACCCTGTGCAAACTGCAACAAAGAACATAAAACTTGATGAGCATACCAAGTGATGACGATAAAATTGGTAATGAAAGAGTCATCATGAAAACACAGTAGCAAGCAACTATTCTCTACCCCCACAGATTAGAAAAGGAACAACAAATTAGAGTGAATACACATATTTTATATGTCACGAAGTTGTCACAACCCATTAATACAATGGGATAAAAGTGTTGGGAAACGTTGCATAGAAAACAAAAAAAATTCCATGCACACGCAAGATCTATCCATGGAGATGCATAGCTACGAGAGGGGGAGAGCATCTACATACCCTTGTAGATCGCTAAGCGAAAGCATTTATCAACGCGGTTGATGTAGTCGTACACCTTCACGATCCGTTCTGATCAAGTACCGAACGTACGGCACCTCCACGTTCAGCACACGTTCAGCTCGATGACGTCCTCGCCTTCTTGATCGAGCAAGAGGGGCGAAGTAGTATATGAGTTCCGGCAGCACGGCGGCGTGGTGACGGTGGTGGTGAAACTATTTCCGCAGGGCTTCGCCAAGCACAACGGATTTATAGCGGAGGATGAACTAGAGGGAGGAGATTAGAACCACACTGGGCTTCTAATTATGAGGATTAGAGGTAGCTACGGCTAGCTCTAATTAGTCAACTAGGACCAACTAAAACTAGAACTAGATCAACTAGAGGAGGCTGAGAAACTTGTGTTCTAGGGGCTAGCCCTGCTCCTCTATTTATATGTTGAGCTCTGGGGTCGTTATTGGGGATAGGGCCTCCCCAAAGTTGGTTTGGAACGCAAGGAAGAGTCCTTCTCGGATTCTAGCACATGACGCCACGGTCCTCGGTGTCTGGCCCAGGGCCAGACGCCAGGGTCCCTGACGTCTGGTCCCCGACCTCCGCAAAACTTCCTTTTGCACCGACCTAAATCCCAGTGGGCCTTACCCCTTGGCTCAACATCATCCTATATATCAATCTTTACATCTGGACCATTCCGGAGCTCCTCGTCATGTCCGTGATCTCATCCGGGACTCCGAACAACATTCGGTCACCAACATACATAACTCATATAATACCATATCGTCAACGAATGTTAAGCGTGCGGACCCTACGGGCTCGAGGATGATGTAGACATGATCGAGACGCTTCTCCGGTCAATAACCAATAGCGGGACCTGGATGCCCATATTGGTTCCTACATATTCTACTAAGATCTTTATCGGTCGAACCTTTATGACAACATACGTAGTTCCCTTTGTCCGTCGGTATGTTACTTGCCCGAGATTCGATCGTCGGTATCTCCATACCTAGTTCAATCTCGTTACCGGCAAGTCTCTTTACTCATTCTGTAATACATCATCTTGTAACTAACTCCTTAGTCACTTTGCTTGCAAGCTTCTTGTGATGCTGTATTACCGAGAGGGCCCAGAGATACCTTTTCGTCATACGGAATGACAAATCTCGATCCATGCCAACTCAATAGACACCTTCGGAGATACCTGTAGAGCACCTTTATGATCACCCAATTATGAAGTGATGTTTGATACACACAATGCATTCCTCCGGAGTCCAGGAGTTGCATGATCTCATGGTCGAAGGACCATGTATTTGACATTAAGAAAGTAGTAGCAATAAACTGAACGATCATATGCTATGCTAACGAATGGGTCCTGTCCATCACATCATTCTCCTAATGATGTGATCCCGTTATCAAACGACAACTCATGTCTATGGTCAGGAAACCTTAACCATCTATTGATCAACGAGCTAGTATAGTAGAGGCTTACTAGGGACTTGGTATTTGTCTATGTATCCACACATGTATTTAAGTTTCCGATCAATACAATTATAGCATGAATAATAAACCTTTATCGTGATTAGGGAAATATAATAATAACCACTTTATTATTGCCTCTAGGGCATATTTCCAACAGTCTCCCACTTGCACTAGAGTCAATAATCTAGATTACATAGTAATGTATGTAACACCCGTGGAGTCTTGGTGTTGATCATGTTTTACCCGTGGAAGAGGTTTAGTCAACGGGTCTACCACATTTAGATCCGTATGTACTTTGCAAATTCTATGTCTCCATCCTTGACATAATCACGATTGGAGTTGAAGCGTCGCTTCATGTGTTTGGTTCTCTTGTGAAACCTGGGCTCCTTAGCTATGGCAATTGCTCTAGTGTTGCCACAAAAGATTGTCATTGGACCCGATGCACTGGGTATTACACCCAGATCGGATCTGAACTCCTTCATCCAAACTCCTTCATGCTCTGCTTCTGAAGCAGCTATATTCTCCACTTCACATGTAGACCCCGCCACGACGCTCTGCTTAGAACTGCACCAACTGACAGCTCCACCATTTAATATAAATACGTATTCGGTTTGCGACTTAGAGTCATCCGGATCTGTGTCGAAGCTAGCATCGACGTAACCCTTTACGACGAGCTCCTCGTCACCTCCATAAACGAGAAACATACCCTTGGTCCTTTTCAGGTACTTCAGGATATTCTTGACCGTTGTCCAGTGATCCACTCCTGGATTACTTTGGTACCTCCCCGCCAAACTTATGGCAAGGCACACATCAGGTCTGGTACACAGCATGACATACATTATAGAACCTATGGCTGAGGCATAGGGAATGACTTTCATTCTCTCTCTATCTTCTGCCGTGGTCGGACTTTGAGTCTTACTCAATTTCACACCTTGTAACACAGGAAGAACCCTTTCTTTGACTGGTCCATTTTGAACTTCTTTAGAACTTTGTCAAGGTATGAGCTTTGTGAAATTCCTATTAAGCGTCTCGATCTATCCCTATAGATCTTGATGCCCAATATGTAAGCGGCTTCACCGAGGTCTTTCATTGAAAAATTCTTATTCAAATATCCTTTTATGCTATCCAGAAATTCTATATCATTTCCAATCAGCAATATGTCATCCACATATAATATCAGAAATGCTAGAGAGCTCCCACTCACTTTCTTGTAAAGACAGGCTTCACCGTAAGTCTGTATAAAACCAAATGCTTTGATCACCTCATCAAGCGTATATTCCAACTCTGAGATGCTTGCACCAGTCCATAGATGGATTACTGGAGCTTGCACACTTTGTTAGCACCCTTAGGATCGACAAAACCTTCTGGTTGCATCATATACAACTCTTCTTTAAGAAACCCGTTAAGGAATGCAGTTTTGACGTCCATTTGCCAGATTTCATAATCATAAAATGCGGCAATTGCTAACATGATTCTGGCAGACTTAAGCATCGCTACGGGTGAGAAAGTCTCATGGGATAATTCCATTTCTGCCCCTAACTGGAATCTACTACTCAAATTTGCCCCTAATTTTAATGTGTGCTCAAATTTCCCCTCTACCGTTAGTTGCCCTTATAGAAATGCCCTTATGCGCCGTTACCGTCTGGTCAAACAGCTTTAACCATCTCAAAAAAATAGCAAAAAAAAATAAAAAAATCTGAAATTTTGAGGGATCGAAGGTACTCAGGTTCGCAAGGTGCGTGCAAATTTTCACCCAGATCGGATATTAACTCCTTCATCCAAACTCCTTCATGCTCTGCTTCTGAAGCAGCTATATTCTCCACTTCACATGTAGATCCCGCCACGACGCTCTGCTTAGAACTGCACCAACTGACAACTCCACCATTCAATATAAATACGTATTCGGTTTGAGACTTAGAGTCATCCGGATCTGTGTCGAAGCTAGCATCGACGTAACCCTTTACGACGAGCTCTTTGTCACCTCCATAAACAAGAAACATACCCTTGGTCCTTTTCAGGTACTTCAGGATATTCTTGACCGTTGTCCAGTGATCCACTCCTGGATTACTTTGGTACCTCCCCGCCAAACTTATGGCAAGGCACACATCAGGTCTGGTACACAGCATGGCATACATTATAGAACCTATGGCTGAGGCATAGGGAATGACTTTCATTCTCTCTCTATCTTCTGCCGTGGTCGGACTTTGAGTCTTACTCAATTTCACACCTTGTAACACAGGCAAGAACCCTTTCTTTGACTGGTCCATTTTGAACTTCTTTAGAACTTTTTCAAGGTATGAGCTTTGTGAAATTCCTATTAAGCGTCTCGATCTATCCCTATAGATCTTGATGCCCAATATGTAAGCGGCTTCACCGAGGTCTTTCATTGAAAAATTCTTATTCAAATATCCTTTTATGCTATCCAGAAATTCTATGTCATTTCCAATCAGCAATATGTCATCCACATATAATATCAGAAATGCTAGAGAGCTCCCACTCACTTTCTTGTAAATACAGGCTTCACCGTAAGTCTGTATAAAATCAACTGCTTTGATCACCTCATCAAGCGTATATTCCAACTCCGAGATGCTTGCACTAGTCCATAGATGGATTACTGGAGCTTGCACACTTTGTTAGCACCCTTAGGATCGAAAAAACCTTCTGGTTGCATCATATACAACTCTTCTTTAAGAAACCCGTTAAGGAATGCAGTTTTGACGTCCATTTGCCAGATTTCATAATCATAAAATGCGGCAATTGCTAACATGATTCTGGCAGACTTAAGCATCGCTACGGGTGAGAAAGTCTCATGGGACAATTCCATTTCTGCCCCTAACTGGAATCTACTACTCAAATTTGCCCCTAATTTCAATGTGTGCTCAAATTTCCCCTCTACCGTTAGTTGCCCTTATAGAAATGCCCTTCTGCGCCGTTATCGTCTGGTCAAACAGCTTTGACCATCTCGAAAAAATAGCAAAAAAAATAAAAAAATATGAAATTTTGAGGGATCGAAGGTACTCAGGTTCGCAAGGTGCGTGCAAATTTTCACCCAGATCGGATATTAACTCCTTCATCCAAACTCCTTCATGCTCTGCTTCTGAAGCAGCTATATTCTCCACTTCACATGTAGATCCCGCCACGACGCTCTGCTTAGAACTGCACCAACTGACAACTCCACCATTCAATATAAATACGTATTCGGTTTGAGACTTAGAGTCATCCGGATCTGTGTCGAAGCTAGCATCGACGTAACCCTTTACGACGAGCTCTTTGTCACCTCCATAAACAAGAAACATACCCTTGGTCCTTTTCAGGTACTTCAGGATATTCTTGACCGTTGTCCAGTGATCCACTCCTGGATTACTTTGGTACCTCCCCGCCAAACTTATGGCAAGGCACACATCAGGTCTGGTACACAGCATGGCATACATTATAGAACCTATGGCTGAGGCATAGGGAATGACTTTCATTCTCTCTCTATCTTCTGCCGTGGTCGGACTTTGAGTCTTACTCAATTTCACACCTTGTAACACAGGCAAGAACCCTTTCTTTGACTGGTCCATTTTGAACTTCTTTAGAACTTTTTCAAGGTATGAGCTTTGTGAAATTCCTATTAAGCGTCTCGATCTATCCCTATAGATCTTGATGCCCAATATGTAAGCGGCTTCACCGAGGTCTTTCATTGAAAAATTCTTATTCAAATATCCTTTTATGCTATCCAGAAATTCTATATCATTTCCAATCAGCAATAAGTCATCCACATATAATATCAGAAATGCTAGAGAGCTCCCACTCACTTTCTTGTAAAGACAGGCTTCACCGTAAGTCTGTATAAAACCAAATGCTTTGATCACCGTTACAGTCTGGTCAATCAGCTTTGACCATCTAAAAAAAATAGCAAAAAAAATTAAAAAAATCTGAAATTTTGAGGGATCGAAGGTACTCAGGTTCGCAAGGTGCGTGCAAATTTTCATGTTGTTTGGGCATTCTAGGAGCTCGTGGCAAATGAAAAACAGTAAATATGTACGCGTGTGATCAGTAAATTCGAAAAAATATGAATTTTTTTGGCATCCAAGATGCTCATGTGCGCAAGGTGTGTGCAAATTTTTGTTGTGTTTGGACATTGTAGGAGCTCGTGGAGAAAAAAAACAAAATTTGTCTCAGAAAAAAACTTGTAAAAAATACACTATTTTGGTTTTTTTGCGAGAGCTCCTCGCATGTCATTTGATAATAAAATTTTGCACACACCTTGTGCACCCGAGCATCTTGGATGCCAAAAAATTTCATATGTTTTTGAATTTTCTTTCTATTTTTTTTGAATTTACTATCCAAAGATGTACATATTTATTGTTTTCCTTTGCCACGAGCTCCTGGTATGTCTAAATGGCACGAAAATTTGCACGCACCTTGCGCACATGAGTACCTTCGATCCCACAAAATTTCAGATTTTTTTGATTTTTTTTGCTATTTTCTTCGAGATGGTCAAAGCTGTTTGACCGGACGGTAACGACGCAGAAGGGCATTTCTATAAGGGCAACTAACGGCAGAGGGGCAAATTTGAGCACATATTGAAATTAGGGTCAAATTTGAGTAGTGGGTTCCAGTTAGGGGCAGAAATGGAATTGTCCCAAGTCTCATCGTAGTCAACCCCTTGGACTTGTCGAAAACCCTTTGTGATAAGTCGAGCTTTGTAGACAGTGATATTACCATCAGCGTCCGCCTTCCTCTTGAAGATCCATTTATTCTCAATGGCTTGTCGATCATCGGGCAAGTCCACCAAAGTCCACACTTTGTTCTCATACATGGATCCCATCTCAGATTTCATGGCCTCAAGTCATTTGTCGGAATCTAGGCTCATCATAGCTTCTTCATAGTTCATAGGTTCGTCGTTGTCTAACAACATGACTTCCAAGATAGGATTACCGTACCACTCTGGTGCAGTACGTGTTTTGGTTGACATACGAGGTTCAATAGTAACTTGATCTGAAGTTTCATGATCATCATTTACTTCCTCTCTGGTTGGTGTAGGCATCACGGGAACGGTTTTCTCTGATGTGCTACTTTCTAATTCGAGAGAAGGTACAACTACCTCATCAAGTTCTACTTTCCTCCCCTTAATTCTTTCGAGAGAAACTCCTTCTCTAGAAATGACCCATTCTTAGCAACAAAGATCTTGCCTTCAGATCTGTGGTAGAAGGTATACCCAATAGTTTATTCAGGGTATCCTATGAAGATGACCTTCTCCGCTTTGGGTTCGAGTTTATCAGGCTGAAGCCTTTTGACATAAGCGTCGCATCCCCAAACTTTAAGAAATGACAGCTTAGGTTTCTTGCCAAACCATAGTTCATACGGTGTCATCTCAACGGATTTAGACAGTGCCCTATTTAACGTGAATGCGGCTGTCTCTAATGCAGAACCCCAAAATGATAGCGGCAAATCGGTAAGAGACATCATAGAATGCACCATATCTAATAAAGTACGGTTACGACGTTCGGACACACCATTACGCTGTGGTGTTCCAGGTGGCGTGAGTTGTGAAACAATTCCACATTGTCTTAAGTGAAGGCCAAACTTGTAACTCAAATATTCACCTCCACGATCAGATAGAAATTTTATTTTCTTGTTACCATGATTCTCCACTTCACTCTGAAATTCTTTGAACTTTTCAAATGTTTCAGACTTGTGTTTCATCAAGTAGATATACCCATACCTACTCAAATCATCTGTGAAGGTTAGAAAATAATGATACCTGCCGCGTGCTTCAACACTCATCGGACCGCATACATCGGTATGTATTATTTCCAATAAGTCATTAGCTCGCTCCATTGTTTTGAAGAACGGATTTTTAGTCATCTTACCCATGAAGCATGGTTCGCAAGTATCAAATGATTCATAATCAAGTGATTCCAAAAGTCCATCCACATGGAGTTTCTTCATGCTCTTTACACCAATATGACCTAAACGGCAGTGCCACAAGTATGTCACACTATCATTATCAACTTTGCATCTTTTGCATCAATATTACGAATATGTGTATCACTATGATCGAGATTAAAAAAGAATAGACCATTCACTAAGGGTGCATGACCATAAAAGATGTTACTCATATAAATAGAACAACCATTATTCTCTGACTTAAATGAATAATCGTCTCGTAATAAACAAGATCCAGATATAATGTTCATGCTCAACGCTGGCACCAAATAACAATTATTGAGGTCTAAAACTAATCCCGAAGGTAGATGTAGAGGTAGCGTGCCGACGACGATCACATCAACCTTGGAACCATTCCCGATGCGCATCGTCACCTCCTCCTTAGCTAATCTTCATTTGTTCCGCAGCTCCTGTTTCGAGTTACAAATATGAGCAACCGAACTAGTATCAAATACCCAGGCGCTACTACGAGCATTAGTAAGGAACACATCAATAAAATGTATATCTAATATACCTTTGTTCACTTTGCCATCCTTCTTATCTGCCAAGTACTTGGGCAGTTCCGCTTCCAGTGACCATTTCCCTTGCAGTAGAAGCACTCAGTTTCTGGCTTAGGTCCAGCTTTGGGCTTCTTCACGGGAGCGGCCACTTGTTTGCCGGTCTTCTTGAAGTTCCCTTTCTTTCCCTTGCCCTTTTTCTTAAAATGGGTGGCCTTGTTAACCATCAACACTTGATGCTCTTTCTTGATTTCTACCTCCGCCGATTTCAGCATCGCGAAGAGCTCGGGAATTGTTTTCGTCATCCCTTGCATATTATAGTTCATCACAAAGCCTTTGTAGCTTGGTGGCAGTGACTGAAGAACTCTATCAATAACACTCTCAACTGGAAGATCAATTCCCAGCTGAGTCAAGTGGTTGTGGTACCCAGACATTCTGAGTATGTGTTCACTGACAGAACTGTTCTCCCCCATCTTACAGCTAAAGAACTTGTTGGAGACTTCATATCTCTCACCCCGGGCATTAGCTTGAAATATCAACTTCAGCTCTTGGAACATCTCATATGCTCCGTGGTGTTCAAAATGCTTTTGAAGTCCCGGTTCCAAGCCGTAAAGCATGTCACACTAAACTATCGAGTAGTCATCATATCGAGCCTGCCAGACGTTCATAATGTCTGCATCAGCTCCTGCAGCAGGTCTGCCACCTAGCGGTACATCAAGGACATAATTCTTCTATGCAGCAATGAGGATAATCCTCAAGTTATGGACTCAGTCCGTGTAATTGCTACCATCATCTTTCAACTTAGCTTTCTCTAGGAACGCATTAAAATTCAAGGGAACGGTAGCACGGGCCATTGATCTACAACATAGATTTGCAAAGACTATTAGGACTAAGTTCATAATAAATTTTAGTTCAAATAATCAAATTACTAATGAACTCCCACTTAAATCAACATCCCTCAAGTTGTCTAAGTGATACATGATCCAAATCAACTAACCCATGTCTGATCATTACGTGAGATGGGGTAGTCTTCAATGGTGAACATCTCCATGGTGATCATATCTACTATATGACTCATGTTCGACCTTTCGGTCTCCAGTGTTCCGAGACCATGTTTCTACATACTAGGCTCGTCAAGTTTAACCCAAGTATTCTGCATGTGCAAAATTGGCTTACACCCGTTGTATGTGAATGTAGAGTCTATCACACCCGATCATCACGAGGTGCTTCGAAACGATGAACTTTAGCAACGGTGCATACTCGGGGAGAACACTTTTATCTTGAAATTAAGTGAAGGGATCATCTTATAATGCTACCGTCGTTCTAAGCAAAATAAGATGCATAAAGGATAAACATCACATGCAATCAAAATATGTGACATGATATGGCCATCATCATCTTGAGCTTTTGATCTCCATCTCCAAAATAACGGCATGATCTCCATCATCACCGGCGCGACACCTTGATCTCCATCGTTGCGTCAGAGTCGTCTCGCCAACTACTGCTTCTACAACTATTGCTAACGCATCGCAATAAAGTAAAGCAATTACATGGCGTTTAGTGATTAACACACAGGTCATACAATAATTAAAGATAACCCTAAGGCTCCTGCCGGTTGTCGTACTCATTGCCATGCAAGTCGTGAACTTATTACAAAACATGATCATCTCATACATCAACATATATCACGTCTTGACCATATCACATCACAACATACCCTGCAAAAACAAGTTAGACGTCCTCTACTTTGTTGTTGCAAGTTTTTACGTGGCTGCTACGGGCAACTATCAAGAACCGATCTTACCTACGCAAAACCACAATGCTGATTATCTAGTTGCTATTTAACCTTCTGCAAGGACCGCCATAGTCAAATTAGATTCAACTAAAGTGGGAGAAACAAACACCCGCCAGCCACCTTTATGCAAAACATGTTGCATGTTAGTCGGTGGAACCGGTCTCATGTACGTGGACATGTAAGGTTGGTCCGAGCCGCTTCATCCCACAATACCGCCGAATCAAAATAAGACATAGGTGTTTAGCAATATGAACATCACCGCCCACAACTCCTTTGTGTTCTACTCGTGCATATCATCTACGCATAGACCTGACTCATGATGCCACTGTTGGGAAACATTGCATGGAAAACAAAAAAATTCTACGCACATGCAAGATCTATCCATGGATATGCATAGCTACGAGAGGGGGAGAGCATCTACATACCCTTGTAGATCGCTAAGCGGAAGCGTTTATCAACGCGGTTGATGTAGTCGTACACCTTCACGATCCGTTCCGATCAAGTACCAAACGTACGGCACCTTCGTGTTCAGCACACGTTCAGCTCGATGAGGCCCTCGCGTTCTTGATCTAGCAAGCGGGGCGAAGTAGTATATGAGTTCCGGCAGCACGGCGGCGTGGTGACGGTGGTGGTGAAACTATTTCCGCAGGTCTTCGCCAAGCACAACAAATTTAGAGCGGAGGATGAAAACGAGAGGGAGGAGATTAGAACCACACTGGGCTTCTAATTATGAGGATTAGAGGTAGCTAGGGCTAGCTCTAATTAGTCAACTAGGACCAACTAGAACTAGAACTAGATCAAATAGAGGAGCCTCAGAAACTTGTGTTCTAGGGGCTGGCCCTGCTCCTCTATATATATGTTGAGCCTTGGGGTTGTTACTTTGGGAGAGGGCCTCCCCAAACTCGATTTGGAACACAAGGAAGAGTCTTCTCGGATTCCAGCACCAGACGCCAAGGTCCCTGGCGTCTGGTCCCCGACCTCCGCAAAACTTCCTTTTGCACCAACCTAAAGCCCGTGGGACTTACCCCTTGGCCCAACATCATGCTATATATCAATCTTTACCTCCGGACCATTTCGGAGCTCCTCGTCATGTCCATGATCTCATCCGGGACTCCAAACAACATTCGGTCACCAACATACATAACTCATATAATACTATATCGTCAACGAACATTAAGCGTGCGGTCCCTACGGGTTCGAGAATGATGTAGACATGACCGAGGCGCTTCTCCGGTCAATAACCAATAGCGGGACCTGGATGCCCATATTGGTTCCTACATATTCTATGAAGATCTTTATGGGTCGAACCTTTATGACAACATACGTAGTTCCCTTTCTCCCTCGGTATGTTACTTGCCCGAGATTCGATCGTCGGTATCTCCATACCTATTTCAATCTCGTTACTGGCAAGTCTCTTTACTTGTTCCATAATACATCATCTTGTAAATAACTCCTTAGTCACTTTGCTTGCAAGCTTCTTGTGATGCTGTATTACCGAGAGGGCCCAGAGATACCTTTCCGTCATACGGAATAACAAATCCCAATCTCGATCCTTGCCAACTCAATAGACACCTTCGGAGATACCTATAGAGCACCTTTATAATCACCCAGTTACGAAGTGACCTTTGATACACACAAGGCATTCCTCCGGAGTCCGGGAGTTGCATGATCTCATGGTCGAAGGAACATGTATTTGACATTAAGAAAGCAGTAGCAATAAACTGAACGATCATATGCTATGCTAACGAATGGGTCTTGTCCATCACATCATTCTCCTAATGATGTGATCCCGTTATCAAACGACAACTCATGTCTATGGTCAAGAAACCTTAACCATCTTTTGATCAACGAGCTAGTCTAGTAGAGGCTTTCTAGGGACTTGGTATTTGTTTATGTATCCACACATGTATTTAACTTTCCGATCAATACAATTACAGCATGAATAATAAACCTTTATCATGATTAAGGAAATATAATAATAACCACTTTATTATTGCCTCTAGGGCATATTTCCAACAAAAAGAAGTCACAAAATACAATGATGAGAAGAATGAGTGCTCATCAAGTGTGCTAAAGTAACTGTTGGAGAGTTGGGTCAATGTTTTGGGTGTGAGGTTAAATCTCTCTTGCTTTTTCTACATGATACTCCCTCCGATCCATCTTAATTATCGTTGATTTTGTACAGAAGGAGTACAAATTAAGACACTTGAATAAATGAATTATGCATTTCCAATCGTGAGGCCATGAGAAAGTATCAGTTCTGATCCATAAAACATGCGGTCTCTCCTTTCCTAATCATTATATCATAATACTCCTTCTGTTCCTTTATATAAAGTGTATTTGTTTTCTGATGAAATTCCACAATGTAAGGTGCATTTCTTCTAATTTCTTTTTTAGCCCTAAAAAGGAAATTATGTCTCTCGTGATTGCATGTATCCGCCCCTTTAAAAAAGGAAAGTATCTCTCTCCCAATTGCGTATATCTCTTCCTTTCCTGGCCTAATTGATTTACTTGCCAGTAGCAAATAAATTATCCAAGGGTAATTTAATCATAAATTCTCTATAATTCCATGCTTTTGTCACCATGCCGAAAAAATACACCTTACATAAAGAAATTGGAGAGAGTACATAATTAAATGTTATCAATCTACATCTATAAAATATGCAAACTTTCAAATAAATTACCATCTCAACTCCCCAATGAAAGTGAAACCGAATCACGATATCTCGCTGAATTCAACATTGCATATGTTGTGCAACTTGAGTTCAAGTAGTCACCGGCAAGATCCTGATAACTAATCTCATACAAAACAATTCCTGCTAGATCTAATTCATAAAGCCATATCGGTGAATTGTATGACATTTGGAACTTATTTTTAGCAGAGAGGGAAAGGGGAGAGGAGCACTCACCTGCCATGTTCCATGATGTTCGTCGAACCAGCAGCATTGCAAGCCAAGATATGCCCTTAGTGTTCTGAAAATCTGCATAACAGATCATGAAACAAACCCTGCATACAGAGCAAGACCAAGATCAATACATATATGTAAAATCGAGAACCACCAAATGTGATTTTAACATAAAAGAAAAAAGGAAGAGCTTACCACCCTTCTCAACTCGTGAGATGCAGAAGGAGGCACGAGATAGTGGGATACCATGAGCAGCACCACCCCACCACGGCTCAGAATGACCACCACTTCGTTGGTCCCGCATTAGGTAGCCACACATGTGAGGAGACGCAGGGATGCAGACCGACGAACAGAGGTGGCGAAGCCATGTGGGGAGGCTGCAAACCTATGCCGAATCGAAGCGAGCAACGAGGGATTGAGGGGTGGAGCGGTAGGAGGCAGGGCTGGTCAACGAGCTCCCATGCGGCATCGACGCAATGAACCATAGCGACTAGCATGTGCGAGGGTATCAGGGATAGGAGCAGCTCGTGCGAGGAGAGAAAGGGGAGCGGCTCGCTTGTCCGGGTCGAAGTGTTTTCTTTTGCAGGAGGGGATGGAAGAAAACTGATAGAGGGGAGAAAAATCAGTGGTTGGAGGAGTGATGAGGACATGGCTACCTTGGATATGATCACAAATATTGCATATGCGTAATTTTTTAGGTGATTTTGGTAAAAGTTATGCAATTATTCATTTATGCTATACAGAACAAAAGTACTTCACCTCTTTTTGTTTCATGCCTAATTGCAGAACTACGGGACACTTGTACAATCCACATATGAAAAGGTGTGGAGATATTGACAAAATAATCTGACGCTGCAACAGAATCCGAGTCAAAATACAAGTCCAAAGGTGTTGCATCACCTCCACTTGTGCCCATGGGCCTTGTACGACCTAGGGTTAGTTTTAGGCTACCTTGGGACGTCCTCCCACCTCCTTGGCCGCCACCGCTTGCTCCTATATAATTAGATCAATCTAGTAGCTTTTTGCTTGGGATTTGTTTAGTTAGAAGTTAGCCATTACAACTTCGTGGACTTCGTTTGTGTCCAACGACCAGGCCAAGACTGCTTTCGGATCCCCACCTTTATCAATACTTCATCCATATTCGTGATATTCATATTGCTTTATCATATTCTTGCTTGTTCTTTGATTGCTTGCAGAAATAGACCTTCGTGGTCAGGCTGATCGTGCTTCCAATATCGTCAGTAACCCCAGGAAATTGGTTTAGCGATTGCTAAGGCGCAACGTCGTGCACGTTTGTAGTCGGATCGTCAAAGTCATGTCCACCAAATCGATAGTTATCATCTCATCGAAATATCAGGACCCTCGCCTCTGTGGTATCAGTTTTCAGGTTGCTCAGTGAGAATTTTCAGTTATCCCTAGATTAGATTTATTTTCTGACCTATTGTCCAAGAAAAAGCCACAAAAAAGTTAGATAGGTTCATCCTTTGTGCAAGCCAGCCTGAGCCTTTGCAATTTTCTTTTCGGTGCTTGCATAGTTGAATTATTTGTTGCATCATCATGTCGAGTTGCTGGTCTTAGTGTCTAGTTCATTTAGAGTTTTGAGTTCTGTTCACATTAGCCACACCGCCGCTGCATCATTATCACTTCCGCTGTCCATCACCTTCATCCATCAATTTCTATCACGTGCCACCCATCGTTCATTGTCATAATCATAGTTGAGGTCGTTCACATCTTTGCTTGATTCAATCCGCAACATATCTAGTTTGTTTTGGAAAGAGAGAAAAAAGTTAAAAAAATCAGAGAAAACAAAGAGATAAAGAAAAAGAAAAAGGTGAGAGAAAAATAAAATAAAAAAATCCTGATCTATCTAGACGCAATCTCGTACGTGAATTCGGATTGGAATCTGTTTTGCGCACTGTTTAGTAAAACAAGCATATCTTTCTCATACGAATTCCGTTTTGGCTCCACGAGTACTCAAATTAAAACTAGCGACGAGCCGCATTTGAATAGTTATAAAAGCTTGTTCAATATTAGGCACCTCAAAATCGGCTTATAAATGGGTATTTTTTCCCTTCGAAATCCGTGAACATAGTTTGTTACAATTTTTTAGGTCAGTTTTATAATTTTTTGCCTCCTCATATCAACTCTGAATTGAGTGATTTCTTTTGTGTTGTAAATCTTGAGTCAGTAGCATTGTTGAGAAAAATTATCAGAAAATTGACACAGATTTTTCCAAAGAAAAGTTGAAGAGAGAGTGTTTGGTATATCCTGCTTGTAGCTTGTTTATCATTATTATTTTTACTGCCATTGTGATCTTCACTTATATCTTGTTGTCCAGAGCTACTTCATATCCTTTGTTGCTGCTAGTTATGCTACGTTGTGACCTTGTTAATAAGGGAAGAGAAGATTCGCATGCAAATACACTATCTTGGACATCTTTTATGATTGTGAGCCCCCATTAAATATTATATGCCAAAATTATTGACGTTGGACAAGCAAGACAACGTAATGAGTCATGTTTGTTCATATTCACATAGAAGTTATATTATCATAGATCCTTTAACATGTGGTGCTTGCTCAATATCTTTGCTAGCCAAAAATTCCGCACTAAGTAGAGATACTACTTGTGCATCCAAAAACCCTAAACCCAAAACTCATGTTTTGAGAGTCCACCATACCTACCTATGGATTGAGTAAGATCCTTCAAGTAAGTTGTCATCGGTGTAATAAGGCAATAAAAATTGCTTCTAAATGTGTTTGATTATTTAGTGTAAGAGAAAATTGAGCGTTGTACGAACTTGTGATGGCAAAGTAATAAAAGCGACGGACTGCATAATAAAGGTTGCTATCATAAGGGGCAATATAACGTGACATTCTTTTGCATGAAGGGATTTGGCATACAAACCAAAAAGCGCATGACAACCTCTGCTTCCCTCTACGAAGGGCCTATCTTTTACTTTTATGCATTTACTTTTATGTAAGAGTCAAAGTATTCTTCCCTACTCCTTTTTATTTTCTCTTTTTTGCAAGCATCATGTGGTGAGGAAAGATCTAGGCACATATATCTAGTTGGATGTGAGTGAGCATGAGTTATTATTGTTGACATCACCCTTGAGGTGAATACGTTGGGAGGCAAAACTATAAGCCCCTATCTTTGTATGTATTCGGTTGAAACTTTTTGTTCATGGGTATGCTTTGAGTGTTAGCAATCATAGAAGACTAAAAGATGGTTGAGTATGTGGACTTGCCAAAAGGCTCCGATATGAGACCTTCTTAAAAATATGATGAATTGTAGTTGCAAAGTTGACTGAGAACATAGTTTGTTGGTTTTCAATAAGGTTTATGCTTTATACTTCGATGTTGTGATGAATTGTTACTTGTTCATGAGAAGTTATATGATAAAGTTATATGAAAATGTTTTATGATGAAGTTTGTTGCTGTTATAATAATAAGCATGATGCTACTATGTCTGTATTTTTTTTATCGACACCTCTCTCTCTAACCATGTGGACATGTTTTTCGATATCGGCTTTCGCTTGAGGACAAGCGAGGTCTAAGCTTGGGGGAGTTGATACGTCCATTTTGCATCATGATTTCCCACTGTTATTTATAATGTTTTTATGCATAATAATACTTTTGGGAGTAATTCTAATGCCCTTTCTCTCATAATATGCAAGGTTTACACAAAGAGGGAGAATGCCGGCAGTTGGAATTTTGGACCTGAAAAAGCTATGTCAGAGTTACCTATTCTGCACATCTCCAAATGATCTGAAAATTTACGGAGAATTATTTTGGAATATATGAAAAATACTGGAGCAAATAACTACCGAAGGGGGGCCACCTGGTGAGCACAAGATACCAGGGCGCGCCAAGCCCCCCAAGCGCGCCCTGGTGGGTTGTGCTCAGCCCAGCCCACCTCCGGTGCCCGTCTTCTGGTATATAAGTCATTTTGACCTAGAAAAAAAATAAGGAGAGGACTTTTGGTATAGAGCGCCGCCGTCTCGAGGCGGAACTTGGGCAGGAGCACTTTGCCCTCCGGCGGAGCGATTCTGCCCGGGGAACTTCCCTCCCAGAGGGGGAAATCGAAGCCATCGTCATCACCAACAACCCTCTCATCTTTGGGAGGCCAATCTTTATCAACATCTTCAACAGCACCATCTCCTCTCAAACCCTAGTTCATCTCTTGTGTTCAATCTTTGTATCGGAACCTCAGATTGGTACCTGTGGGTGACTAGTAGTGTTGATTACATCTTGTAGTCGATTACTATATGGTTTATTTGGTGGAAGATTATATGTTCAGATCCATTATGCTATTTAATACCCCTATGATCTTGAGCATGAATATCATTTGTGAATAGTTACTTTTGTTCTTGAGGTCACGGGAGAAATCATGTTGCAAGTAATCACATGAAGTTGATATGTGTTTGATATTTTGATGATATGTATGTTGTGATTCCCTTAGTGGTGTCATGTGAACGTCGACTACATGGCACTTCACCATCTTTGGGCCTAAGGGAATGCATTGTGGAGTAGTTATTAGATGATGGGTTGCTAGAGTGACAGAAGCTTAAACCCTAGTTTATGCGCTACTTCGTAAGGGGCCGATTTGAATCCAAAAATTTAATGTTATGGTTAGATTTTATATTAATACTTTTCTCGTAGTTGCGGATGCTTGCGAGGGGGTTAATCATAAGTAGGAGGTTTTAAGTAAGAATAACACCTAAGCACCGATCCAGCCACATATCAAATTATCAAAGTAGCGAACACGAATCAAACCAACATGATAAAAGTGACATGGTGAAATTCCCGTGTGCCCTCAAGAACGTTTTGCTTATTATAAGAGACCGATTTGGCCTATCCTTTGCCACAAAAGGATTGGTCTACCTTGCTGCACTTTATTTACCGTTACTGTTACTTGCTCGTTACAAATTATCTTGCTATCAAACTACCTATTACCAACAGTTTCTGTGCTTGCAGAAATTACCTTGTTAAAACCACTTGTCATTTCCTTCTGCTCCTCGTTGGGTTCGACACTCTTACTTATCGAAAGGACTACGATTGACCCCCTATACTTGTGGGTCATCAAGACTCTTTTCTGGCACCGTTGCTGGGGAGTGAAGCGCTCTTGGTAAGGAAAAATTTATATAGTGTGCTGAAATTTATTGTCACTTGTTACTATGGAAAACAATCCTTTGAGGGGTTTGTTCGGGGTATCTTCACCTCGACCATAAAAACAATTAGTTGCCCCTCAACCTACTGGACATACTGAAAATATTGGTTATGAAATTCCTGAAGGAAATATGCCCTAGAGGCAATAATAAAGTTGTTATTTTATATTTCCTTATTCATGATAAAGGTTTATTATTCATGCTAGAATTGTATTGATTGGAAACTTAAATACATGTGTGAATACTTAAACAAATACCGTGTCCCTAGTAGGCCTCTACTAGACTAGCTCGTTGATCAAAGATGGTTAAGGTTTCCTAACCATAGACATGTGTTGTCATTTGATAATGGGATCACATCATTAGGAGAATGATGTGATGGACAAGACCCATTCGTTAGCTAAGCATAATGATCGTTCAGTTTTATTGCTATTGCTTTCTTCATATCAAATACATATTCCTTCGACTATGAGATTATGCAACTCCCGAATACCAGAGGAATACCTTGTGTTCTATCAAACGACACAACGTAAATGGGTGATCATAAAGATGCTCTACAGGTATCTCCGAAGGTGTTTCTTGAGTTGGCATAGATCGAGATTAGGATTTGTCACTCTGAGTATCGAAGAGGTATCTCTGGGCCCTCTCGGTAATACACATCATAAGCCTGCAAGAAAATGACTAAGGAGTTAGTCACAAGGTGATGTATTACGGAACGAGTAAAGAGACTTGCCGGTAACGAGATTGAACTAGGTATGAAGATACCGACGATCGAATCTCGGGCAAGTAACATACCGATGGACAAAGGGAATTACGTATGTTGTCATAACGGTTCGACCGATAAAGATCTTCGTAGAATATGTAGGAGCCAATATGGGCATCCAGGTGCCGCTATTGGTTATTGACCGGATAGGTGTCTCGGTCATGTCTACATAGTTCTCGAACCCGTAGGGTCCGCACGCTTAACGTCCGTTGACGATATAGTGTTATATGAGTTGTATGTCTTGGTGACTGAATGTTATTCGGAGTCCCGGATGAGATCACGGACATGATGAGGAGTCTCGAAATGGTCGAGAGGTAAAGATTGATATATAGGACGATAGTATTTGGACACCAGAAGTGTTTCTGGACGTATCGGGAAGGAATCGGGTCATCGAAAGGGGTTCCGGGCACCCCCCGGCAAGTTATGGGCCTTATGGGCCAAAGGAGGGGATAGACCAGCCCACAAGGTGGCTGGTGCGCCTCCTCCCTTGTTTTGCCAGCCCTAGGGTAGGAAAAGGGGGAGGGCTAGCCCTCCTGCCTTTACCTCTCATGGGAGAATGGAAAGGGGGGGGGGGCACCCTCCCCTGCCTTTCCCCGCACTCCAAATAAGGAAGGGGGGGCGCGGCTTGGGAGGGACCCCAAGTAGGATTCCTCCTACTTGGGTGCCTCCTTTGGCTGCTCCTCCCTCCCTCCCACCTATATATATGTGGGAGGGGGGCGCCTAGCACACAACAGACAATTGCCTAGCCGTGTGCGGCGCCCAACTCCATTGTTTACACCCCCGGTCATATTTTCGTAGTGCTTAGGCGAAGCCCTGTGGAGATCACTTCACCATCACCGTCACCACGTCGTCGTGCAGCCGGAACTCATCTACTACCTTGCTGTCTTGCTGGATCAAGAAGGCAGAGGATGTCACCGAGCTGAACATGTGTAGAACACGGAGGTGTCGTACGTTCGATACTTGACCGGTTGGAGCGCGAAGAAGTTCGACTACATCAACCGCGTTATTAAACGCTTTCGCGTACGGTCTACGAGGGTACGTAGACACACTCTCCCCCCTCGTTGCTATGCATCTCCATGGATAGATCATTGCGTGTGCCTATAAATTTTTTGTTTTCCATGCAACGTTTCCCAACAGTGGCATCCGAGCCAGGTCTATGCGTAGATGATATGCACGAGTAGAACACAAAGAGTTGTGGGCGGTGATAGTCATACTGCTTACTACCAACGTCTTATTTTGATTCGGCGGTATTGTGGGATGAAGCGGCCCGGACAAACCTTACATGTCCACGCACATGAGACCGGTTCCACCGACTGACATGCAACTAGTTTTGCATAAAGGTGGCTGGCGGGTGTCTGTTTCTCCTACTTTAGTTGAATTGAATTTAACTGCGGCCGGTCCTTGAAGAAGGTTAAAACAGCAAACTTGATGAATCACCATTGTGGTTTTATGCGTAGGTAAGAACGGTTCTTACTAGAAGCCCGTAGCAGCCATGTAAAACTTGCAACAACAAAGTAGAGGACGTCTAACTTGTTTTTGCAGGGCAAGTTGTGATGTGATATGGTCAAGATATGATGTGATATATGTTGATGTATGAGATGATCATGTTTGTAATATCGACAACCGGCAGGAGCCTTAGGGTTGTCTCTTTATTGTATGAAGTGCAAGCGCCATGTAATTGCTTTACTATATCACTATGCGTTAGCGATAGTTGTAGAAGCAATAGTTGGCGTGACGACCTCGACACAATGACGCTATGATGGAGATCAAGGTGTCGAGCCGGTGACGATGGATATCATGACGATGCTTTGGAGATGGAGATTAAAAGCACAAGATGATGATGGCCATATCATGTCACATATTTTGATTGCATGTGATGTTTATCCTTGATGCATCTTATTTTGCTTAGAACGGCGGTAGCATTATAAGATGATCCCTTCACTTAATTTCAAGATAAAAGTGTCCTCCCTGAGTATGCACCGTTGCTACAGTTCGTCGTTTCGAGACACCACGTGATGATCGGGTGTGATAGATTCTACGTTCACATACAACGGGTGTAAGACAGTTTTACACATGCAGAATACTTGGGTTAAACTTGACGAGCCTAGCATGTACAGACATGGTCTCAAAACACTGGAGACTGAAAGGTCGAACATGAGTCATATAGTAGATATGATCAACATAGAGATGTTCACCATTGATGACTACCCCATCTCACGTGATGATCGGACATGGGTTAGTTGATTTGGATCATGTATCACTCAGATAAACTCAAGGGATGTTTATTTAAGTGGGAGTTCATTAGTAATTTGATTAATTGAAATTAATTTATCATGAACTTAGTCTTGATAGTTTTTGCATATCTATGTTGTAGATCAATAGCTCGCGATATAGCTCCTATATATTTTTGATATGTTCCTAGAGAAAACTAAGTTGAAAGGTGATAGTAGCAATGATGCGGACTGGGTCCGTGATCTAAGGATTATCCTCATTGATGCACAGAAGAATTATGTCCTTGATGCACCGCTAGGTGACAAACCTGTTGCAGGAGCAGATGCAGACGTTATGAATGTTTTGCAAGCTCGATATGATGACTACTTGATAGTGTAGTGCGCCATGCTTTACGGCTTAGAATCGGGACTTAAAAAATGTTTTGAACACCACAGAGCATATGAGATGTTCCAAGAGCTGAAAAATGGTATTTCAGATTCATGCCCGTGTCAAGAGGTATGAGACCTCTAACAAGTACTTTGCCTACAAGATGGAGGAGAATAGCTCAGCCAGTGAGTATGTACTCAGAATGTCTGGGTACTACAATCGCTTGAATCAAGTGGGAGTTAATCTTCCAAATAAGATAGTGATTGACAGAGTTCTCTAGTCACTATTACCAAGCTACTAGAACTTCGTGATGAACTATAATATGCAAGGGATGACAAAAACGATTCCCAAGCTCTTCGCGATGCTGAAATCGGCGAAGGTAGAAATCAAGAAAGAGCATCAAGTGTTGATGGTTAACAAGACCACTAGTTTCAAGAAAAAGGGCGAGGGAAAGAAAGGGAACTTCAAGAAGAATGGCAAGCAAGTTGCCACTCCCGTGAAGAAGCCAAAAGCTGGACCCAAGCCTGAAACTGAGTGCTTCTACTGTGAAGGAAATGGTCACTGGAAGTGGAACTGCCCCAAATACTTGGCGGATAAGAAGGATGGCAAAGTGAACAAAGGTATATTTGATATACATGTTATTAATGTGTATTTTACTAGTGTTCGTAGTAACCCCTAGGTATTTGATACCAGTTCAATTGCTAAGATTAGTAATTCGAAACAGGAGTTGCAGAGACTAGTTAAAAGTGAGGTGACGATGTGTGTTGGAAATGATTCCAAGGTTGATATGATCACCATCGCACACTCCCTCTACCTTCGGGATTAGTGTTGAACCTAAATAAATGTTATTTGGTGTTTGCGTTGAGCATGAATATGATTAGATCATGTTTATTGCGATACGTTTATTCATTTAAGTCAGAGAATAATTGTTGTTCTGTTTACATGAATAAAACCTTCTATGGTCATACACCCAATGTGAATGGTTTATTGAATCTCGATCGTAGTGATACACATATTCATAATATTGATGCCAAAAGATGCAAAGTTGATAATGATAGTGCAACATATTTGTGGCACTGCCGTTTAGGTCATATTGGTGTAAAGCGCATGAAGAAACTCCATGTGGATGGACTTTTGGAATCACTTGATTATGAATCATTTGATATTTGCGAACCATGCCTCATGGGCAAGATGACTAAAACTCCGTTCTCCGGAACAATGGAGCGAGCTAATGACTTATTAGAAATAATACATACCGAATGCGATCTGATGAGTGTGGAAGCACGCGGCGGGTATCGTTATTTTCTGACCTTCACAGATGATTTGAGTAGGTATGGGTATATCTACTTAATGAAACACAAGTCTGAAACATTTGAAAAGTTCAAAGAATTTCAGAGTGAAGTGGAGAATCATCGTAACAAGAAAATAAAGTTTCTACGATCTGATCACGAAGGCGAATATTTGAGTTATGAGTTTGGCCTTCATTTAAAACAATGTGGAATTGTTTCACAACTCACGCCACCTGGAACACCACAGCGTAATGGTGTGTCCGAATGTCGTAACCGCACTTTATTAGATATGGTGTGATCTATGATGTCTCTTACCAATTTACCACTATCGTTTTGGGGTTATGCATTAGAGACAACCGCATTCACATTAAATAGGGCACAATCTAAATCCGTTGAGATGACACCGTATGAACTGTGGTTTGGCAAGAAACCTAAGCTGTCGTTTCTTAAAGTTTGGGGTTGCGACACTTATGTCAAAAGGCTTCAGCCTGATAAGCTCGAACCCAAATCGGAGAAGTGCGTCTTCATAGGATACCCTAAGGAAACAATTGGGTACACCTTCTACCACAGATCCGAAGGCAAGATCTTTGTTGCCAAGAATGGAACCTTTCTAGAGAAGGAGTTTCTCTCGAAAGAAGTGAGTGGGAGGAAAGTAGAACTTGATGAGGTAATTGTACCTTCTCTTGAATTGAAAAGTAGCACATCAGAGAAATCCGTTCCCATGATGCCTACACCAACTAGAGAGGAAGCAAATAATAATGATCATGAAACTTCAGATCAAGTTACTACTAAACCTCGTAGGTCAACCAGAGCACGATCTGCACCAGTGTGGTACGGTAATCCTATTCTGGAAGTCATGTTATTAGACCATGGCGAACCTATGAACTATGAAGAAGCTATGATGAGCCCAGATTCCGACAGATGGCTTGAGGCCATAAAATCTGAGATAGGATCCATGTATGAGAACAAAGTGTGGACTTTGGTGGACTTGCCCGATGATCGACAAGCCATAGAAAATAAATGGATCTTCAACAAGAAGATTGACGCTGATGGTAATGTTACTGTCTACAAAGCTCGACTTGTCGTAAAAGGTTTTCAACAAGTTCAAGGAGTTGACTTTGATGAGACTTTCTCACCCGTAGCAATGCTTAAGTCCGTCCGAATCATGTTAGCAATTGCCGCATTTTATGATTATGAAATCTGGCAAATGGACGTCAAAACTGCATTCTTTAATGGATTTCTTAAAGAAGAGTTGTATATGATGCAACAGAAGGTTTTGTCGATCCTAAAGGTGCTAACAAAGTGTGCAAGCTCCAGCGATCCATCTATGGACTGGTGCAAGCATCTCGGAGTTAGAATATAAGCTTTGATGAGGTGATCAAAGCATATGGTTTTATATAGACTTATGGTGAAGCCTGTATTTACAAGAAAGTGAGTGGGAGCTCTGTAGCATTTCTGATATTATATGTGGATGACATATTGTTGATCGGAAATGATATAAAATTTCTGGATAGCATAAAAAGGATACTTGAATAAGAATTTTTTCAATGAAAGACCTTGGTGAAACTGCTTATATATTGGGCATCAAGATCTATAGGGATAGATCGAGATGCTTAATAGGACTTTCACAAAGTACATACCTTGGCAAAGTTTTTTGAAGAAGTTCAAAATAGATCAGTCGAAGAAAGAGTTCTTGCCTGTGTTACAAGGTGTGAAGTTGAGTAAGACTCAAAACACGACCACGGCAGAATATATAGAGAGAATGAAAGTCATTTTCTATGCCTCAGTCATAGGTTCTGTAAAGTCTGCCATGCTGTGTACCAGACCTATTGTGTGCCTTGCCATGAGTTTGGCGAAGGGGTACAATAGTGATCCAGGAGTAGATCACTGGACGGTGGTCAAAATTATCCTTAGGTACCTAAAGAGGACTAAGGAAATGTTTCTCGGTTATGGAGGTGATAAAGAGTTCATCGTAAAGGGTTACATCGATGCAAGCTTTAACACCGATTCAGATGACTCTGAGTCTCAATCTGGATACATATTGAAAGTGGGAGCAATGAGCTAGAGTAGCTCCATGCAGAGCATTGTAGACATAGAAACTTGCAAAATACATACGGATCTGAATATGGCAGACCCGTTGACTAAACCTCTCTCACAAACAAAACATGATCATACCTTAGTACTCTTTGGGTGTTAATCACATGGCGATGTGAACTAGATTATTGACTCTAGTAAACTCTTTGGGTGTTAGTCACATGGCGATGTGAACTATGGGTGTTAATCACATGGCGATGTGAACTAGATTATTGACTCTAGTGCAAGTGGGAGACTGAAGGAAATATGCCCTCCAGGCAATAATAAAGTTGTTATTTTATATTTCCTTATTCATGATAAAGGTTTATTATTCATGCTAGAATTGTATTTATTGGAAACTTAAATACATGTGTGAATACATAAACAAATATCGTGTCCCTAGTAAGCCTCTACTAGACTAGCTCATTGATCAAAGATGGTTAAGGTTTCCTAACCATAGACATTTTTTGTCATTTGATAACGGGATCACATCATTAGGAGAATGATGTGATGGACAAGACCCATTCGTTAGCTTAGCATAATGATCGTTCAGTTTTATTGCTATTGCTTTCTTCATGTCAAATACATATTCCTTCGACTATGAGATTATGCAACTCCCGGATACCGGAGGAATACCTTGTGTTCTATCAAACATCACAATGTAACTGGGTGATCATAAACATGCTCTACAGGTATCTCCGAAGGTGTTTCTTGAGTTGGCATAGATCGAGATTAGGATTTGTCACTCGGAGTATCGGAGAGGTATCTCTGGGCCCTCTCGGTAATACACATCATAAGCTTGCAAGCAAATGACTAAGGAGTTAGTCACAAGGTGATGTATTACGGAACAAGTAAAGAGACTTGCCGGTAACGAGATTGAACTAGGTATGAAGATACCGACGATCGAATCTCGGGCAAGTAACATACCGATGGACAAAGGGAATTACGTATGTTGTCATAACGGTTCGACCGATAAAGATCTTCATAGAATATGTAGGAGCCAATAAGGGCATCCAGGTTCCGCTATTGGTTATTGACCGGATAGGTGTCTCGGTCATGTCTACATAGTTCTCGAACCCGTAGGATCCGCACGCTTAACGTTCGTTGACGATATAGTGTTATATGAGTTGTATGCCTTGGTGACCGAATGTTATTCGGAGTCCCGGATGAGATCACGGACATGATGATGAGTCTCAAAATGGTCGAGAGGTAAATATTGATATATTGGACGATAGTATTTGGACACCGGAAGTGTTTCGGGACGTACCGGGAAGGAATCGGGTCACCGAAAGGGGTTCCGGGCACCCCCCGGCAAGTATGGGCCTTATGGGCCAAAGGAGGGGACAGACCAGCCCATAAGGGGCCTGGTGCGCCTCCTCCCTTGTTTGGCCAGCCCTAGGGAAGGAAAAGGGGGAGGGCTAGCCCCTCCTGCCTTTCCCTCTCATGGGAGAAAGGAAAGGGGGGGTGCCACCCTCCCCTGCCTTTCCCCGCACTCCAAATAAGGAAAGGGGGGCGCGGCTTGGGAGGGACCCCAAGTAGGATTCCTCCTACTTGGGTGCCTCCTTTGGCTGCTCCTCGCTCCCTCTCACCTATATATATGTGGGAGGGGGGCGCCTAGCACACAACAAACAATTGCCTAGCCGTGTGCGGCGCCCCCCTCCACCGTTTACACCCCCGGTCATATTTTCGTAGTGCTTAGGCGAAGCCCTACGGAGATCACTTCACCATCACCGTCACCATGCCGTCGTGCTGCCGGAACTCATCTACTACCTTGTTGTCTTGCTGGATCAAGAAGGCGGAGGACGTCACCGAGCTAAACATGTGCAGAACACGGAGGTGTCGGACGTTCGGTACTTGATCAGTTGGAGCGCGAAGAAGTTCGACTACATCAACCGCGTTGTTAAACGCTTCCGCTTACGGTCTATGAGGGTACGTAGACACCTCTCCCCCATCATTGATATGCATCTCCATGGATAGATCATTGTGTGTGCGTAGAAATTTTTTGTTTTCCATGCAACGTTTCCCAACAATTCCTTCGGGTATGATAGAACAACTGCTAGCTAATCCTTATGCAGGAGACGGAACTGAACATCCTGATATACATCTGGTATATGTGGATGAAATTTGTGGATTATTTAAGCTTGCAGGTTTACCCGGAGATGAAGCTAAGAAGAAGGTCTTCCCTTTATCTTTGAAGGGAAAGGCATTGACATGGTATAGGCTATGCGATGATATTGGATCTTGGAACTGGAATCGATTGAAATTGGAATTTCACCAAAAAAATTATCCTATGCATCTAGTTCATCGTGATCGGAATTATATATATAATTTTTGGCCTGGTGAAGGAGAAAGTATTGCTCTAGCTTGGGGGAGGATTAATTCATTGTTATATTCATGCCCCAATCATGAGCTCTCAAGAGAAATTATTATTTAGAATTTTTATGCTCGGCTTTCTCATGATGATCGATCCATGCTCGATACTTCTTGTACTAGTTCTTTTATGAAGAAGACTATTGATTTCAAGTGGGATCTTTTAGAAAGAATTAAATGCAACTCTGAAGATTGGGAACTCGATGAAGGTAAAGAGTCAGGTATGAAGCTCGAGTTTGATTGTGTTAAATCTTTTATGAATACCGATGCTTTTCAAAAGTTTAGCACTAAATATGGACTTGACTCTGAGATCGTAGCCTCTTTCTGTGAATAATTTGCTACTCATGTTGATCTCCCTAAGGAGAACTGGTTTTAATATCATCCCCCTATTAAAGAACCTGTTTTAGCTAAAGATGACACTATCATTTACAATGTTGATCCAGTTGTGCCAACTGCTTATATTGAAAAACCACCTTTCCCTGTTAGGATAAAGGAACATGCTAAGGTATCAATTGTGGTTCGCAAAAGTAATATTAAAGGACCTAAACCCCCTGAACAAATTAAAGTAGAACCTAGTGTTGCTATGGTTAAAGATCTCTTGGTAGAAAATATTGATGGGCATGTTATTTACTTCTGTGACGAAGCTGCTAGAATTGCCAAACCTGATGAAAAAGATAAACATAGACCCGCAGTTGGCATGCCTGTTGTCTCAGTTAAAATTGGAGATCATTGCAATCATGGTTTATGTGACTTGGGTGCTAGTGTGAGTGCTATTCCTTTTACTCTTTACCAAGAAATTATGAATGACATAACACCCGCTGAAATGGAAGACATATATGTTACTATTAAACTTGCTAATAGAGACACCATCACACCACTTGGGATAGTTAGAGATGTTGAAGTCTTGTGTGGGAAAATAAAATACCCTACTAATTTTCTAGTTCTTGGTTCCCCACAAGATGACTTTTGTCCCATTATCTTTTGTAGACCCTTCTTGAACACCGTTAATGCTAAGATAGATTGTGAAAAGCAAACTGTCGGTGTCAGTTTTGGTGATGAGTCTCATGAGTTTAATTTCTCCAAGTTTAGTAGACAACCTCGTAATGAAGAATTACCTAATAAGGATGAAATAATTGGTCTTGCTTCTATTGATGTACCTCCTACTGATCCACTAGAACAATATTTGCTAGACCATGAAAATGATATGCACTTGCGTGAAAGAAATGAAATAGATAAAATATTCTTTGAACAACAACCTATCCTAAAACACAATTTGCCTATTGAAACTCTAGGAGGTCCTCCACCTAAAGGTGATCCTGTGTTTGAATTAAAACAACTGCCTGACACTTTGAAGTATGCCTATCTTGATGAGAAAAAGATACATCCTGTTATTATTAGTGCTAACCTTTCAGAACATGAAGAAGAAAGATTATTGAAAATTCTGAGAAAGCACCGTGCTGCTATTGGATATACTCTTGATGATCTTAAGGGAATTAGTCCCACTCTATGTCACCACAAGATCAGTATGGAACTTGATGCTAAACCCGTCGTTGATCACCAACAATGACTGAATCCTAAAATGAAAGAAGTGGTAAGAACTGAAATATTAAAGCTTCTGGAAGCAGGTATAATCTATCCCATAGCTGATAGTAGATGGGTAAGTCCTGTTCATTGTGTCCCTAAGAAGGGAGGTATTACTGTTGTTCCTAATGATAAAAATGAGCTTATCCCACAAAGAATTGTTACTGGCTATAGAATGGTAATTGATTTTAGAAAATTAAATAAAGCTACTAGAAAAGATCATTACCCTTTGCCTTTTATTGATATGTTAGAAAGATTGTCTAAGCACACACACTTTTGTTTTCTTGATGGATATTCTGGTTTCTCTCAAATACCTGTTTCACAACCTGATCAAGAGAAAACCACATTTACTTGTCCCTTTGGAACTTATGCTTATAGACGTATGCCTTTTGGTTTATGTAATGCACCTGCTACCTTTCAAAGATGTATGACTTCTATATTCTCTGATTTTGGTGAAAAGATTGTTGAGATTTTCATGGATGATTTCTCCGTTTACGGAACTTCTTTTGATGATTGCTTAAGCAACCTTGATCAAGTTTTGCAGAGATGTGATAATCCCCAAGTGCAAGGAATCATCGTAGCAATTTCCAAAGGTGGAAGTGATAAGTATGGAGTGTCGAACCCACAAGGAGCTAAAAGTAAGATCAATATTCTCTCAAGTCCTATCTGCCACGGATACGACTCTACGTACACTGAATGTTTGCTTTCATCTAGAAACGAGAAATAAAACTACGTTGTGGGTATGAAGAGGGTAGCTTTGCATGATATCGAAGAACTAAAATATAAAAATAGGTGCTGTTAACATAAAGTTAGAATATATTACTATATATTATAAATAGCGAGCGTGGAATAATGATGGATCGGTGTGCGGAATTATCCTAGGCAATTGTTAACAAGATCGGTAATCATTATTGCAATTTTATATGAGGGAGAGGCATAAGCTAACATACTTTCTCTACTTGGATCATATGCACTTATGATTGGAACTCTAGCAAGCATTCGCAACTACTAAAGATCATTAAGGTAAAACCCAACCATAGCATTAAAGTATCAAGTCCCCTTTATCCCATACGCAACAACCCCCTTACTCGGGTTTAAGCTTCTGTCACTCTAGCAACCCACTATAAGCGAATCATGAACGTATTGCAACACCCTACAACAAGAATCCTTCACGTGTGCGCGGCACGGAAGGCACCATAGGACAGCACCAAAATAAAACATACAACTCAAACCAATCTAGATCATCAATCAACCCAAAAGACAAAAGAAATCTACTCAAAACATCATAGGATGGCAACACTTCATTGGATCATAATATGTGGCATAAAGCACCATGTTCAAGTAGGGGATTACAGCGGGGTGCGGGAGAGTGGACCGCTTAAAAGAGACGAGGAAGGTGATGTTGATGAAGACGATCACCGCGGCGATGGTTCCCCCGGCGGCACTCTGGCGCCACCGAGAGAGAGGGGGAGAGAGTCTCCCCCTTGTGCTTCCTCCTCCGTGGCCTCCCCCCTAGATGGGGAGAGGTTCTCCCTCTGGTCCTTGGCCTCCATGGTGATGATGGCCCCCTCCGGCTTCCCCTTCCATGGCCTCCGGTGATGATGGCCCCCTCCGGCAGGGTGCCGGAGAGGGCCTAGATTGATTTTTCGTGGCTACAGAGGCTTGCGGTGGCGGAACTTCCGATCTAGGGTTCTTTTCGGAGGTTTGGCCATTTATAAGAATTGTTGGCGTCAGTCTCACGTCAAGGAGGTGCCCGAGGGGCCCACAAGCCGTCAAGGCGCGCCCAGGGGGGTAGGGCACGCCCCTTGGCTTGTGGACCCCCCAGGACTCTTCTGGTCCAGCTCTGGTGCTTCGGGGTCTCTTTTGGTCCATAAAAAATCACCATAAATTTTCAGCCCATTCCGTGAACTTTTATTTCTGCACAAAAAACGACACCAGGTAGTTCTGCTGGAAAAAAAGAGTCAGTCCGGGTTAGTTCTAATCAAATCATACCAAAACCATATAAAATTGTTGTAAACATGGCATGAATACTTCATAAATTATAGATACGTTGGAGACGTATCAGCATCCCCAAGCTTAATTCCTGCTCGTCCTCGAGTAGGTAAATGATAAAAGAAATAATTTATGAAGTGTGAATGCTAGCATAGTGCATAAATTTGATCAACGGTGGTTCCAAACACTTTTTCTAGCATCATTATATATCATAAACAGTAGCTCATCTCATAAAACTTCTCATGATCAAGTAGCAAACTATTCACATGTTAAAGCATAGACCATAAAGTTTCTTGAAAACTAACAAACTATGTTTTCAGTCACCCAACAATTGCAATTCATCTTATTTTCAGGAAGGGTCTATGTAAGAGCTTTGATTTAGCAAATTCCACATACTCAACTATCATATAGTCTTCCATGATTGCTAACACTCAAATCATATTTTTAGAACAAATAACATCCGTCGAACACAGAGAAAGATAGGGGCTTAATGTTTCACCTCCCAACTTATTTATCATATAGATAATTGTCAACAGTAATAATTCATGATCAAATATATTTGAATGGCCATATATGCTTGGATCTTTCCCCACCACACGATGCTTGCCAACTAAAGAATAATTGAGGTTGAAATAAAAAGGAATACTATTGACTCTTACATAAAAGTAAATACATGAAAGTAAAAGATAGGCCCTTCGCCGAGGGAAGCAGAGGTTGTCATGCGCTTTTTATTTTTGGATGTGCAAACCCTTAATGCAAAGGAACGTCACGTTGTATTGCCCTTTGTGATAGCAACCTTTATTATGCAGTCCATCGTTTTTATTTCTTTACCATCACAAGTTCGTACAACGCTTATTTTCCCTTACAATAAAAGATCATACATATTTAGGAGCAATTTTTATTGCTTTTTGCACCGATGACAACTTACTTGAAGGATCTTATTCAATCCTCAGGTAGATATGGTGGACGCTTATGGCAAGAAACTGGGTTTAAGGGTTTTGGATGCACAAGTAGTATCTCTACTTAGTACAAAATTTTGGCTAGCAAAAGATCCTAAGCAAGCACCACATGTTGGAGGATCCATAACAATATAACTTCTATACAAATATACCCAAACATAACTCATTACGTTGTCTTCCTTGTCCAACTTCAACTAATTTTCTCAAGTTTGAAAATAATTAATGGGGCTCATAATCATAGAAGATGTCCAAGATAATATATTTATATGTGAAATCTCTCTTCCTTCAATATTCTTTCATGAATTGTTCAAGTGACCAATGATGAGTTTGCTAACTTTCAATAAATTTTACCAACTATAATTTTTATATGTGAAGTCATTACTCCCCATGGGATAAGCATATGAAACATATATAATTTCAGATTTATGATATTCAATTCATTCAACCATTTACTCATAGGATATAAGTGAAGCACGGGAGTAAATGGCAAAACTACTCCCAAAAAGATATAAGTGAAGATCAATGAGTAGCCAAATAGTTAATTAGCCATGTGAGGACTCTCTCCCATTCAAGATTTTGGATCCAATGATTTTATTCAAAATCTAGTAAAATGAAAATACGCTCCAAGCAAAACACATATCATGTGATGAATAAAAATATAGCTGCAAGTAAGCTATACCGATAGTTTTGAAGACGAAAGAGGGGATGCCTTCCGGGGCATCCCCAAGCTTAGGTGCTTGAGTCTTCCTTGAATATTACCTTGGGTTGCCTTGTGCATCCCCAAGCTTAGGGTTTTTCCACTCCTTATTCTCCTCATATCGACATCTCACTCAAAACTTGAAAACTTCAATCACACAAAACTTAACGGAACTTCGTGAGATGGGTTAGTATGATAAAGACAAATCATTCAATTTGGTACTATAAAGATAAGATCCATAATTTTTCTCACACAATTCCTACTGCACTATATCATTTATACAATTTATATTGAGCAATATAAGCCATAGAAACTAGAAAACAAGCAAACTATGCATCGAAAACAGAATCTGTCAAAAACAGAACAGTCTGTAAAGATATGAATTATGCTCACACTTATGTTACTCCAAAAATTATGAAAAATAATGAAAACGTATAAAATTTGTATATAAATCTTTTTAAAAAAATTCAGATTTTTTCAATTTTCCAGTGAATTTTAACAATTCTGTTACTGGACTTAAAAATTTCTGTTTTTGCACAGAATCAAATCAACTATGAACCACACTATCCCAAAGGCTTTACTTGGCACTTTATTGAAACGAAATCTATAAAACATGATTACTATAGTATATTAATCATGTGAACATACAAAAACAGTAGGGGTGAGTATTGGGTTGTCTCCCAACAAGCGCTTTTTTTTAATGCCTTTTTAGCTAGGCATGAAATTTTAATGATACTCTTCCAAGCCCAATTCCGATGATAATTTTATTCGTACTCTAAAATATATAAGTGAAGTTCATAGAGCATTCTATAATTAATATGGATTGACCAATATCCAAGCTCAATATATATAAGTGAAGCACACGAAGCATTCTATAAAGCCACACTCAAAAGATTTAAGTGAAGCACAAAGAGCATTCTATAAAGCCATACTCAAAAGATTTAAGTGAAGCACATGAAGCATTCTATAAATCAATGAAGTACTATCTCATACTAGCAATGGTGTATAAAGTAAAAAAAATAAAAATAAACACAAAAGACGCATATCATGTGAACAAAACAAAAACCGAGGTATACCGATAATTGTTGAAGAAGAAAGATGGGATGCCAACCAGGGCATCCCCAAGCTTAGATGCTTGAGTATCCTTGAAATATTTAATTGGGGTGCCTTGGGAATCCCCAAGCTTGAACTCTTTCCTCTCCTTATTCTTCTCATATCGATAACTCCTCGATCTTCGAACACTTCATCCACACAAAACTTAACAAAAAACCTTGTGAGATCCGTTAGTATAATAAAGCAAATCACTACTTTTAGGTACTGTTGTAAACTCATTCCAATTTCATATTAGCATTATATATACTGTATTCCAACTTCACCATGGTTCATACCCCCGATACTACCCATAGATTCATCAAAATAAGTGAACAACACATAGAAAACAGATTCTGTCAAAAACAGAACAGTCTGTAGCAATCTGGAAACTTCGTATACTTATGTAACTCCAAAAATTCTTTAAAAAATAGGAAAAAATAAAAAAATTGCATAGAAGTACAGTTTAAAAATTTCATAAACTTTGGACGTTCCAGTAAAAAAATGTAAATTCACGCACTACAGCCAAAGTTTCTGTTTTTGCACCACACATAGCAAACAAGCAATCTAATCATCCTAAAGCCAAATTTTTGCACATTATTTTTATAATACAAAGGATATATACAAGGGGATAATTATTTTTGAGAAATTTCCATGAAAAATTCTACATTGTTTCCATGAGCATGAACACAAGTGTTCAAGGTCACTTCTCCAATGCATAACCTTCCAATCACTTCTCTTTTTGAAAAAGTTTTTAGGCATAAGAGGCAAGTATTTTTTTTTTGTATTTTGCATTCTTTTAATTTTTTTTTGTTTCACCCACAACTAAAGAAAAAAAAGGGAAAACAAAATCTACTTAGTGAAGAAAGCAAACAAGCATACACGAAAATATCTACCCCACGCTATTGCCCCCCGGCAACGGCGCCAGAAAAGAGCTTGATAATCCCCGAGTGCAAGGAATCATCGTAGCAATTTCCAAAGGTGGAAGTGATAAGTATGGAGTGTCGAACCCACAAGGAGCTAAAGGTAAGATCAATATTCTCTCAAGTCCTATCTGCCACTAATACAACTCTACGTACACCGGATGTTTGCTTTCATCTAGAAACGAGAAATAAAACTAAGCTGTGGGTATGAAGAGGGTAGCTTTGCATGATATCAGAGAACTAAAATATAAAAATAGGTGCTGTTAACATAAAATTAGAATATATTACTATATATTATAAATAGCGAGTGTGGAATAATGATGGATCGGTGTGCGGAATTATCCTAGGCAATTGTTAACAAGATCGGTAATCATTATTGCAATTTTATATGAGGGAGAGGCATAAGCTAACATACTTTCTCTACTTGGATCATATGCACTTATGATTGGAACTCTAGCAAGCATCCACAACTACTAAAGATCATTAAGGTAAAACCCAACCATAGCATTAAAGTATCAAGTCCCCTTTATCCCATACGCAACAACCCCCTTACTCGGGTTTAAGCTTCTGTCACTCTAGCAACCCACTATAAGCGAATCATGAACGTATTGCAACACCCTACAGCAAGAATCCTTCATGTGTGCACGGCACGGAAGGCACCATAGGACAGCACCAAAATAAAACATACAACTCAAACCAAACTATATCATCAATCAACCCAAAAGACAAAAAAAATCTACTCAAAACATCATAGGATGGCAACACATCATTGGATCATAATATGTGGCATAAAGCACCATGTTCAAGCAGAAGATTACAGCGGGGTGCGGGAGAGTGGACCGCTTAAAAGAGATGAAGAAGGTGATGAAGATGGTGATGTTGATGAAGACGATCACCGCGGCGATGGTTCCCCCGGCGGCACTCCGGCGCCACCGAGAGAGGGGGAGAGAGTCTCCCCCTTGTGCTTCCTCCTCCATGGCCTCCCCTCTAGATGGGGAGAGGTTCTCCCTCTGGTCCTTGGCCTCCATGGTGATGATGGCCCCCTCCGTCTTCCTCCTCCATGGCCTCCGGTGATGATGGCCCCCTCCGGCAGGGTGCCGGAGAGGGCCTAGATTGATTTTTCGTGGCTACAGAGGCTTGCGGCGGCGGAACTTCTGATCTAGGGTTCTTTTCAGAGGTTTGGGCATTTATAAGAATTTTTGGCATCGGTCTCACGTCAAGGAGGTGCTCGAGGGGCCCACAAGCCCTCAAGGCGCGCCCAGGGGGTAGGGCGTGCCCCCTGGCTTGTGGACTCCCCGGGACTCTTCTGGTCCAGCTCCGGCGCTTCGGGGGTCTCTTTTGGTCCATAAAAAATCACCGTAAATTTTCAGCCCATTCTGAGAACTTTTATTTCTGCACAAAAAACGACACCACGGTAGTTCTGCTGAAAAAAAGCGCCAGTCCGGGTTAGTTCTAATCAAATCATACCAAAACAATATAAAATTGTTGTAAACATGGCATGAATACTTCATAAATTATAGATACATTGGAGACGTATAAAGATGTGAGCAAACAAATCTTGTCTTGAATTGGGAGAAGTACCACTTTATGGTTAATGAAGGTATTGTCTTGGGGCATAAAATTTCTGAACGAGGTATTGAGGTGGATAAAGCTAAATTTGATGCAATTGAGAAAATGCCATGTCCTAAAGATATTAAAGGTATTCGTAGTTTCCTTGGTCATGCTGGTTTCTATAGGAGGTTTATTAAAGACTTCTCTAAAATTTCTAGGCCTCTTACAAATCTTTTACAAAAGGATGTTCCATTTGTTTTTGATGATGATTGTGTAGAAGCATTTGAAACACTTAAGAAAGCCTTAACTTCTGCACCTATTGTCCAACCACCTGATTGAAACTTGCCTTTCGAAATTATGTGTGATGCTAGTGATTATGATGTTGGTGCTGTTCTTGGACAAATAGTTGATAAGTAATTAAATGTTATCCATTATGCTAGCAAAACTCTAGACAGTGCCCAAAGAAATTATGCTACTACTGAAAAAGAATTTTTAGCAGTTGTGTTTGCTTGTGATAAATTCAGATCTTACATTGTTGATTCCAAAGGAATTGTTCACACTGATCATGCTGCTATAAAATATCTTATGGAAAAGAAAGATGCTAAACCTAGACTCATTAGGTGGGTTCTCTTGCCACAAGAATTTGATTTACATATCACTGACAGGAAAGAAGCTGAGAACCCCGTAGCTGATAACTTGTCTTGGTTAGAAAATATTTTTGATGACCCACTACCTATTGATGATAGCTTTCCTGATGAACAACTAGCTGCAATAAATGTTTCTCATAATACTCCTTAGTATACTGACTATGCTAATTACATTGTTGCTAAATATATACCACCTAGTTTCACATACCAACAAAAGAAAAAATTCTTCTATGATTTAAGACATTACTTTTGGGATGACCCACATCTTTATAAGGAGGAAGTAGATGGTATTATTAGACGTTGTGTACCTGAGCATGAACAGGAACAAATCTTACGGAAATGTCACTCCAAAGCTTATGTAGGACATCATGCGTGAGATAGAACTGCTCACAAGGTATTGCAATCTGATTTTTATTGGCCTACTCTTTTCAAGGATGCCCGTAAGTTTGTCTTGTCTTGTGATGAATGTCAAAGAATTGGTAATATCGGTAAGCGTCAGGAAATGCCTATGAATTATTCACTTGTTGTTGAACCATTTGATGTTTGGGGTTTTGATTATATGGGACCTTTTCCTTCCTCTAATGGGTATACTCATATTTTGGTTACTGTTGATTATGTTACTAAGTGGGTAGAAGCTATTCCAACTAGTAGTGCTGATCATAACACTTTCATTAAAATGCTTAAAGAAGTTGTTTTTTCCAAGGTTCGGAGTCCCTAGATATTTAATGACTGATGGTGGTTCACACTTTATTCATGGTGCTTTCCGTAAAATGCTTGCTAAATATGATGTTAACCATAGAATTGCATCACCCTATCATCCTCAATCTAGTGGTCAAGTTGAACTTAGCAATAAAGAAATAAAACTAATATTACAAAAGACTGTCAATAGGTCCCGAAAGAATTGGTCTAAGAAATTGGATGATGCACTTTGGGCCTACAAAACAGCTTATAAAAATCCTATGGGTATGTCTCCTTGTAAAATGGTTTATGGAAAAGCTTGTTATTTGCCTCTTGAGTTAGAACATAGAGCATATTGGGCAATCAATGAACTTAATTATGATTTCAAACTTGTCGGTGAAAAGAGGTTATTTGATATTAGCTCACTAGATGAATGGAGAACCTAGGCCTATGAAAATGCCAAACTATTCAAAGAAAAAGTTAAAAGATGGCATGATAAAAGAATCCAAAAGCGGGAATTCAAGGTTGGAGAATATGTTCTTTTGCACAACTATCGTTTTAGATTCTTTGCAGGAAAACTTCTCTCCAAATGGGAAGGACCATATATTATCGAAGAGGTGTATCGCTCTGGAGCTATTAAGATTAATAATGCCGAAGGTACTAACCCGAAGGTGGTCAATGGACAAAGAATTAAACAATATATCTCAGGTACGCCTATTAATGTTGAAAGCAATATTATTCAAACCATGACACCGGAGGAACACATAAAAGAAACCTTCCAGAACACTCCAGAACCCTGAAAAAGAGGAGGTACGTGATACGGTAAGTAAACGGACTCCGAAAAATCTGCAAAAATATTTTCTGCCAGTTTTGGAATATTACAAAAATTAGAAAAATAAAAAATAACCAGGAAGGCAACCGGGGAGGCACAAGACACCAGGGCGCGCCTGCCTTGCCTGGCGCGCCCAGGTGGGTTGTGCCCACCTCGGGAATCATCCCGACTCCGTTTTCCGTCCATACTCTTGTTTCCCAAGATAAAAAATATCTACATATATTCCAGAACGATCTGATCACTGCATCGCAGAAAAATCCCCGGTTCTTGTTTCGTGCTGTTTTCCTGATAGATCTGAAAATATGTCGTCTCAAGATTCAGAGGGAGAGAGCTATGTAGCCGACTATATCGCAAATCCCAAGGTCTATGGGGATGTTGAGCGTCACGGCTGGACCACAGAGGAAGAAGAAGATTATGAGTCGAAGGGAAAGGAAGAGACAAGTTCTGATGAAGAAATCCCACTACCTCAACCTGGGGACATGCATGTGGAATTCAAGAAGTCAAGTCTCCCTAATAAAGCAAAGAAACCTAAGATCCAGTTTATCCCTTTTCGTCTTCTGCAGGAGAACAAGCAGGCATTATGCGAAAGGATATTAACGCTTGAGCAGGAGATCGATGGCTTGAAGGAGGAAAATTTCACCCTCAAGCGTAAGCTAAGGAAGAAGAAAATTACTACCTCATCACCACCACCTTCATCATCTTCCCCACCAAAGGAGACTTAAGTACACGGGTATGGGCACTCCCCTTGGCTTGTGCCAAGCTTGGGGGAGGTGCCCCGGTATTGTATCACCATCACTTCCATTACCTTTACCTATTTTTAGTTCGATCCTTAGATTTCGTGATTTAGTTTAATAAAAGCATAGTATGTTCTATTTTTGAGTTTTAGTTTCGTGATCTATCTTTCTATGTAATCGAGTGAGAGTTATATAATAAAGTTTAGTTTGAGTTTTCGTTTCTTTACTTTAGGTTGCAATCAAATAAAATAAGTAAATAAATGAAAAAGATCATATGCTAATCTTATAGTGAGTAATGACAGCACATAAGGAAAAGTATAAGTGGTAAAATTTGTTGGAAGTTGGCAAACATAGCATTGGTCAATGATGCAACTCATGAAAGAATTAATAAGGGAAGAGAAGATTCACATGCAAATACACTATCTTGGACATCTTTTATGATTGTGAGCCCCCATTAAATATTATATGCCAAAATTATTGACTTTGGACAAGGAAGACAACGTAATGAGTCATTTTTTTTCATATTCACATAGAAGTTATATTGTCATAGATCCTTTAACATGTGGTGCTTGCTCAATATCTTTGCTAGCCAAAAATTCCGCACTAAGTGGAGATACTACTTGTGCATCCAAGAATCCTAAACCCAAACTATGGATTGAGTTAGATCCTTCAAGTAAGTTTTCATCGGTGCAATAAGGCAATAAAAAATTCTTCTAAATGTGTTTTATCATTTAGTGTAAGAGAAATTGAGCGTTGTACGAACTTGTGATGGCAAAGTAATAAAAGCGACGGACTGCATAATAAAGGTTGCTATCATAAGGGGCAATATAACATGACGTTTTTTTGCATTAAGGGATTCGGCATACAAACCAAAAAACGCATAACAACCTCTGCTTCCCTCTGCGAAGGGCCTATCTTTTACTTTTATGCATTTATTTTTATGTAAGAGTCAAAGTATTCTTCCCTATTCCTTTTTATTTTCTCTTTTTTGCAAGCATCATGTGGTGAGGAAAGATCTAGGCACATATATCCAGTTGGATGTGAGTGAGCATGAGTTATTATTGTTGACATCACCCTTGAGGTGAATACGTTGGGAGGCGAAACTATAAGCCCCTATCTTTCTATGTGTCCGGTTGAAACTTTTTGTTCATGGGTATGCTTTGAGTGTTAGCAATCATAGAAGACTAAAAGATGGTTGAGTATGTGGACTTGCCAAAAGGCTCCGATATGAGACCACTTCTTGAAAATATGATGAATTGTAGTTGCAAAGTTGATTGAGAACATAGTTTGTTGGTTTTCAATAAGGTTTATGCTTTATACTTCGATGTTGTGATGAATTATTACTTGTTCATGAGAAGTTATATGATAAAGTTATATGAAAAAGTTTTATGATGAAGTTTGTTGTTGTTATAATAATAAACATGATGCTACTATGTCCGTATTTTGTTTTTATCGACACCTCTCTCTCTAATCATGTGGACATGTTTTTCGATATCGGCTTTCGCTTGAGGACAAGCGAGGTCTAAGCTTGGGGGAGTTGATACGTCCATTTTGCATCATGATTTCCCACTGTTATTTATAATGTTTTTATGCATAATAATAATTTTGGGAGTAATTCTAATGCCTTTTCTCTCATAATATGCAAGGTTTACACAAAGAGGGAGAATGCCGGCAACTGGAATTCTGGACCTGAAAAAGCTATGTCAGAGTTACCTATTCTGCACATCTCCAAATGAGCTGAAAATTTATGAAGAATTATTTTGGAATATATAAAAAATACTAGAGCAAATAACTACCGGAGGGGGGCCACCTGGTGAGCACAAGACACCAGGGCGCGCTAGGCCCCCCAGACGTGCCCTGGTGGGTTGTGCTCAGCCCAGCCCACCTCCGGTGCCCATCTTCTGGTATATAAGTCATTTTGACCTAGAAAAAATAAAGAGAGAACTTTCGGGACGGAGCGCCGCCGTCTCGAGGCGGAACTTGGGCAGGAGCACTTTTGCCGTCCGGCGGAGCGATTCCGCCGGGGGAACTTCCCTCCCGGAGGGGGAAATCGAAGCCATCGTCATCACCAACAACCCTCTCATCTTTGGGAGGCCAATCTTCATCAACATCTTCAACAGCACCATCTCCTCTCAAACCCTAGTTCATCTCTTGTGTTCAATCTTTGTACCGGAACCTCAGATTGGTACCTGTGGATGACTAGTAGTGTTGATTACATCTTGTAGTCGATTACTATATGGCTTATTTGGTGGAAGATTATATGTTCAGATCCATTATGCTATTTAATACCCCTCTGATCTTGAGCATGAATATCATTTGTGAGTAGTTACTTTTGTTCTTGAGGTCACGGGAGAAATCATGTTGCAAGTAATCACGTGAAGTTGATATGTGTTCGATATTTTGATGATATGTATGTTGTGATTCCCTTAGTGGTGTCATGTGAACGTCGACTACATGGCACTTCACCATCTTTGGGCCTAAGGGAATGCATTGTGGAGTAGTTATTAGATGATGGGTTGCTAGAGTGACAGAAACTTAAACCCTAGTTTATGCGCTACGTCGTAAGGGACCGATTTGGATCCAAAAGTTTAATGCTATGGTTAGATTTTATCTTAATACTTTTCTCATAGTTGCGGATGCTTGTGAGGGGGTTAATCATAAGTAGGAGGTTTGTTCAAGTAAGAACAACACCTAAGCACCGATCCACCCACATATCAAATTATCAAAGTAGCGAACACAAATCAAACCAACATGATGAAAGTGACATGGTGAAATTCCCGTGTGCCCTCAAGAACGCTTTGCTTATTATAAGAGACCGTTTTGGCCTGTCCTTTGCCACAAAAGGATTGGGCTACCTTGTTGCACTTTATTTACCGTTACCGTTACTTGCTCGTTACAAATTATCTTGCTATCAAACTACCTATTACCGACAATTACAGTGCTTGCAGAAATTACCTTGCTGAAAACCACTTGTCATTTCCTTCTGCTCCTCGTTGGGTTTGACACTCTTACTTATCGAAAGGACTACGATTGACCCCCTATACTTGTGGGTCATCATGTATACATACGTTCACTTGGCAATCGCTTTACTCAATCATCGGAATTATTTGACATCGCTGGTTGACGCTCACCACCTATTGCATGGTAAGAACTTGTAAGACATTGATATTTGATATACTGTGAATTTTTTACCACCACATCCTAGTAGTTCATAGGAACATTATTCTTGAATTTTGTTTCTTGTTTTCTACTAATTATGTCAAGTTTTGGAGTTGGTAGTTCTTGGGCTTCATTGATGTTTGTTAACGCGGTTGATGTAGTCGAACACCTTCGCGATCCAACCGATCAAGTACCGAACGTACGGCACCTCCGCGTTCAACACATGTTCAGCTCGATGACGTCATCGCCTTCTTGATCCAGCAAGACGGGCGAAGTAGTAGATGAGTTTCGGCAGCACGACGGTGTGGTGACGGTGATGGTGAACTTGTTTCGTGCACTGCAGAAAACTGGACGGAGGACTAAACTGTGGAGAGGGACGCCGCACACGGCTAAGAGATTGTCGTGGGTTGTGTAGGAGGGAAGGCAGCCAGGAGGCGCCCCAAGGGTGGCCGCCAGCCCCCTTGGGCTCCTGCCCTTTGGCGCCCCCCCTTTCCTTGTTTGCTCGGGGGGGAGGAGAGGAAGGCAGGGGAGGCCGACTGCCCCCTTCCTTTTCTCCCCAAGGGCTGCGGCCTGAGGAGGGGGGGCTGGCGCGCTCCCCTCTATTGGCCCATATGGCCCATTAACCTCCCGAGGCTTCCGGAACCCCTCCTGGTGATCCGATGGTTACCCGGTACATCCTGAAACCTTTCCGGTGTCCAAATAGTATCGTTCTATATATCAATCTTTACCTCCAGAACATTCCGGAGCTCCTCGTCATGTCCGTGATCTCATCCAGGACTCCTAACAACATTCGGTCACCAATTCACATAACTCATATAATATTATATCGTCAACGAACGTTAAGCGTGCGGACCCTACGGGTTCGAGAATGATGTAGACATGACCGAGACGACTCTCCAGTCAATAACCAATAGCGAAACCTGGATGCCCATATTGGTTCCTACATATTCTACGAAGATCTTTATCGGTCGAACCGTTATGACAACATACGTAATTCCCTTTGTATGTCGGTATGTTACTTGCCCGAGATTCGATCGTCGGTATCTCCATACCTTATTCAATCTCATTACTGTCAAGTCTCTTTACTTGTTCCGTAATACATCATCTCGTAACTAACTCCTTAGTCACTTTGCTTGCAAGCTTCTTATGATGTGTATTACCGAGAGGGCCCAGAGATACCTCTCCGATACAGGGAGTGACAAATCCCAATCACGATCCATGCCAACTCAACAGACACCTTCGGAGATACCTGTAGAGCATCTTTATAATCACCCAGTTACGCTGTGACGTTTGATAGCACACAAGGCATTCCTCCGGTATCCGGGAGTTGCATGATCTCATGGTCGAAGGAATATGTATTTGACATTAAGAAAGCAGTAGCAATAAACTGAACGATCATATGCTAAGCTAACGGATGAGTTTTGTCCATCACATCATTCTCCTAATGATGTGATCTCGTTATCAAATGACAACTCATGTCTATGGTTAGGAAACCTTAACCATCTTTTGATCAACGAGCTACTCTAGTAGAGGCTCACTAGGGACACGGTATTTGTTTATGTATCCACATATGTATCTAAGTTTCCGGTCAATACAATTCTAGCATGAATAATAAACCTTTATCATGAATAAGGAAATATAATAATAACAACTTTATTATTGCCTCTAGGGCATATTTCCATCAAGGTTAATGTTTCCATGCCACCCTTTAATGGTCATTTTAGGGATGATTTATATATTGAATGGGAGTACGAAATGAATGTTATATTTGCATCCCATAATTTTGATGAGCGTAGAAAAGTTAAAGCTGCAGTTAGTACGTTCAGTAGGTATGCTTTAGTTTGGTAGAGCGGACATTGTCGTTTATACCCTGATTATATACCTACTACTTGGGATGATTTAAATCTTGTCATGAGAGATAGATTCGTCGATGTTTATTATACTCGTGTCATGATTAAAAAAAACTGCAATATTTAAAACAAGGTAGTGACACCGTAACAAAATATTGTGATGATTTAAAAACTACCTTGTTGCATTCCTTTTTAGAAGAAAGTGAAGAAGATTTTATGGATATATTTTGGCGAGGATTAAACTGTGATACTCAGAGATAATAATTCATGAAGAGTGTTATCCTATGGAACATTTGTTTCGTCTTGCTTACAAAGCTGAACAGGAAATACAACGACGTGTTGCCCACGAGGAGAACAAGCGCACGGTGCACATTCCCAGAGTTGATACGGTTGCTCCTTCAACTACTAGGCGTACTATAACAACCACATTCATTGTTGTGAGGACTACATCACCTCCACCATGTGACACATCACCACCGAGAGTGCCTACATCATCAGAGTTGATCATAAGAGGTAATGACAAAGGTACTGATCTTTCACCCCCACATGAGTATGATGAATGCCTTGTCAATTTAACTGCACCAAGTGATGAACTACCCACTACTTTGAGCACATCACCTATTTTGGAGGACTATGTTGATGATTTGACTTTACCATGTGATCGAACAACTTCAATATCAACAATGTCGAGTGCACCCATTGAATTAAGTGTTGATGCGAAAGAGCCATGTGAATCAAGAAATAAATCAGATTTGAATCAAATACGTTTGAAAATAATTGTTCCAATGTTTAATCATTTTGATACGGCCTCTAATCTTGGTGATGATTATGTATCAAATGACTTGTTGCATGTTTTCTTATTTAAGCATGTTGTAGCATGTAAATTTGAAGCAATTAAAATTTATTTACTGATGTTGGGATGGTTTAATGATGGACACTGTAAATCTTTTGATATGAACAAGGGCTTCACTTATATGTGCAAACTGAGTCGCAATATTTTCATGCCTCCTACTTCTTATGATGTTATTTTGGCTTTGTATTTCATAACATATGAAAATTACTCATGTATGCATGTGTCATATGTACAAAAACCAAGGGAAGTAAAAAATGGATGACATATACATATACAACATGTACACCTTGTCTATTTTGTTAGCCACATTTCAGATTAAGCAACGCCGGGGACGGCTTTGTTTTCAAGAAGGGGAGGATGATGAGGATATGGCTACCTTGGATATGATCATAAATATTGCATATGTGTATTTTTCTGTGGTGATTTCTCATAAAAGTTATGCAATAATTTATGCTATACAGAACAAAAGTACTTCACTTTTTTTTGTTTCATGTCTAATTGCAGAACTACCGGACAATTGTACAATTCATATATGAAGATAAGAGAAAAAAAGACGTTTAGGTGTTGTTTAAAAAGTTCTCTCACGTCACTTTTAGCCAAAGAGAAAATAGAGTCCAAGTCTCTCACGTTCTGGACTCAGATTCGGACTGCACAGACATAGCTGACTCAAAACGCCAAGAACTTTTGCACCCGGACTCCGAATTGGGTGGTTCTTTTTTTGTTCGAAAGTTTATTTCGCGCACTTTCCAACCCAATTGGATTCACTTTCAAATTTATCCGGAGCATGAAGATATTGATGAAACAATCTGACGCTGCAGCAAAATCCGAGTTAAACTACAAGTCCAAAAGTGTTGCATCACCTCCACTTGGGCCCATGGGCCTTGTACGACCTAGGGTTAGTTTTAGTCCGTCTTGGGACATCCTCCCACCTCCTTGGTCGCCATGCTTGCTCCTATATAAGTAGATCAATCTAGTAGCTTTTTGCTTGGGATTTGTTTAGTTAAAATTTAGCCATTGCAAGTTCGTGTACTTCGTTTGTGTCCAACGACCAGATCAAGACCGCTTTCGGATCCTCACATTTATCAATAGTATTTCATCCATATTCGCAATATTCAGATTGCTTTATCATATTCTTGCTTGTTCTTTGAATGCTTGCGGGAATAGACCTTCGTGGTTTGGCTGATCGTGCTTCCAGCATCGTCAGTAACCCCAGAAAATTGGTTTAGCAATTGCTAATATGCAATGCCGTGCACGTTTGTAGTCGGATCGTCAAAATCATTTTCACCAAATTGATAGTTATTATCTCATCGAAAGATCAGGACCCCGTTTCTATCAAGGAGGGGCGAAAGGAGCTAAATGGTCCGGTTTTTGGTGGGAGATGAGGCGAAGCTACCAACTTCCCCTCGATACAGGTAGAGTTATGCGAGTAATAAGCAGTCTCCTGCCAACTTTACATTTTACTACTCTGCTTATTATTCTGACCACGAGAAAACAAACGGTACAGATCCCAATTCACCACCCACAGTTCATCATCACCTGGGTCTCCCAGCCAGCATGAAGGCCTTGAACACAAGCTTCCTGGGCACCGTCGGCTGATCTCCCCACCCCTCTTCCACCTCCTTCATCACACCCTTCACTAGCGCCTCGAGGTCCACCCCTTTCTCCCTAGCCGTCGTCGCGACGGAGCCGGTCATCACGAACCCGGCCAGGTCCTCCAGCGTCATCTCCGCCTCCATGTCGACGTCGGCCGGCTCGCCCTCGCGGCCCACCCCGACGGGCTCGAACGGGAACGGCAGCTCGCGGTACCGCTCCATGGCCAGCCTCGTCCTCGGGTCCATGTACGGCCGCATGGCCGGGTACAGCGTCCCGTGCAGCTTGTCCCCGAACGGGTGGATGTCGTAGTTGTACCCCCACACGGCGAGGACGCCGCCGGGCTTCCTGAGGACGCGGTTCACCACGGCGTAGAAGAGCGGGACGTCGAACCAGTGGATCGCGGTCGCCACGATCACCAGGTCCAGGGAGCCCTCGCCGCCGACCAGGGCGACGAGGTCGTCCTCCGGGAGGTCCTCCGGCGTGTGCAAGTACCGCACCTTGGGGTGCGCGATGGCGTGGCGGAGCTGGCCCTCGCTCACGTCCGTCGCGACCACGCCGTCGTAGTGCTCCGCGATCTGAGCAGGGGATTTTCGCTTTTCAGGTGCTCGCTCGACTCAGAGTTCAGATCAAACAAACAAACGACGTGCTTAAAGGGTTGGAGGCTTACGCTGACGGAGGCCTGGCCGCTGCCGCAGCCGGCGTCCCAGGCGCGGTGGTGGCCGGCGGTGAGGGAGGCGAGCATGGAGAACCACTCCTTGGGGTACCGCGGCCGCTTCTCGGCGTACGTCTCCGACGGTTTCTCATACAGCCCCGCCATTCTTGTGCGCTGCCGCTGTAATCAACTGCCGTCTGTCAAATGCCTCGAAGTGCATTTGCAGGGCTGGATCTGGATGGAATTTATGGACTAGTAGCACATCGGAGGTCAGAGTCAGAGTCAAAGTCAATGGTCACATGATCCATATAAAAAGGTAGCCATGAATCATCCACTAGCCACCAGGATTCAGAAACGTAAACTGGAGCAAAATAAATTCTCACGTGCAGAAATATAATGCAACAGAAACCATAAGTTAACGCAGCAGTGAGATGGTTTCAACATGGAATCAGTAGGCATCCAAGGAAAACCACAGGGGTAAAAACAGGGAGTGCATCAAACCTTATGGAATGGTGTGCTAAAAGCACTGGAACGCATCAGTTCTGAATGAAACCTGTGGATTGGGGGTATAAAGCAGGTCAACCAGACGTAGGAGACTTTGCTTGCTCTGCTTGTGTGAAGCACACCATTTTTGCTTCGCCAACACAATTGTATACACCGAACTGAACTATCTGAACATCCACAAGATGCTCCAGCAGCCAGAAGTGGGAACACTTCCAAGATGCTTAAACATCGCAACAACACATGCATTAACTACCTAGTTGTCTACACGATGATGGTTTGTTTATGTTGACTACAAGTTTACAATAAGCGGAAAAAGATATAAGCATTGCAACAACAGATGCCACGTAATCTACTATAAGGTACTTCCTCTGTAAACTTCTATAAGACTTTTTAGATCATATACTTTAGTGATCTAAAAAGTCTTATAAAAGTTTACAGAGGGTGTACAAGTTGTACGAGCAACGTTAACTGCACAAGATAATTGTACAGCAACTGAAACGGAAAATCAGCAGAGAATTGGGGACAGTGGGACTGGCATAGCAGACACAGTATGAACCCTTCTGTCCTGCTATGTGTGAGGATCCAGGATTTATACAAGTGATGAAGACGCCCCTTGAACATTTCATCCAACGTCGACCTGTCATGATGAGAAAAGCAGAAAACTCAAATTGACAATTTAGACACACAAGAGTATTATACTATATTACTGAACAATCTTTGTAATGAATTAGTTCTGTATCTTTAGTTGTTCAAGATTGGGATGGCAGCAGAAAAGGTGAGGCATTATATGACAAGTAGTATATACAAGAATAAGAAAATATACCTCCCAATTACAAATAAGCTCCATTTGGCAATACCGGCCGTCATTCTTTACATCTTTGTAAGTAGAGGTGCACATTTACATCAGTTGGGAAAGTAATTGCCCCTTCCATGCTGTGTGAACACTTCATCATATTCTCTGCATAATGCCAGCTTCTTTTCCTGGAGCGATCTGGTAATGCAGCCGTGAACCTTCGGGAGTTCCCAAAGGCGCACCCGTGCAGGAGCAGTTGTCAACCATATAAAGCTCCCATTTCTTGATACCGCATTTCTCCAAAGCAGAGTCCAATCTTGGGTTGTCCCCGCTAGGATAAGACCCATCAGGGGTAACAAGCACTGCTCCAGTGTACGATTGTCCAGCAGCCTGAGCAGCTCCATGGTAATGGAACAGGCCCCAGCTGAAATCATCCGCAACATCAACAACTGTCCAAAACTCTTTCGAAACCACACCATTATCCAGCACACTGAAATAAAATGTACCAGGTGTGCTAGCTCTTCTCACTCTGTACTTTCTACGCCTCCAAACCAGCTCCCCTTCCAGGGTTCTGACTTGAAAAATTGGCTCATACCAAAACGAACCTTTAGCTTTCCCTCTGTAGAATAATTGGTACTGGCATGGGAATTGGTCATATGCTGGATTTTGTCCAGCTACAACTCTCCAGCTCCACTCCAAGCTGTCCAGCCAACCGACAAACAGGTCTTCGGCAACTTCATGGCTAAGCTTTTGTTCTCTGAACATTGATAGTGGGGTCACAGAGGGCTTACTAGGGATCTCCGCATTGAGCTCAAGGCAGTTGTGCTTTTGCAAAACACAGAGGGAAAAGGCCTCTAGATGCGGACTCTCGTACGATGCAATGCAGCGATAGTTGCAGACCTGGTCGGTTGGAGAGCAAGAATTCAGACACTGAATGGCTTTCCTACAGTCGGGATCAAACAAACAATTCAGTATTTGAGGACCGCAGTTTGTTATCATACAGCCTAGGGTAGACAGACCTTTTGCCCTAAGGTTTTTCAGCATAGCCACCGGTGTTATGTATGCATTAACCACAACAAGTAAGCAAAACCTAATGTCATCTGAGTTGTGCCTTTCCCATGCATTGGATATCGTCTTGAGGACTTCAGTTGATTCCTCTGTTCCACTTGGTTTTCCAACATTGATTAGCTTGCCAAAGAAGTCCTGCTCTCCAGTGTACTGAACAAATGTGCCTCCTAACTTGTTTATTAAGGACGGAGATGACTGAAAACAAAGTACATTTGGAATGTTCTTACTGTTATGTATAAGCCACTGAACAGACTCCTGGCCTGTTATTGCAACATTGAGTAGCATATCACAGCGAGACAACTCTTTCTTAAGATCATCATGGTTAATTGACTTGTCAGTGAATACAAGCATTTCAAATCCTTCATCAACCCACTTCAACCTATCAGCCTAATAAAAAACAACACACAAGATTATAGGCAGTAAACTGATATTATGAGACTCATTATATAAATTAACATGCAGGTTTTAGCAAAGCCAGCAAGCAAAACTTGCACATTTCATGCTCACCTACAGAAATGTATCTGACCCGTAGCACTCCATGTTATTCAATAATAAACAATTGAAGCATTTTGAACCGAGATAATGATACTACTCATATGCTTAAGAATTCAAGATTAGCAATTGAGGCTAAAAACAACTAGTTCAAACATTAGCAGGTGTCCAAAATGAAGCTGGTCTTCCTGTTCAGACAGCTATGGTCATACAGATGGTACTAATTGTTTACTGTATGCAAAATTGTGAAGTATGCGCAGTAGGAGATCAGTAAAATTACTTCACATTCCAAAGTAACACCCACAAGGCCGAGAAGTTCCGCCCCTGCGATCGTTTCAGAACGGTGGGAGGGGCGAACTGATGGGTTAAGAGCGAGGCCCTACCGTATGGCGCATAACCTCGTCCCAGGGCGTATCCTTGAGCGGGCTGATGCTTCCGTCGCCGACGACGGCCACGATGCGTACGGCGTCCTCCGGGGACGTGGCTTGGCCGGCGACGCTGGCAATCCCGGGAGAGCAGGTGATGCCGGAGAGGCGGCGACTAGCGGAACGCTTGGGGGCAAGCACGGAAGAGGTTCTAGGGAGGCGGAACCGGGTCGGTTGGAAGATCCGAACGGCGGCGGTGGCGGCGGCAGCGGAGGTTGGGAGAGTGGTCGCCATGGGAGGGGACGTGGAGTGCCGAGTGAACGAAGCGGCGGCACGTCGCGACTAGAGCCTCCGAGAACCATTTTCCTCGTGAAGCCCCGAACCCTTTCTCACTTCTCAGCCGTCCGATCCAAAATCAACAGTTGGTATTAATAATAAAACAGAGGGGATGACGCAAAAGTTTATACCGAATGAAATAAATAAACGGAAGGACTAAAAATCAGTCGACTGATTTCTATCGAAGTCTCAGTCGATGCCTTCATTGATTTTTTTTATGCTAGCTGCTTGTCACGTTTAAATCAGCCTGTTAGGATGACACGGCCGGCCTGTTTCTTTTTGTTTTTGTCTGTTGGGCTACGATTGAAAATAGACCGTGCAAACTGCAGAGAGCAAAGCGTTGTGTTGTTTTTTTTTACTAGATCAGCATGTGTGTCCAATGTTTCCCTATATCTTCTAGCATGTCATAATCAATGCACACTTCTATTTTCCTCCATGCATTTTTTTTTATTTTCCTCCACGCTGTGGGTCAAACTTTGCCCGTATAAGATTTTGTAATGCGATAAACTGTTTAATCTATGCGCCAATTTGTGCAAATTTGTGTTGCATTTCCTTTTTCCGGTCGCAACATTCTGTATTATTTTTTCAAAATGGCTTGTGCCAATTCATTTTGGGTTTCTAGGATAGTTTTCCTTTTGATTTTTTTTTTGTTTGTTCTTTTAAAATTATCAATTATTTCCATTCTTCTCATTTTTTTCTTGTTCTTTGTTCTCTCATAATTCCTTCTTTGAAGTATGTTTGTGTGTTTTTTCATTTTTATTTTTTTGAATTTTATTAATTATTAATTGTTCACGTTTATTTTTGTCATCAGCACACAGTATATTCGTGTGTAACTATGTTTTTATTTATTCTTTATTTTTAGCCTCGAAGGAAAAATTGATTGTATATAGCATGTTCGTTTATCCGTGCACAACTACACACGTCTTACTCCACATGCAATTGGTGAAGGACTGACCTTTGCGTATATATTTTTTCCTTTTTTCGTCGGAAGAGGGGGCAGTTGCATGTCTGCCACTAGGCACGCAACTCCAAGTGCGGTCCCCAACTACAACTACATGTCTTCGACGCGATTGCAACTCAGTGGTGTGTTTGTCAGGGGAGGGGGGTAGTTGCATGTCTGCCAATAGGCATGCAAGTGTAGTGTCGTCCCCGACTGATATTGCAACTCAGTAGTGTTTTATCGGGAAGGGGGAAGTTGCATGTTTTTCACTAGTCACGCAATTACAAGTGTCACACCCGCCCGAAATTCTATGGTGTTTTTTGGAGGGAGGTGGTTGCATGTCTGCCACTAGGCATGCAACTGCATGCCCACACCTGATTGCAACCGTCCTTTATTTTGTAAATCAGCCGTGGGAGAGGGGGGCGGTTGCATGTCCAACATTAGGCCTTGCAACTGCAAGTGTTGCCCCCGTTTGCAATTGCATGTCTCCCTCCCAAATGCAACTAGCCTTGTGTTTTTGTCGGAGGGCGGCGAGAGAAGGAGGGGGCATTTGCATGTCCGACACTAGGCTTGCAACTGCAAGTATCGCCCTTGACTACAACTGCATGTCCACACACCCAACCGCAACCGACCTTTTGTTTTGTAGGTAGGCGTCGAAAGAGGGGGTGGATAGTTGCATGTCCGACACTAGGCTTGCAATTGCAAGTATCACCCTCGATTGCAACTGCATGTCTACACATTTGTTTTGTAGGTGGGTGTCGAAAGAGGGGTAGGTAGTTGCATGTCTGACACTAGGCTTGCAAATGCAAGTGTTGCCCTCGACTACAATTGCATGCCCACACACCCGAATGCAACTAACCTTTTGTTTCTGTAAGTGAGTGGTGGGAGAGGGGGCGTTTGCGTGTCCGACTCTAGGCTTGCAACTGCAAGTGTCGCCCTCGAATACTCTTCCAACATGGTTGCAACTGGATATTATTTTGTTGGACGGGGTGGGGGAGGGGGACAGGCGAGGGGCTAACACTAGGCCTGCAACTGCAAGTGTCGCCCCCGACTGCAACTGCATGCCCACACACCCCGGCTGCAACTGACATCTGATTTTGTAAGTCGGCGGTTGGAGAGGAGGAGTTGCATGTCCGATACTAGACATGCAACTGCAAGTGTCGCCCCGACTGTAACAGCATGTCTCCCCTTAGACTGCAATTGGCCTTGTCTTTTTGTCAAAGGGCGACGGGAGAAGCGGGGGCAATTGCATGTCCGACAATAGGCTTGCAACTGAAAGTGTCATCCTCGACTTCAACTGCATGTTCACACATCCAACCGCAACCGATCTTTTTTTTTCTCGGTAGGCGGCGGGAGAGGGGGGGAGGAAATTGCATGTCTGACACTAAGCTTGCAACTGCAAGTGTCGCCCTTGACTACAACTGCATGTCTACACACCCGACTGCAACTGACCTTTTCATTTTGTAAGTGAGCGGCGAGAGAGGGGGGGGTGGACAGACAATTGCATGTGCAACACTAGGCATGCAACTCCATGGTCACCCTCGAATGCAACTGCATGCTCCAACATGGTTGCAACTGCAAGTGTTGCCCTCGACTTCAATTGCATGCCTTCCATGTGACGTGGGATAGCGCATTCGCTTTTTTGGAGATCGACCGTGCATGCATTTACATGATGCAGGCGCATGTTTTTGATGCAAGAGCGGATGCGTGTACATGATGCAAACGATTCGTGGTACCTTTTTTAGATGTGTGAAAAAACAAATTTATAGCCCAGCTAATAAATATAATAGTAAAATGTAAGTAAAAATGAAAAATAAAAAACAAAAAAACTGATAGAAACCGTTAAGAAATTTGTGCACACAACAATTTTCCTTTTTGAGGGGTACCTACAGCAGCTTTTTTTTTAGGCACCTACAACAGCTTTTTTTTTTTTTTTGAGAAATGGCACCTACAGCAGCTAATATCATCCCGGCTGTTGCACCACCGAGATGAGCAGCAGCTGCTGGCCCAACGCTGCTCCAGTACGCACGAAGACATTGCCAGCCCAAAAAGCAACAAGGGAGGAGGACATGGGTTGGCTTGACAACCAACAAGCAACGAAGGGACGACGTGTTCTAAAAAAAAAAACTGATGATGTTAGCTAACTTAGACTTCGTGAAGTCTCGATCGACTGAGACCTAGACAGACCCGTAAATAAAAACGAAACATCACCTTCCGCCAGAACCTCCATTAGAGCGGGAGAAACGCAAAATTTTCCCCCAATCCGCCTCCGCCTTCGAATCGTTCTCGGCGCTCTCTCCCCGGCCCGCTCGAGAACCTGGGTCCGCCATGGCGACGCTCTTCCTCGCCCTGCAGTGCGTGGAGTGCTCCACCATGCAGGTGGGCGCCTCAACCAGACCGACCCCGTCGGTCCCGCTTCTGTTTGTTCGACGGCTGATCCGATTCTGTCTCCGTGTTTCCCCTCGACGACCCAGGTGAAGCAGCAGAAGAAGAGCAGCAACAAGTGGGCGTGCGCGGTGTGCAACCGGCGCCAGTCCGTGCTCCGCGTGCACGCCCGCGGCTACCGCGCCGCCGACCTGCGCCGCTTCGTCCAGGACGCCAACCTCGCACGCGGCCGCGGCGCGCCGTTGCGCGAGGCGGACTGGGACCCGCCGGCGGCCGGGGATCAGCAAGACGAGCCACCGAGGGAGAAGAAGCGGATGGACTGGTCCGAGTACTTGGACGACACTGGGGAGCGTCATGGCGGCCGCGGCTTTGCCGATTCTCGTGATGATGGTATGTTTAAAACATGTTTGATGTAATGCCTGATTGCTTGTAGCTGCATTTGGTCTGATCGATCTTGCGCTGCCTGTGGGATGGACCTGCCCATTTGGGGTGAAATGTGAAATTGATTAGGCTGGTGTTATTAGTACTTAAATGGTGACTTGCTTGCTCGCATTGCCACGCCACCCATGCCAGCACTAGAATAACCATTTCACAAGTTTCTAGTACAATGAACCTGTATTTAAATGCTTGATTGCTTGTTATTATTTCTCCTGCAACTGGAACCAGATGGTTAAGTTGCTGCATTTTGCATTCAGGATATGGCTGTACGTAGTATGCTTCTAAGTTGCGTACATGTTTATTCATTAGCAAATTGCGTTTTCCATTACCTAGTGTAACATTGTTAGCACAAGACATTTTTGTTGCTTCTCTTTGCACATAACACAATGCAAGTCGACTATGTGTTGCACTTTGCACCTGCTTTTCCAATCCGACCTAATCATACATTCATACCTGTGACCGCCGTGCCTGGTTGCTGATGCAACATAAGTGGGTGATGTGTGCCCCTGTCTATGGTGGCAAGGGTTTGATCATGCTCTGTTTCAAAACGAAATGTTGCATATTGCAATACATTACGTGTTATATGTAAAGAAGACCAAACCCTGGTGTTTTACGCAGATGTTGTCAAATTAGTTGGCGAAACTCGCAATATACTCTCTATTTATCCTCAGAATTTATTAGCATCACATTTCTAGGCATCGAACGGCCTCATTTCCAATGCATAGCCGAATTATTTTGAAATTTGAATGGTAATGGCCTAATTATTCTCATGCTGCAATTTACAAACACGTATAGGGGTTGAAGTGACAACTGAGTTACCCCAGGAAAGACCTAAAGCTCCTTCCTTGAAGAGGCCCCCAAAAGCCCAATTGGGTGTAGCTGGAAAAAGGCCCAAGCCACCAATCAACCCCTCTTTATCCAAGATGCAGCAAATGGAACAAGGACCAACTTGCTCAACTGTCTGCTCTGCAACTTCTACAGCTGAAGGTAACATATGAAAAATCCTGATCACACTTTCTTACACCTGAAGTGGTCGGACCCTTCCCCGGACCCTGCGCAAGCGGGAGCTACATGCACCGGGCTGCCCTTTTACACTTTCTTACACCTGTCATGACCAAAATAGGAGAGTTGAAGTAATCTTTATTGTTTTGTGCAGCACAAAGATCAAAGTTCAGCAAGTATTTGGACAGTAGCTTCTTTGAAGATAGAAATCAAGAGGGCTCTGGGCTCCATTGGACTGAACTTGATGAAAGTGCTCCCACTACTGAGGTAGTGGTGGATGATGAGGTACACCCCGATTTCATGTGATAATGTTCTGGTCTGGGATCGCTACTCCTAGATCATATATATTTAAAATAGCATGGTGTAAGATAAGATTAAATGTGCTGTTGGCAAAATGTTATTCTGTTTGATAGCACTATGGACTTTGGAGTACATTGAGTTGGACGAGAAAATAACTGAAAATAAATTAGGGTACATACTAATTTTTCTACGCAGTCGTGTTAACAGTGTATCTACTCGACCTTTTACTATGCCCCTGCCTTCATCCTTGGAGTTTCAGATACATGTATGTTACTAAGATATTCTTATCTTCAGAGTTCAGATAAGTGTTGGATGTAGGAATAGGAATTCTAACTTGGAATGTTTTGTTTCATGTATAGACAGTTAGGCAGTGCCGCACGAGCCCATAATGCATCAAGATCTTTAGCCTTCTTCAGTTATTAATATTTGAACATATATAACATGATGGTGCTAAAACCAATGGAAACATGTTCTAAACTGCCAGTCTCTACTCTCTAGTTGACTGAGCACCAAACAATTCAAAGGAAAAATTCCTCTAGCTCCAGCTAATTTTTGTTATAACTTGCTAGCTTCATTTCTCCCAAATCTGTGTGCCTTTCTAACTTGTAATATTATATGAATGAGGCAACTGATCATATATGTAGTTGTAGGACTGTTGGACACGTTACAGAAATACAAACTATACAGCTACGCCCAATCGCTTCACTAAAAGGGAAAAGGGAATGCCTTTACCCTTTAATCATGAGCTTTCTTTTTGCATATTAGTATTATTTATAATCTCTAGAAATGCATAGTCTAATTTAATTTGGCGATACCATGCTTCTCTCAGCCATGCACAAAAGCCAGGCAAATGATTGCCTCTCTTTTCTGCTGGAGCGACAGAGCCATTAGTTAGCCACATTGTCATAGCACTGTTGAAGGACATGCAATTGATTAACAGTTTCACTGATAAATGTTGCTGCTACTATTGATCCATCCCAAATTTACACGAGTATACTGCTGGTCGTAGTTCACTGGTAAGCCCGGAGTCGTGCCTGTGAGGTGTCGTGCTTTGTAGTGCACCTTAAAGCGAGCAAAGGCCGACTGCTCCGCGCGTCGTGGCACATATTCCTCTTAGTGGTACCGAACAGGAACAGCTAGGCACGATACCCAGTCCCGCGCTGCTTGCCGTAGGCAGCAGGACGGCATCGTCTCGGCTGCATTTGCTCGTTCACGTTTCTTCATGTGTTTGTTTTACTTTTATTGTATTGTACAGCCTCTCCATCGATATCGATAGTTCCGTGTGTTTTTATTGATTAGTACTCCCTCTGTAAAGAAATATAAAAGTGTTTTGATCACTTTTTTAATTAAACATGTAGGAGTACCATCCCGTCAACAGTTGCTAGTCGTTAATGCGTACCACCAACCTCCGCATCAAATTGCTTGATGTGGCGAAAGCCGAGACTTGAACCCAAAACCTCTTAGCTGTGGGGCAAACGAAAAACTCCTCCCGCGACGCGCCCTGCAACGCGCGCCACGGGATAAACCCTAGCGCCGCCGCCGCCGTGACCCCCTCCTCCTTCCCTTCTCCCCTCCTTCGCCGCTGCCTGCGAGCTCAGCTAGGCGAAGCCCGGTCGGCTCCGGCAGTGGTGGGTGGGGGGGGGGGGGCGGGGCGTCTTCCCCTCTTCGTCTGGTCGCGTGTGGCGCGGGACAGCGTGGCCGGAGAAGGCGCGACACGAGCAGGGGGTGCGGCGGCGTGGCATCCGGGCGCGGGGCGGCGATGAGCTGGCCAGGTGCTCGCGCGGGCGGCTCTGCGGCGGCGGAGGTGGCTGCGGTGTTGCTGGCGGCTGCGTTTGGGCGCGCCCAGATCTGGCGACGGCTGCGCCGCGGGTGGTGCGGGCTCAGCGGTGGCCTAGGTGGCTCGGCGCGCGCGGGAGCTCGGCGGGCGGCGGCTCGGGTCGCCGTTGCACCTCGCCGTTCGGCTGTGTGGATGCTGGTGGTGGATGGTGGCCGCTGGTGAGGTCTTGTCTAGCCACGACGCCGGTCCGAGTGCGGCTCCAATCCGGCCCCTGCTGAGCTTGCACATGTCGCGGCATAGGGCTGGACCTTTCCCAGCGATGGCCATCGTTGAGGGATGGATCCGAGGCCAGGAGGGCCATGGAACCATCCTTGCCTCCCGTCAGGTGGTGCACCGGGGAGCTCGTCCTTGCACGGCCTGGCAGGACGGGGCGGTGGCGGCCGAGTGTGGCCGGCCCGGTGGTGGGCCTCGGACCTGGGGGCCGTCCAGGGGCAGGGAAGGACGTGCCTTCCCGCCCGTCTCTTTGCCAGTCATGGCTGCAAGCTTCGGTTGGGGATGGTGTCGGGGCCATGGGTGTCGGGGCGGCGGCCCTGGAGGTGGGAGGCGTGGGCTCATGGGCGGAGCTCACGGCTCGGGTGTGAGCTGGCTTCCATGACCGTGCGGGCGGTGTGGTGGTCAGGGTGTGACAACCGGAGGGGTGGGTGCGGTGGGTCTGGCTTGCTGTGCCTCGCCTCAGTGGCTTTGAGGACTTCCCGGGGTGAAAACCTGCTTTGGCTCTGCCAAGCCGACGACGGCGTCGCCTATGGGTGTCGCCTACTTCTTGAAGGCGTCGTCGCGGCTCCTCTACATGCTCCAAGGGAAACCTTGATCACGGGATCGGGCGGTGGCGGTACTCCTGTGTCGTGCCCTTCTTGAAGGCACCGCCTTGGAGTGTTCGGCTTGTCATGCACATCTTTCTCTCTTCGCGGTGACTCGCTCACGGTTGAGGTCTCCGGAGACTCCAAGTGGTGCTCTCTCGGCCTACCATGTAGTTACTTGGAGTGGATAGGGTGATCTAGCTGTTCTTATACGCCCTTGTATCTTGCCTTGAGTGTGTATGTTGTGGGGTTGAGTTGTATGTGTTGGTTTGTATTGTGATCGTTGCTTTATATATAAAGTGCGGCGCGAGCCTTTGTCGGTAAATTGCTTGATGTAGATGCAAACTCATCTACAAACACAACTAGTAGAATGCTCGTGCGTTGTCACGGACCTTTTTTCTTCTAACTGCACATATAAACATAATGCACGTCAAATTTTATATTTATATAATATCCCAGGCAACGTGTTCTTTTGGAGTGTACACATGTTTGATCCAGCGATGATAATATTTTTAGGGGTGCGGAGGATACGACCGTGAGCTAAATTTGTTAAATACAAAAAATAATCAGACAAAACGAAAAGTTACCTTATGGGATGGCGTGTTAGAGTATCTACAGCCGGACCCTCTATTTCATCTCTAAACGTCTGAAACGCCCGCCCGGTCAGTGTCTGATTAAAACAAGTGACCCAACCGAACCCCTCACTTTCTCCTTAAACGTCCTGGCCTTAAATTCGAACCAAATCTGGAGGCAATATGAGAGTGACTGGATGCACCCGGACACGCCCGGACACCCTGCTCCATGTTATAGCCATCCCAGACTGCCCCACCTACAGCCACCCACTCATCCTTTCTCTCTAATCTCTCTATCGCGGCAACAACATGGGCGGAGGAGACGGTTGGAGCTTGCCCCTGCCGTGGACGAAGCTTGTGCACGTCGAGGCTATCTTGTCGTGCTGGGCCTAGAGCTCGTGCGCGCCGCGGTCGAGCCGAAGCTAGTGACCATTGTGCTCGCCGGGGCAGGGGCTGATGTGCTAGTGTGTGCACTGGATGCAGCCGCGGGTATGAGCAACCTAAGCCACGGGCCTCGCAGGCATGTCGCCGTAGTCGCGCGGGCATCGCCGGCTCGCACCCGTTGCCTCGCGGGCGTGCTTGCATGCCGTCGCAGGCTGTGCGCGCAGCCGGGCTGGCTGCATGTGGCGTGCGGGCCATACACGCAACCGGGCTGGACGGATTGGCCGTGCACGCAGCCGAGCTGACCGCTGTTGCATGATGGCCGTGTTGGCCGTGCTGGCCGCCACGTGTTGGCCATGCTGGCCGCCACCACCATGTGAGTGGCCACCGAGCTGGTCTGTTTCATGCTGCAGACGTGCCACATCGTGCTTGTTGAAATATTTGGAAAAGAAAAGAGTCAAAACGGACGCGTCCGCACGACGACCAGACGCATGATAAAATTTGTGTAGATGCTCTTATGGCCTATCCCTATTCTGTTTAAAAAGACGTTTTTTAGAATAGACACTTCTCTCAGCGCACAACAACCACTCCTCTCAGTTCTCAAGAAAAATAAAAATAAAAGTAGCCGCTCCTCTCTTTTCTAGACAAACAAACAGCCCCCTAAAAAATAAGGGATTTTTATTTCTGTGCGCCTGGTTCGTTAGTTCCACTCATTTATCCCCACGCTCTTAACTTTTGCTCATTTTTCCCCACTCTTTTGCCTGAAACCCTCAGAACTGGTCACAACGGACGTTGCCGTCGGGTCAATGTCTTGACCGTTAACTGTGACGAGTGGGGCCGCGTAGGGCCGAGTCCACATTTTGACCGTTATGTGCTAACGAGTGGGGCCGCAAAACTGACACTCACTGTAACCTGAATCAGATCGAGTCGCTTCCGCGCCGACCCCTCCGCCGCCGTCGTGCCGCCTCTGCCGCCGTCGTGCCGCCTCCGCCGCATCTATCCTCTCTCTCCATCTAGGATTAGGAAGCGATGTCGGGGGAGCACCCCGTCCGGCCCATCGACCGTGGAGATGATTGGGTCGAATCAGAGGCGGATAATTCATGGATTCCACCTGGGTAAGCATCGTTTTCCTCTCAAATTGATTAGGAGATCCGTAAATTAGGCTGTATTTGACCACCGTTGGCGTGAATCAGTGCAATTTTTCTGAAAATTTTCGGCCTAACTGCGCCCTTTATTTCAATCGAATAGGGTTGATCCTGCACTTGCTTTTCGGCTGGCAGTTAGAATGAAAACTAGCGAGCTGCGTCGAACTAAACCGTATCTGATTTCTGGATTTTTCTATCCGAAAGTGGTAGAAACCAGCGTTTCGTTCACAGATTTCCGCGAGGCACTCTGTTGTGAGTATCCGTGGAGCCCTGCCGATGCTGTTGAACTGAGATATTTCGACAGTACCGAGCAGAGATTTGTCCCATTAACTTGTGATGAGCATCTGGGATTGCTATTTAGTTTGAATGCTGACAGCCGTTTCGATAAAATCCATATCGGTGTGCTTCAGGCACGCAAACAACGTATCCCGAAGGGGAAGGGTGTTCAGACATCATCTGTCTCTGCTAATAGCGAGCGTCCTCGCACTCCTTGTAGGTCGAGACCAAGTAAACCTAGTGGTTCTGAAAGCCACAACATGTCGGTTGCCGCTAATTCTGCCACTTCTCCTCTCCCTTCTGCACCTGATGTAGAAGTAGATGCAGAGCCTGACGAGGAAGTGCCTCGACATGATGATGAGGATGAGACTCTATTCCCTGAACTGGTAGATAGAGTCAGTCAACAAGCAATGGAAGATGAATATCCAGAGGAGCCTAGCAGCCGTGCTAGATTTGATGACACTGACGATGAAGAGAGGGAGGAGAACATCGACTCCTTAGTTTTACAAGAATATGATGATGAGGACATGCCAACAATTGAGTGAAACAGGGAGAATCCTCAGCTTACTCCAGGAACCGTATTCGAATCGATGGTGGACTGTCGTAATGCAGTGACTACATATTGCATTCTCACTGAAAACTCCTATGAGGTTGATAGGAGTGAGCCAAGAAGATTCACTGTTCATTGCCCTTATGATAGGTGTAGGTGGAGGTTGCATGCATCCACTATGCTAAAGAGCAAATTGATTCAGGTATTACAACTGAATCTTTTTTTCAGATTATTTATCCATTCTATATTCAGATCATGTGTACTGTTTCTTAATTGTATTTGACATCATTTTTCATTTTGTTTCAGATAAAAAAAACCACATGGGCACACTTGCCCACCTGGAGGGGGAGGGGGAGGGGGAAAGGACAAATCAAAGCTTGCAAAGACTAGGTGGGTGGCAGATGCAATCTTGGATTGGGTGAGGGAAACACCAACAATTGGTCCAACAGCACTCCATGGGAAGATATTTGAGAAGTACAAAATTGATATACCTTACATGAGGATTTTCTATGCTAAGGAAAGGGTTCTTGATAGGATTAATGGTCCATGGAATGAGAGTTTTCAGTTGCTTTACACCTTCAAAGCTGAAGTGATGGCTAGTCCAGGGAGTGTTGTAGAGATTGACAAGCATACAGTTCAGTACAAATTAAAAGGGAAGACAGTGGAGAAGGAGTGCTTTTGTTTGTTTCAAGGCTTGCTGGCAGGGGTTTCTGAATGGTTGTAGGCCCTATTTGGCTGTCGATGCAACTGCTTTGAATGGAAGATGGAGAGGCCAGCTAGCAGCAGCTTCCGCAGTTGATGGACACAACTGGCTATTCCCAGTTGCATTTGGTGTGTTGGAGGCAGAGTCCGAGGAGAGTTGGGTCTGGTTTCTGCAGCAGTTGCGCAACATTATAGGTACACCCTCAGGTTTAGTTATACACACAGATGCTTGCAAGGGTTTAGAGAGTGCAGTAGAAATTGTATTCCCTGGAGTGGAACATAGGGAATGTATGCGACACCTAGTGCAGAATTTTAAAAAGAAATTCAAAGGCAAAGTTTATGATGAGAACCTATGGCCAGCATCATACATATGCAGCTTGAGGAAGCATGAGCATCATCTGAGAGTGTTGTATGCTCACAATCCTTTGGTGAAGGAGTACATGGATGAACATCATGGAAAGGTGTGGTCAAGAAGCAAATTCAATGAAATCTGCAAAGTAGACTATGTGACCAATAACCTCGCTGAGTGTTTCAATGCAAAGTTCAAGTCAGTGAAAGGGCTTTTGTTGTGACAAGCATTTGATAAGATCAGGCAGATGATCATGATAAAGATGGCTCTTCGTAAAAGAATTGCAGAAACACAATATGTTGGCCATCTTATGCTCCCATCTCTGATTAAGGCATTGCATGCCAAGGCAAGAGGACAAAGGATGAAATGCATTCGACCGTCGACATACGAGGTTGAGGTGACATACATTGACAGTAAAAATAGGGAATGGAGATATCCAGTGAAGCTTGCAACTAAGGAATGCAGTTGTAGGCAATGGCAGATCCGCGGGAAGCCGTGCATACATGCCCTACATCTCATGACTGTTATTGGAGGTGAAGATGGTGAAGTTGATCAGTATTGCTCTGAATATTTCTCTGTTGCCAAATTTAGGGCTGCTTATGCTGAAAATGTGCCTGCACTCTTAGGAAAAGACCAATAGAACATAGTAGACCCAGGGTTCAAACTCCATTCTCCTGTACTGACTAGACCACCAGGAAGACCAAGGAAAACAGGATAAGAGCTGGTGAAGAGGGTCGTGTGAAAAAACAGCGTAAGTGCAAAAGATGTGGTATCCTAGGGCATATTGCTAGGCTTTGTACCAATCCAGTTGATGCATCATTTAAAGAAGAGGAACAATGGGCAGCAGCAAATGCAGAGGAGAATGCAGCAGTAGAGGAGAATGCAACAAGTTTAGAGGAGAATGCAGCAGCAGAGGAGAATACAGCAAGTTTAGAGGAGAATGAAGCAACTGAAGTAGCAGCTTGGTATGTGTGCAACCTTTCCCTTTTTTGCATTTGTTCTCTTTTTTATCGATGGCTAAGCTTATTTCTGTTTGACCCAGCTCTAGGATAATTAGAGGCACAGGACAGAAAAGACCTAGAGAGGAAAAAACTTCGGTTGAACCATCATCTGATGCAGAATTTGAAACCATAGCTTATGAAGGTTTTGAAGCTATAAGAGAGGAGGAAGTTATTTTGTCTGAAGTTCCTTTAAGGAATAGTGAACCCACAGATGACCATCAACTGGTCATCACTTGCTCGGTCAGTCAAAGCTCAACCAAACCGCCACCACCAGAAGTGAAGATCAGAAGCAACAAGACAAAGCTTTTAAAAGCACAAAATATCCCGGCTAGGGAAACCAGGGGCAAGACGGTTAACCCATCCCGGAACACAAGGAGCAAGGCAAAGATTTGAATTTGAACTTGAATGCAAGTCATAAACTTTGAACTTTAAGGATTTGTAATAAGGATTCTGTCGTCAATTTGAACTACTGTGAAAACTTGTAAGGTGTAATAATTCTATTTGTAATTTGATGTGAAATTTGAGGTAGAATACAAAACTGAGGCAAAATTTGAATTTTAGGCAAACTTTGAATTTGAACCAACACTTGAAGTCCATTGCCCTGTGGTGTGAGTTGCAAAGTTTGCTGAACTATTATAAACGTTAGGTGATCAATCCGATCTTTTTTGCGTGGTAAAACTTGTAGTCATGAGAAATGTGCTCCAAATGAGCTCCCAAGCTAGGGTAAACAACCCCATTTGTAATCAAGTTTTTTTTGGACCTACTCTAAATGAGCCAAATATTTTTTATTAACACCTATTCAATCTATATAGTGTATATTCGAAGTATCACTATTTATTGAATTAATCTTCATATCTTTACATTTTTTTGAAAAAAATATACTTTAATAGAAAACCATTAAAAACACGTTTAAAATATGAAAATGGAAAACTAAGTTCAGATCCTTCTTATTCACTTTGAAATCAAGCTTTGGTGATTTTTTTGATTTTTTTCAAATTTTCAAAAACCGAAGGGAACCTACCTCCTCTCCTTGGACTATGAAATGTTGTACGTGATAGATCATATGTGTGAAGGTTTTTTCATGAAAATGTCCATAGACAAAGTTTATGATTTTTGGTTGGTAACATGTCACACAAGACAACATTGTGCGTAGGTTTTATATTTTTTTGATTTTTTTTAAATTAATGATGCTCATTTGACCTCGATTGTGCCAGCTAGGTTTTTTTTTGTAAATGTCCGTATACCAAGTTTAGTATTTTTCCTCGTTAGTGTGTCTTATAAAACGACGAACGGCGAAGGTTTCATATTTTTTCGATTTTTTTTAAATTAGTTATGCTCAGTCAAAGCCTTGGAACTCCTCTAAACCCCGCGGGGTTTCGCCTAACCCTAGCTCCGAACGTCAGCCGTCCGATCATACCCTAGCGCCAAGCGACAGCCCTCAGATGTGGTCTTCTAGAAGGAATTCCGAGGGCAGGCTGCGTGCAGGCTCCGCGCCGTTGGATCACATGGATGGCTCCGCATCGTTGGATCGTGGGGCGATCCGCCAGAGTTGTTGGTTGTGCTCGCCCACCCTTGCCTCCCCTTTCTTCTGCTGCTTATTCTGCGGCGACGAGAGGAGCCACTCCTCTGCTTCTTCTTCTCCGGCGACGAGAGGAGCCACTCCTCTGCTTCTTCTTCTTCGGCGACTTTGGGCGATATGTCGAGCTCCACTTCAGCTTCCTGCCCCTCGTGGACCCAGTATGGTCCACTTCCCATGGAGCGATGTCCTGACTGCCCACGCAGCGCGCCACTGATACGGTTGACTTCGAAGGAGGTCAAGAATGACAACTATGGGCGCGAGTTCGTGAAATGCGAGAGCAAGCCAGAGGGGCAGGTTTGATCTCATGATTTTTCTCTGATTTCTTTTTCTATTTGCTTTTAATTCTTTTTCCTTGTATCTGGGGTTTAGGGTTCATGTTTTTGTTTCAGATCGTGAAGAAATGCACACATTTTGAATGGATGGATGACTACGTTAAGCGGATTCAATTTAATGGGGCCCCAACCCGGGAGCTCAATCTGCCGTCAGCACCAATGAATTTGGTCTTTGAAAGTGCTGCTCTGACAGTTGGGGATGCAGATCTGAAGGGGGAATTAAAGAAGATGAACAAGAAGTTGAAGCAGATGATTCAATTGAACAAGCAAGCGAATCTGATAGCTTTAGGATTTTATTTTTGTATAGTTGCTCTAGGATTTGCTTACTGCTGGTCATCACTCGTTAGAGATGTTATTAGTGTGGTGTCATGTGCTCTAGGATTTGGTTAAATTTGTGGATGATGTGCTCTAGGATTTGCTTAAATTTGTGGATCATGTGCTCTAGGATTTGCTTAAATTTGTGGATCATGTGCTCTATGCTCTGTGTTGCTTAATTTGTGGATCATGTCAGTTTTGTACACATTCAGTTTCTTCAGTTTCGTCAGACAACACCGACCGCAGAAGAAAAAAACCGTAGTTCTAGGGCCCAAATTGAAACTAAACTCTGGTTGGGCCGTCGCATTGCGTTGAGTGTCGAAGGCCCACAAAGATAAAAGAGGCATAGAAGATAGTACACGCGCTGGCTCTGTTTTTTTGCTTGATTATTGCCATGGTAAATCCATTTATTGCCATGCCGAACAAAAATAGTGCATGATGGTAAATCAATTTATTGTTGGACTTGCCCATGTCAAATTTATTTGTACATATCGTGGCAATTTCCTTCTGTATATAGCCTACGGCACAACACTTTGATTTTTTGACATGCGGGTATTATAAACATGTTTTTGTTGCAAGAAAAATATTGTATACATGATTTTTTGTTTTTGTTTTTGTTTTATACACGATTTTTTTGTAGAGCATGGCAAATTTATTATTAAGAGCATGTCAGATTTAATTATGTAGATCATGATATCCATCAGAAACCACGTCTAAAATAAAGTCCGGTGGCACCATTAGCCACCATATCCATCTAGAGAGCATGTCTAGGGCTCGACTACGGCACCATATCCATCTAGAGAGCATGTCTAGGGCTCGGCTACGGCACCATATCCATCTACCGATATCTCACGTAGCAAGCATACATCCATAACATAGAAAGTAACAAGCATAGCATAGTTCTTACATAAAACATAGGGTGCCCTAAAACATTTTTTTGCGGGTGAAATAATGTATTACTCATCACGAAAGGTTCAAACAATCAATGACAGCTAGCTCTGTCGCTACCAAAGGCCCCGACCCTATCCAAGTCATAGTTCTGCCTCCTAAACGAGCAAACTTACCTAAGCTATCACTAACTTTATTTTGGCTACGATTGATATGAGTAATACAAGATTCACGAAGAGACATAAAGTATCTAATCTTCTTAATAAGCGATGCGTAGATAGATCTATCCACCTCTTTTGCCTGGATCAACTTCACTGCAACAAGGGAGTCCATCTGGATCATAACTGGAAGAGATAACGACAAACCCTCTATACACGCACATAGTTCAGCTTCGAGGGTAGCCAACGATATAACATAAAAATATATAACACGTTGTACATAAAAGAGTTCACGGTACAACCAACGACATAACATAAAAATATATAAAAAGCCCCAACGGGCAAGACAAGCTTCACGAGACCGGCCGGGCCTTCACCACCATCTTCACTGCGCCTTCTCTTCAGTGCTCCTCCTCCATGCCGTCCTCGCCGAGGTAGTAGGGGAGGCTGTGCATACCGTTGTGGGTGGGGAAGATGCTATCGAAGTCCGTGAAGATGTTGTAGGTGGTGAATGCGATGAACTCGCACCCACACCAAAACACCTTGCCGAGGAGGTAGTACGCATCGAATCTGTTGGTGAAGTGGGCGATGAGGCCTGACGGCGGAGAGCTGGCGTTTGGGCGCACTTCCTCCAGTCGGAACATCACCGGTGAGCCCACCGGGAGGTGGGCGTAGCCCGCACGGAGGAACCACTGGGCAAACTCCCTGGCACCCCTCCAGCGTGAGATCGCCCACACGCGGAGCATCGTCTCCACGAAGACACCGGCGGGGTACCGCCTCTCCGGCGCGGTGGTGGCACCTGGAAGGTGGGGCCGTAGTAATGCATCCTCGCCTTGCTCGGAGAGTGATCTGGATTTGGGTGAAGAAGAGAAGGAGGCGGCGCAAATGGATGTGTGGAGAATAGGTGGAGCGGTGGGGTGGTTTAAATAAGGGCACCAGCCATGCTCTGCATTTGCTACGTTCAAACGAGCCGCGTCGATCGATATGCCACTTTAATTGCCAACCGATTTTAATTGGCACGCTAAATCGATGCGACACGCGTGCGACAAGAGAGAACCAGCGACAACGACAGTCGCTGTAACATCCCCAGCCTGACACTACAGTGATCACCTTCTGATAACGCCAAGTCACCTTGTTTAACAGCGCTTGATCATCATCAGCATCATATCTCTTTTCAAATTCCAATTCAAATGGATTTTCAAACTTAAACTGAAAACAAAAGTTGTTCAAATCCAGTAAATAAAATGTTCATGATGTTGCAAAAATCCCATAACCTCTAATTGTTAAGGAATACAACATCACCCTTATGCCAACATGAGCAGTAGCATTTATGACAGTGCCAAACCAGCAATTTAATTTGCAAATTCAATTATGAAAAATGCAAATAAATTCCACTGGCCTCCAAAATAATTGAGGCAGTGCCTAAAAATACCTTTGTTTTAATGGGCCAAGTCCCATATTTTTCTTAGATCATTTTGATGCCCAAATAATTCCCTCTCCCTCTCTGTTTTAACTAAAAAGGAAAAAAATACAGAAAAGAAAAGTGGGCGAATCACTTACCTGGTAATGGGCCGAGCACAGCCCAACATACCTGCCTCGCCTCGGTGTCGTCTTCCCCTTGGGCGTGCGCCTCTCCACCGGCCGCAGCGCGCCACCGCGACGGGAGCAGGGGCGCGAGGGGACAAGGATCGCCCCGTCCCTTCCCCCTGGTCGCCTCCTCCATTTCCCTCTCTCTCCCTCTTGGTACTCTCCCTCGCTCACTCTCCCCTCAAATCCCCTCTCCCTCGCTCATTCTTCTCTGTCCCGAACACAAGCCGCCGCCGCGCCTCGCCGTCGTCGCGGCCAAAGGCCACCTCGAGCTCCGGGAGCTTGCCCATCAGCCGTGCCTCACTCTTCTCCGTCGCCTGCACCACGAGCTCGACCTCGAGGAGCACCGGCAACGCCGCCCGTGCCGTTCTTCCTCGCCGGGATCCGCCTCGGCCGCCGCCGTCGGTCCGCGCCTTTCGGCAACGCCCGTCGTCCCCAAGCCCTCTCCTGACCTCACTCTGAGCTCCACCTACACCCCTACATCTTCTTGGGTTCGGATTCGAGCTCGAGCACGCCTATCCATCAACGACCGAAGCTTGCCGCCGCCGTCGTGTAGCTCGCCATCGATGTAGAACACGTCTGGCCAAATGGGGCATGTAGGCGTGCTCCTCGTGCCCAGTACGCACCGTTCAACCTCTCCTTTCGCTCGTTAGTGAACCGTAGCGCCGCGCCGTGCAACCATCGAACACCGTCGCCGCCATTAACGAAGCTGAGCTCGATTCCGGCCATCTCCGCGCCTATCACCACCACCTACGGATGCGGCCCGGTCCCAGGAACACGCCGGGCCAATCCGCGCGATGAATGGCTGCCGGAATCGGTCGGACGGCCAACTCCGGCGACCTCTGTTAGCTTCGGCGATAACCGGCGTTAATGGCGCCGACGTGGCATCGTTACCTGCTAATTAACCCCCTCCTAACACTGACTGACAGCGGGCCCCACATAGTTTAATTAGCTCTAATAAAAACCAGTTTAGTTATCTGTTAGGATTAGATTTAATCACTGGGGTCCCATGTGTCAGCTTTGACCTGGCCCAGTCAGCGTTGATCGGCCCCACATGTCGGTGGCTGTGACTGACTGACACGCGGGTCCCGCTGGACCCGCTGACCGGTCAAAGCTTGACCAGTCAGCAGTTGACTGGCCCCACCTGTCGGCCACTGGTGCACCTCTGGGTGCACTGCACCGGGTGCACCCAACTTTTCTGTACATTTTCAGAATTAATATAAATCCAGGAATTTTTAGGAAATGCTTAAAAACTTTGAAAATTCGTAGAAAATAAACCGTAGCTCGGATGAAAATAAATTATATATGAAAAACGATCAGAAAAACGAGACAAATCCGAATATGCACTCCTCATACCTGTCACATGCCTCTAGCGTGACGAACATGGAACTTTCCCCTCCGGTTCATCTGACCGATAATTGCCCGGAGCTGGTAAAATATCTCCAGATGTTTCCCCGCTCCGTCTGCAACGTGTAGCCCTTCGTTAGGTCTCCCCTAGCACCGCGTATCTGCCTTGTTACGTTTTGTGATGCTTAGATTGATCTGTTATTTATTGTTTCTTCCCCCTCTTCTCTCTCGATAGACCCCGAGACCGATGATGACCCGATGATCGTCTACCTCGTTGAAGACCCGTTGGTGTTTGCAAAGCAACCAGGCAAGCACCCCCCTTTTGAGCATACCGATATCACCTACTCCTCTCTTTCTTATGCTTGCATTAGAAGTTGCTGCTATTACTGTTATCCTATATCTGCTGCATAGCCTATTTATTGTAACCTGCTATTGTTACCTACCTGCTTATCCTAAACTGTTTAGTATAGGTTGGGTAGAGACCCATCAGAGACCCCCACTGTATCCCGACTGCCCCGCTGGATTATCAGAAGACCCGATCAACGGGATTGAAGACCAGGCCCCGGCACCGCACAACACTTCCCCCTTAGTTGCTCGACACTACTGGGTTACTATCGAGTGTCGAGGGTGATACCTCGTCAGCACTTCTGATGATAACCTTGTAGGTTAGTTAATCGGTCGTGGTCAGCGAGGGTGATTCCTCCTACACCACCCCCGATAACGACGTCGTCGTGCAACTTCTCAAGTGTGGACCTCGAGGATGATTCCTCCTTCGTTCACCTTGACGGTAACATCAAGTGGAATTCCATCGAGGGTGATTCCTCAGGGTTCCCCATGGTGTTAGACACACGGTTACTATGGTTACTATGACTTTACCCTGAACCATGTTACTAAAGACGGGTCGGCCCTGAGGGGTACCCGCGAGAGCATAATTGCGAAGGATGTGGAGACGGGTTGACCTGGAAGGTGCCCGCAAGATAATTACGAGGCGTGGCCGGGCATTCTTAGCCCTTGCCGCAAGTCCTCGAGACGGGGCGACGGGGTCACATCTTTCATGAGTCTCTGCTCGTTACCGCACTACCAACACACTAACGGTTTGGATATTTGATCCAAGAGGGCCTCTGGCCTTATAGCACTAACCATCACGTGGGCATAGTATGGGCGTTCTGCGTCGTATGCATCAGCCGAAGCTTAATGGACGTCAGCGACTGAGCGGCGCACGCTGGATTGGACTGGTTAAGCCCGCGCTTGTATTAAGGGGGCTAGGTCTGCTTTCAGCCGCCTGACGCAACGCACAGGAGTTCCCGGGGCGATGGCCCAAGACCCCTGGGGGCATAGGTTTAGTCCGGCGTGCTGACCTCTATTAAGCCTAGGTCGGGTTGCGGCGTATCGTTTGGCCGAGGCCGGGCATGACCCAGTAAAGTGTGTCCGGCCGGAGTTAATCGAGCGTGGTGGGTAAGTTGGTGCACCCCTGCAGGGAAGAAACAATCTATCGATAGCCTGCCCTACGGTAACGGATACTCGGAGTTGTATCCCGATTGATACAACTAGAACTGGTGACTTGAGATGATAACTAGATAGTATGGCTCTAGGATTGCTTTCTTGCAGGGTGTCAAGAAAGGATCTCTGGGCGAGGTTGATAACACTACTGTTACTTTACATTATGTTATTCTGCACTCTTCTAATGCTGCAAGACCGCTGAAGATGATGAAGATGCTAGTCTTCGATAGGACTAGGCTTTCCCCTCTATCCTGGCATTTCTGCAGCCCAGTCCACATATACAGCCTCCTTTGATAATGTTGCATATGTAGTGTAGATCCTTGCTTGCTGAGTACTTCAGATGAGTACTCATGTTTGCTTTGCTTTCTTTTTCTCCCCATATCCATTTGTCGCAACCAGATGATGGAGCTCCTGAGCCAGCTGCCCCCGTCGACGGCTACTACTACTACTACCCTCCCGGCGAGTACTACTACGAGGAGCCGTCCGACGACCATGAGTAGGTTCGGAGGGTCCCAAGCAGGAGGCCTGTGCCTTTCGATCGTAGTGTTTTATTTTACCCCGCCTTCTTAAAGGCCTATCTGTAACTCTGTTATATCTGTACCCAGATATCTAATGCTTCCGCTGACACTTGTATGCCATCGAGCTATGTATTCGAGCCCTCGAGGCCCTGGCTTGTAATATAAAGCTTGTATGACTTTATTTATGTTTTAGAGTTGTGTTGTGATATCTTCAAGTGAGTCCTTAGGCTTGATCGTGTGCATTTGCGTGTATGATTAGTGCACGATTAAGCCGGGGTCATCACAGGTTGGTATCAGAGCCGACTGCCTGTAGGATCCCCCTTTCCAACTCCTTGGCCGAAGTTGAGTCTAGTACTTGAAAACTGTTTTACTAACTTGGCTGTGTGGCTTACGGGCCCACGTCGCCAACTGGGTGGTATTAGGATCTTTTATTCCTCTTCTTTACTCTGGGACTCTGATCTCTCGTCTATTCGGGTTAAAAAATTTACTAACTCTGACTCTAGGATCTCGTAACCACTTCATCCCGGAGAGCCCCTTCACCACAGATGGTCGCCTGCTTCGCCAGAAGATTCTGAAGACACTCCTCGAAGTTTTCGAGACCCTTGTGCCCACTATCTTTGCAAAACCTTACCACCGATAATCACTGTGAATAACTACACTTCCTTGCCATTTGTATCTTCATTCCCAATTACTCCTTTATGTACGAGATACCCCGAAATACTACTCATTAATCCGGGAATCCTTTGAGCCTACTGCCGTGCAGCTTCTTTCGCACTACGGTTAATTCCTCACATTACCGGGGATCCATTCATCCCCAGTTGATCTTGTGTTTCACGAAATACTTTGTATTGCTATCTGATCTCCCAAAAATCCTCTGCAGCCTACTGCTTTTGAGATTCTTCTTGCCTACTTGCATTATGGTTAGTTCCATATGTCAAGTAATCATTGTTGATATCCCTTGTCACTATCATTCTGATCCCATTGATTCAACATGTGTGCGAATACTCGCAATCATCAGTTCTTTCCTACTAATTCATCCTTCTGGCTCATACGTCATTTCGGACATGAGATGGATCTCGGCCACTCAGGCATTGAATAATTGTCCAACTAAGCATGTACAATTTACTCGTTCCTCTGCCCAGGTGATCTAATTGCCACCCCTGGCTTTGGAAATCATGATCCCTCTGAATTTTATACGTGGGCTATTCAAGTGCTTCCTTAATCCGATGTGCTTGCCTCCCGTCCTTTCTCGAAGGACTCACATATGGAACCAGTTGTTTAAACCTTACCCCGTTAGTTCTCACGGATCACTTGATTCCTTTGGTGGATAAATATCTGACCGATTCTTTCCTATTCTAAGAACCTTATCGGCACCCCCCGTTACAAATGCCTTTGGCACTGTGACATCCTTCACTTCTTGATGTCTGCATATCCACCCTGCTTGCATGGCACGGGAAGACAGTGCATGCTTTCTCCGTAATGACCTGGGGCTGATTACTGACCAGGACATGTCGCGTAACCATGGGTGGAGAACCCTACAAGACGGAACACTAAAAATTGTCCATCTAGTTCTATTCAGCTTACTCACCTCTGGATCGGAGCTCAGCTTTTGATCCTTCATTTTTGAAATCATAATTCTTTCGTAAATAAACATCGAATTATTCAGAAGTTTCCATAATCTGATACCTTTGCATTCTTTCTTCTTCTGGTTGAGTACCGATACTCACATCAGAGCCTTTGCCGACCACCTAATCTTTTGTTGGATTAACATCTGACAATGTCCTTTTTATTCAACAAATCTTGTGAGTTCTCCCCTGATACATATTGCCTTCGGTAAGTTGTATCCTCTGCGTTTGTCAACCATGCTCTGCTTCCGAGCTTGAGTTCATTACTCCTACAGTTTGTGGTATAAGTTCCTAAGATGCCCCACTGGGTTGAACATATGCCTTCCCTAATCTGTGTGAACTGAAAACTATGCGGGTTGTATCTACTCGCGCTCCGTCGGATACATTTTCAACTCTACAACTTCTTCAAAGACGAGAAGTCAATGAAAGGTTATGCATTGGTTAAGTGGGAGTCGACCTTGAACCTTTGTGTTCATGCCCATGAACCCGATGTAGAACTTATCATGGAAGCTGCTCGTAAAAATAATAAACCCTTGTTATAATCCATCTGGCATTTTGCTTTGATTCATTGCAACCATGGTCCCGACCATGATAGTTCTTCTTTGATCCCATTTCGCGAACAAGCTAAAGCACTTGTCTTCTACGATCGACACGCCTGCCCAACCTCTATCCTGAATTACCCTCGAGTGTTACCCCTTGATATTTCGGGAATATCACAGGAACTGCATAACTTCTTATGAGTTCTTCATCGAACTACTATTGATCACCAATTCCAATATCCCCGGGTTCTGAGTGGTTGGTCACTCGAGAACACCGGTAAGTGAATCGATTCCGCACTCCGATTCCAAAACTCTAAGTAATTTTTGTTGCTTACGAGTTTAATAATCCTTCCAGTCATTCCTAGCCTGATCGGCTATATCCTTATCGTGCTAAATTTTAACTATGCTATCTGGTCCTTCTTTCCCGAGCACAACTTTCGACGATGAGCTAAGCTTACGTCGATCTTCCTCATCTTATCATTTCACTTCAAACAACAAGCTTGATTTCGAGCTTGTGTCGTATCCGTGGTTCCAATAAACTTTCGCTTCGGCATTCCTTTTGTTTGTTGTCATTGCTGACCGATTACATCTTCTTGAAACCTCTCGACAAATGTGTCGTGATCATCATCAACATTCAGAGCTCTTTCAGGATATCGATCGAATTCGAGTTCGGAAATACCATCCTTGCTCTTCGATGAATTGTTATATCATCGAAGACATCCTTGACTTTCGACCAACACAGACCTGGTTGTGTTTGGTTATTCCTTACGTTCCGAGATAATCTTGGAATTGTTTCTCGGTATCTCTTGTGATCTTCAGATCAACCTTGAAACACCATATCAATGCTACCTCGAAGCATGATAGTGGTATTCCAAATATCAACAAGAACATTGGAGGCACATTGCCAAATGTTTCTTGATCAATTATCCAAACACTGTTGTATGGGTAACGTCTTGAATTTCATCTCCCCTTTACCTAAATGGAAATCTACTTACTATCATGTCATGGATGTCATCCCCCGCTTGTCCTTGGGAAGGATATACTTTGGTATTTGTGTTTAAACACATTTTCCTTTCCATTGTTCTGATTAAATTAATAATCACATTTCCCTTTCCATTGTTTTGTTTAACCTCTCTTGTGATCTATATGACTTAAGCAGTATTAATTCTCTGCCTATGAAAACATCTCGGTCTACAACTCTGTCAGAAAGACCCTGTTACTATTGTTGATGACATTCCGGTAACCACCGATGGACGAGAACTTTGCCTTATTGGTCCGCCTCGTTCTTACGAGCAGGAAAATGGTTCTCTTCGTCCCTCGCCCTTGGTACCGATGTTGTTACCGACATAAGTGACAGACTATCCTCTGACATACCTTGTTGTCGTGACCGGTAAGATTCCACTGTTCTCCCTACTTTTGATCGACACCCCTCCACAGTTCCACAGGATCGGAACCTAACTCTCCTGTACATCCTTGATTCCAAAGTATCTTATGCTCTTGGATTTGTGTGTTGTCACGAGCCACTCTCCGAGAGATAATTTATTCCCGATACTCTGAACCCTCTTCTCACACTCTGTTCAGGTATCGATCGGATGTCCATTCGCTTGAAACTTCTTATTGTACCTTCATACTTTGCACTCGATGTTTCCTAAGTTTCAACTCGAGAGATACCTCTGCCACATTCCCTGAATTGATCATCAGATAATCAACCCAATAAGGGTCAGTTCTTCCGAAATTATCCTTTACTTCCCCACTTAAATCTCGGGACGAGATTTCTTGTAGTGGAGGAGATTTGTAACATCCCCAGCCACACACTACAGTGATCACCTTCTGATAACGCCAAGTCACCTTGTTTAATAGCGCTTGATCATCATCAGTATCATATCTCTTTTCAAATTCCAATTCAAATGGATTTTCAAACTTAAAGTGAAAACAAAAGTTGTTCAAATCCAGTAAATAAAATGTTCATGATGTTGCAAAAATCCCATAACCTCTAATTGTTAAGGAATACAACATCACCCTTATGCCAACATGAGCAGTAGCATTTATGACAGTGCCAAACCAGCAATTTAATTTGCAAATTCAATTATGAAAAATGCAAATGAATTCCACTGGCCTCCAAAATAATTGAGGCAGTGCCTAAAAATACCTTGGTTTTAATGGGCCAAGTCCCATATTTTTCTTAGATCATTTTGATGCCCAAATAATTCCCTCTCCCTCTCTGTTTTAACTAAAAAGGAAAAAAATACAGAAAAGAAAAGTGGGTGAATCACTTACCTGGTAATGGGCCGAGCCCAGCCCAACATACCTGCCTCGGCTCGGTGTCGTCTTCCCCTTGGGCGTGCGCCTCTCCACCGGCCACAGCGCGCCACCGCGACGGGAGCAGGGGCGCGAGGGGATAAGGATCGCCCCGTCCCTTCCCCCTGGTCGCCTCCTCCATTTCCCTCTCTCTCCCTCCTGGCACTCTCCCTCACTCACTCTCCCCTCAAATCCCCTCTCCCTCGCTCATTCTTCTCTGTCCCGAACACAAGCCGCCGCCGCGCCTCGCCGTTGTCGCGGCCAGAGGCCACCTCGAGCTCCGGGAGCTTGCCCATCAGCCGTGCCTCGCTCTTCTTCGTCGCCTGCACCATGAGCTCGACCTCGAGGAGCATCGGCAACGCCGCCCGTGCCGTTCTTCCTCGCCGGGATCCGCCTCGGCCGCCACCGTCTGTCCGCGTCTTCCGGCAACGCCCGTCATCCCCGAGCCCTCTCCTGACCCCACTGTGAGCTCCACCTACACCCCTGCATCTTCTTGGGTTCGGATTCGAGCTCGAGCACGCCTATCCATCAACGACCGAAGCTTGCCGCCGCCGTCGTGTAGCTCGCCGTCGATGTAGTACGTGTTTGGCCAAATGGGGCACGTAGGCGTGCTCCTCGTGCCCAGTACGCACCGTTCAACCTCTCCTTTCGCTCGTTAGTGAACCGTAGCGCCGCGCCGTGCAACCATCGAACGCCGTCGCCGCCATTAACGAAGCTGAGCTCGATTCCGGCCATCTCTGCGCCTATCACCACCACCTACGGATGCGGCCCGGTCCCAGGAACACGCCGGGCCAATCCGCGCGATGAATGGCTACCGGAATCGGCGGGACGGCCAACTCCGGCGACCTCTGTTAGCTTCGGCGATAACCGGCGTTAATGGCGCCGACGTGGCATTGTTACCTGCTAATTAACCCCCTCCTAACACTGACTGACAGCGGGCCCCACGTAGTTTAATTAGCTCTAATAAAAACCAGTTTAGTTATCTGTTAGGATTAGATTTAATCACTGGGGTCCCGTGTGTCAGCTTTGACCTGGCCCAGTCAGCATTGATCGGCCCCACATGTCGGTGGCTGTGACTGACTGACACGCGGGTCCCGCTGGACCCGCTGATCGGTCAAAGGTTGACCAGTCAGCAGTTGACTGGCCCCACCTGTCGGCCACTGGTGCACCTCTGGGTGCACTGCACCGGGTGCACCCAGCTTTTCTGTACATTTTCAGAATTAATATAAATCCAGGAATTTTTAGGAAATGCTTAAAAACTTTGAAAATTCGTAGAAAATAAACCGTAGCTCGGATGAAAATAAATTATATATGAAAAACGATCAGAAAAATGAGACGAATCCGAATATGCACTCCTCATACCTGTCACATGCCTCTAGCGTGACAAACATGGAACTTTCCCCTCCGGTTCATCTGACCAATAATTGCCCGGAGCTGGTAAAATATCTCCGGATGTTTCCCCGCTCCGTCTGCAACGTGTAGCCCTTCGTTAGGTCTCCGCTAGCACCGCGTATCTGCCTTGTTACGTTTTGTGATGCTTAGATTGATCTGTTATTTATTGTTTCTTCCCCCTCTTCTCTCTCGATAGACCCCGAGACCGATGATGACCCGATGATCGTCTACCTCGTCGAAGACCCGTTGGTGTTTGCAAAGCAACCAGGCAAGCACCCCCCTTTTGAGCATACCGATATCACCTACTCCTCTCTCTCTTATGCTTGCATTAGAAGTTGTTGCTGTTACTGTTATCCTATATCTGCTGCATAGCCTGTTTATTGTAATCTGTTATTGTTACCTACCTGCTTATCCTAAACTGTTTAGTATAGGTTGGGTAGAGACCCATCAGAGACCCCCACTGTATCCCGACTGCCCCGTTGGATTATCAGAAGACCCGATCAACGGGATCGAAGACCAGGCCCCGACACCGCACAACACTTCCCCCTTAGTTGCTCGACACTACTGGGTTACTATCGAGTGTCGAGGGTGATACCTCGTCAGCACTTCTGATGATAACCTTGTAGGTTAGTTAATCGGTCGTGGTCAGCGAGGGTGATTCCTCCTACACCACCCCCGATAACGACGTCGTCGTGTTACTTCTCAAGTGTGGACCTCGAGGGTGATTCCTCCTTCGTTCACCTTGACGGTAACATCAAGTGGAATTCCATCGAGGGTGATTCCTCAGGGTTCCCCATGGTGTTAGACACACGGTTACTATGGTTACTATGACTTTACCCTGAACCATGTTACTAAAGACGGGTCGGCCCTGAGGGGTACCCGCGCGAGCATAATTGCGAAGGATGTGGAGACGGGTTGACCTGGAAGGTGCCCGCAAGATAATTACGAGGCGTGGCCGGGCATTCTTAGCCCTTGCCGCAAGTCCTCGAGACTGGGCGACGGGGTCACATCTTTCATGAGTCTCTGCTCGTTACCGCACTACCAAGTGTTTGGTGACTATTAATATAATTGAGAGAATTTGATGGTTTTGATTAAGAGAGGGAATGCGTAGGCCAAGAGAAGAAAAGTATTGATTGTGTTTACACTCTACCAAGTTATTTCGTTGAGGAAAGTTACGATTTGTCTTGTAATTTGCTAAGGCAAGGAAAGTTTCGATTCTATTGTGACTTTTGTAAGGAAAGAGTAAGAAGTGGATCGATTGGTTGACATGTGGGGCGGGGCGTCGTGATGATCGATAGATGCGAGTACATATAAGAAGTAAAAAATCCAGAAGATATGAGAAAACCCAGGCGGGGTTGGCTTACATTGTCTCGGTTAGTAAAAAAATCAGGAAAAATCGGTGGAAGTGGGATGGGATCGAGGGGTGGCCTCTCGTTCGATGGGAGGAGAGGGAACGAGCGAACGAAACGACGTACGGACTGAGACATTAGGAGTAGAGATACATCTTGATTTTGGTCTGCATCCCAAGCTTGCTATTTTTTCTCTATCTCCCACCTCAACCAAAAATCTGCTGTGACGCCATTTCAGCATTATGCCATAGAGGTATACTATTATAGATGCCCTGGCGATGAAATTAATCTCAAAATGGGCTACCAACTTATTACAGTACTATCCGGGCATTTAGTTTGGCAGTTGGGCATTGCACTCTATATACATTTTGACCGACGTCACATTCTTGTGGCAGCTAATTTCACGGCGAGATATCCTGCGTGAGTTCAGCCGAAAGCTTTTGCTGAGCATAATTGAGTCTATGATCATGTTCTCGCCCTTTATTCGCTCCCTTCGCTTTTCTCCATCTTTTTCTTTCCCTCTTCTTTCTCGAGGGAAGGCGCCCATCCCTTTTTCTTTTATTCAAGGAAAGTACTAGTTCTGATTGTTTTCAACTCTGGTTATGTCAAGCACTTAAGAAATTCATTTCAGTGGAGAGAAAACGGCCTCCGGATAATAAAATCCGTTACGCATTACCGTACAAGGGCGAGACAGCTATACCTGCCGCGGTGACACGGCGTGCTTGCTTTTCTGACGGCAGCGAGATGGCAAGTGCGAGTATGTCACAAAAATATTGTTTTTATTTCATGGAAACCGGTAGAACTATACAATCACGTGTTGCGTCATCCATTGCAGCAAAATCATCGTCGTAGACTGGAAAAATAACGCACCATGAATTGTGGGGTTGGTGTGTCTCTTGTACGGTCCGATCCCATACTAACCCTTACAGTAGATCATTATTGTGCAATTGCACGCACGTCAAATCCAACCCCATCTAGGCATGATTCGCTGTTCACCCTGTACCGGCGGCCAGCGCGGGCGGTGGCCCAACCTGGTTCCCAGCGGCAGCAGAGAGCCGACGGTTGGTGGTTGTTGGCTGGTCCTGGTCGATCCATCGGCATTATCGTCGGGGCAATGGTTCGATTGGTTAATCTCTTTCTACGTCCGGCCTGTTTGCCCGTTCCGTGCTTCCTCCACTCTCCCGTACTACTTGGGAACGGGACGCTGGGCGCGGCAAAGGAGAAGAGGAGAGAGATGCATTTGTCCGTCGCCGCTAGCTGCTTAAGCTTTGGGACGTCGTGTCCTTTGGCGCGGAAGGAAGTGATGGTGACAGGTGACTGGACATGGCGCATTGCACAGCACCACTCGTCCTGATTGAAGCGGGCCATTTTTATCGTTAGCACGTCCGAAGGGCAGGAAGTGCACGCGCCACCGACCGCACGCACTGTCGTGGCGGATAGCAATTGCCGTAGATGGCCATCTGCTCCTTATCTGCTTCTGGCCGTGCGTGCTTATGTTAATGGCTGGCTGATCGTGGTACCAAACCGGAGATGTGTCCGTTGCAGCGGAGCGGAGCAATGCGTCTGCCCTCTGCATCACCACCCGATCGACGCACAGCTTAAACTAGTTCATTTCTTTATCTCTTTTATAAGTAGCAGGCTTAGACGAGACACTAATAAAAGCAGAGTAGGGAAGATGGCGTAGGTGCAGTTAGGGCAACTCCAACGCGCGATCTCAAATGGTCCGGCCACGGCCATTTAAGGGTAAACGGACAGAACAGGCGGCTCAACGCGCGAGGGCAAACGGACCAATTTCCGTTTTCGGTTCGCTTTCGACCTATTTCCGGCCCAAATTTCACCCTCGCTTGCGTCGAAACCGATAGCGTGTGGACGCGCGCCCTTATCCTTCCCTAGCCCGCCCATTTTTCCTCCATTTCGCCCAAAACCCTCCTGCGCCCCCTCCCCTCCCTTCACCATGGCCGGCGACCCGATGAACCCCGGCGACCGGCTGCGGCCGCGCGCCCCGCTGCGAAGAAGAAGACTACCAAGAAGCCGTGGGTGGAGGTCGCCAAGCTCGACGCCGAATCGGCCAAGAGGAGGAACCGACGGACAAAGGTGGCGGAGAAGAAGGTTGCTGCCGACTACGTCACCGAGATGGACGCGCTGCGTGCCGCGCAGCACGAGGCCGACGTCGACGACAAGGAGTCCATCGTCGCCAAGGCACACGCCCTCCTCATGTTAGGGATGTGCCGACCCCCGACGGCCATTCTCTCGGTCGCTGGCCGCTGCCATGGCCGCGGCCAGCACAGGATCATCGGCCGTTCGTCCTCCGCAGCACCGGTCCCCGAGCTCGTCCGTCACACCCGAGACGCCAGGGTATCATGCGCCGCCGCTGCATGGCCATGGCAGACAAGGTTCTCCACGTCGGCGGACTGCAGCGTGGTCGCTCCGGCCACGCCCGCGGGCGTCATCGACCTCAACGTGACGCCGGGGTACAGTGGCGCTGGCCAGCCGTCCGACGGGGCGCAAAGGAAGCAGCCCCGACGATCCCTTCGGCCAACATGGCCGGCGCTCGCAGGCTGTTCAACGAAATGCCACTGCCAACGTCGATGGTCACGACCCTGACTAAGCGGCGTTCATGGAGAACGTCATCTTCGAGGGCCGTGGTGAGGCCTTCCACGTCAACGGCCAAGGCCAAGCTTTCGATCCCGAAGCGACCCAAAGCCAGAACGGCCGCGACCAATATGGTGACACTTAATTCATGGGCCATGATGAAGATGAGGACGACCATGGCAACTCATGGCATGAAGATGATGACTTGTATTGTGAAGATGAGGATGAAGAGGTCGACATTGCGGAGGAGCCCTGTAACACCCCCAGTGGTTAACTACAGTAATCACCCTTTTTTATTATGCCATGTCATCATGATCAACAGTGCTTAATCATCATTAGTATCATATCTCTTTTCAAATTCAAATTCAAATGGAAATTCAAAACTAAAAGTGAAAATAAAAGTTGTTCAAATCAGAAACTAAAATGTTCATTAAATGACTAATATTCCAGAGACCATTCTAAAATTGTAACCAACATTTAATAAATTAATTAGGTAACCCAAACCTCCTCTAACAGTGGCTGAAAATAATATTTAATAACCTTTTAATTAATCTAAGTCAAATATGAAATGATGTTTTGCCCAAACTAGTTTTCGGTGGTAGGGTACATTGTACTGCTAATTATGGACCAGGTCACATATTTTACAAAATTCATTTGGGTGCCAAACTATTTGGATAACAGGAAAATGTGAGAAAAGAAAAAGGCAAAAGGAAATAAAGCAAAAATAAAATACACAAACCCACAAACCACCCCCCACACCCAACCCCCCCCCCCCACCGCCCCACTGGCCCACGCCTGCCAGCTGCCCCACTCCCTCCCCTGGCCTATACCCCCTGGGGGCACCGAACCCTAGCCCGATCCCCATCCCCCCCCCCCCCTCGCACTCCTCCCTCCTCCTCCTCTCCTCGACTGGATCGGGGCGCGCCCTCGTCGATGCCCCACGCCCGACGCCGTCGCCGCCTCGTTACCGTCGTCGCCTCGCCGCCCCCGAGCGCCTCCCCAACCTCCTCCCCAAAGGCTCCATCGAGCCTCGCCGCCCCTCTCCCCGTCAACGTACGGTGAGGCCACGGCCTCCGTCGCCCCGCCCCTCCTCTTCCCCCCCTGTGCACGCCGCGCACACCGCGCACGACCGAGCCCGCTTGCCGAGCCCGCACTCGCGCCCACAGCCGCGCGCTGCTCGCGCTTCGCCCGCGCTCTGTGCCGCCCGCGCGCAAGCGCTCTCGCGCGTCCCGTCCGCTTCGTGGCCTCGGGCCCGCGGCCTTGCACCCTCGCCCCCACACGAGTCCATGGCCGCGCCTGGCCGCCGCCGCCCGCCCCCTGCTGTGGCTCTGCCCAGCCGTAGCTGCGCTTGCCGCCCGGCACGCGCGCGCAGGCCCCACTGCTACCTCCTGCCGCGCTCGACGCCGCCCCCTGCCCGGTGCCACTCCGCCCTCCCCTGCACTGGCGCCGTCGCCCCGTGCCCCGCCTCCGCCTCCAGCCCCGCGGGCCATCGTCACGCCCGCGGCCAACTCCGGCGCCCCGCCGCGCCCCGGCGGCCGTCTCCCGCACGCCCGGGGTCGCCCCCATCGGGCACCCGGCGTCAGCGCCCGTAGCCCGCGTGCCCGCACGCCCGATAAGGCAACCTGTCCAATGACAAGTGGGGCCCGTCTAAAAAAAATGTTAAAAATAATAATAATATACTAAATATATAAATTAATTAATTAGTTAGTTAGTTAACTTAATTAATTCTTTTTAGTTAACCCTAATCACCTGATTTGTTAATTAAAGTCTGATTAATTAATAAGTGACAATGACAGTGGGCCCCGGTCGTCAGTTTGACCAGTCAACGCACTAGTGACCGCTGACGTCATGATGACGTCAGGCTGACGTCATAATCCTGTTTCTGATTTACATTGAATATGATAATTCCAGAAAATCAATGAAATCTTTAGAAAATCATATAAAATAATCCGTAGCTCAGATCAAAAAACTTTGTACAAGAAAGTTGCTCAAAACGACGAGACGAATCCGAATACGCGGTCCGTTCGTCCGCCACACGTCCATAACTATCCGAACATGCAACCGTTCCCCTCTTTTCGTCTGTCCGAAAAGCCGGACACTGGGAATACTTTCCCGGACATTTTTCCCCTTCGCCGGGATTACCTAGCACTACGATAGAACACCGCTAACTCTGCTTATTGACATGTCATGCACTTGATTGCTTTATATTTACTGTTTCTTCCCCCTCTTCTCTCTTGTTAGACCCCGACATCGTCCCCAAGACCGACGCAGCTTCGGAGCCCGACGCCACCGTTGACGACCTTGCCCTTGTCGCCGAGCAACCAGGCAAGCCCCCCCTTTTGATCATCCCGATATCACCCATTCTATTTTCTCATGCTTGCATTAGAATTGCTGCTGCTGCTTTACCTATTCTGATGCATAGCCTGTTTATTGTAACCTGCTGTTGATAATTACCTGCATATCCTAAACTGCTTAGTTTAGGCTGGGTAGAGACCTATCAGTGACCCCACTTATCCCGATTGCCCCGCTGGATTATCCGAAGACCCGATCAACGGGATTGAAGACCAGGCCCCGACACCGCACATCACCCCCCACCTTAGTTGTAACGACACTGCAACGTTACTATCGAGTGCCGAGGGTGATACCTCGTGTAGCACTTCTGATGTTAACTCTGTAGGGTAGCTATTCGGTCGTGGTCATCGAGGGTGATTCCTCCTTCACCACTTCTGGTAACGACGCTGTCGTGCAACACATCAAGTGTGAACCCATCGAGGGTGATTCCTCCGAGTTCACCTTGACGGATACATCGAGTGGGAATTCAACAAGGGTGATACCTCGGATTCCTCTGATGTTATGGACACACGGATACTTGGACTTTACACTGTTACTTGGATAGGCGGGTCGACCCTGAGGGGTACCCGCATGCGCCTGAGAGGCGAGTGTTGTAAAGACGGGTGCCTGTATGGTGCCCGAGTGATGAATACGAGGCGCGGTCGGGCATTCTTAACCCTTGCAGCAAGTCCTCGAGACGGGGCGACGGGGTCACATCTTTCGTGAGTCTCTGCTCATTACCGCAAGCCCAAGGTACTAACGATTTGGATATTTGATCCGAGCAGGCCTCTGGCCTGATAGCACTAACCATCACGTGGGCATAGTATGGGCGTTCTGCATTGTATGCATCAGCCGAAAGCTCTGTCAGACGTCCAGTTCAGCATGGCGGCACGGTCGGATCATGTCGGCCACCCGAGGCGATGCTGGTATCCACCCTGTGCGCAATGACCCGGAGGGCGAGGGGCGACGGCCAAGACCCCCTTGTGCTTAGGATGTAGACCGGCGGGGACCTCTCTGCTGAGCTGTAGGTAGGGTTGCGATGTATCGTTTGGCCGAGGCCGGGCATAACCCAGGAAAGTGTGTCCGGCCGGAGTTAATCGAGCGTGTTGGGTAAGTTGGTGCAGCCCTGCAGGGAAGAAAACTTCTATCGATAGCCGGATCCTCGGTAACGGACACTCGGAGTTGTATCCCGATCGATACAGCTAGAACATGAGATGAGACCTGGTTATATGGCTCTGGGAATGCTTCTCGCAGGGAGTCGAGAAGGGATCTCCGGACGAGGTTGATGACTGTATGGCTCTGGGATTGCTTTCTCGCAGGGAGTCGAGAAAGGATCTCTGGGTGAGGTTGAGACATAATGATACTGCTACATTATATGGTACTGTCTACACTCTTCTAATGCTGCAAGACCTCTGAAGATGCTAGACTTCGATAGGACTAGGCCTCCTCTCTATTCTGGCATTTCTGCAGCCCAGTCCACATATACAGCCTTCCTTTGAAAATGTTGCATATGTAGTGTAGATCCTTGCTTGCTGAGTACTTCTGAGTACTCACGGTTGCTTTGTTTTCCTTTTCTCCCCATATTAGTTAGTCGTGACCAGAGGACGGAGCCCCCTGAGACAGATGCCCCGTCGATCGACTACTACTACCACCCCGAGGATGGATACTACTGCGAGTTGGAAGACGACCAGGAGTAGGTTCGGAGGGTCCCAGGCAGGAGGCCTGCGCCTTTCGATCGTAGTGTTTTATTTTGCCCCGCCTTTCTAAAGGCCTTTCTGTTTCTCTTTTAATATCTGTACTCAGATATCTGATGCTTCCGCTGACGCTTGTACGCAAGCTTATGTATTCGAGCCCTCGAGGCCCCTGGCTTGTAATATAAAGCTTGTATGACTTTATTTATGTTTTAGAGTTGTGTTGTGATATCTTCCTGTCAGTCCTTAGGCTTGATCGTATGCATTTGCGTGTATGATTAGTGCACGATTGAGCTGGGGGCGTCACAAGTTGGTATCAGAGCCGACTGACTGTAGGATCCCCCCTTCCCAACTCCTTGGCCGAAGTTGAGTCTAGTGGTCCAAAAACCGTTTTACTAACATGGCTGTGTGGCTTACGGGCCCACGTCGCCAAATGGGTGGTATTAGGATCTTTTACTCCTCGACCTTTACTCTGGGACTCTGTTCTCTCTTCTATTCGGGTTAAAATTTTACTAACTCCAACATTAGGTTCTCGTGATCACATCCACCCGGTGTTCTGAAATTTCCCCCTTCCTTCAAGATTGTGGGCCAGGTTCTGCTTGCAGGATCCTCTTATCGAGGGCACCCTGGGTTGTCACTTGCAGATTCCTCGCTCCAACAATTTTCTCCGACGTTGATGTAGCCTTTGCTATGTCTCGTTGTGTACTTCCCTACCGCGTGCCTGCGCGCCGCCTAGTTTGTCTAGCTGCGAGCGTTCCCGTGCGCGTACTATCCGTTTGAATCCAACTCTATGCATGGATTGGTATGTCTTTGACGACTACTATTATATATCTAATGCCTATCCTGTTCTTCTCGTGTTACATCATGAATAAATCCATTCACATGTAGTTTTCTTGCTAAACTACCCCTGTTGATTTGGCAGGATGGCTGACGATCCTTCACCTCCACCCTATATGGCCGCAATGATGCAGCAGTTTATGACCGGACTAATGACTCAATTTCCAAACCAGAATGCTCAGCAACAGAATGCTCCAATAACTCTGGCAGAATTCGTGCGCCTCAACCCGTCTGTTTTTCGCAGCTCGACTGATCCAATGGATGCTGATGATTGGCTCCGTGACATTGCCTTCCAGATGAAGTCGGCCAATGTTATCCCTGACAGTTACGTCACCTATGCGACGTATCACCTGAGGGGATCAGCTGTTCAACGGTGGGAAAGCCACAAGGGTATGTTGCCTGCTGAAACAATAACCACTTGGCAGGAATTTCAGTCAGCTTTTCATGCACGGTACATTCCTCAAGGTCTGATGGACCAGAAGAAGCAGGAGTTCCGCAAACTCTCACAGGGCAAAATGACTGTGGATGAATATCAGAGGAAATTTCTTGAATTGTCCCGCTATGCTGAAGATGACGTCTGCACTGACGCCCGCAAGCAGGAGAAATTCCATGAAGGACTGCGTATGGATATAAACCTCGCACTTGTTGTCCTTGATTTTGCAGACTTCGCAACGCTTGTCAGCAAATCTTTCCAAGTTGAAACTGCACTGACTGAGTACCAGGAGTCGCTCAAGCGCACTCGTGATGTTGGTTCGTCTTCGGGTCGACCTGTTCAGAAACGTCAAATCTGGATTCCCCACAATGTTTACCACCGACCTGCTCCAACACCAAGGCCGTCATATGTTGCACCTCGTTTGCCTTCACCGCCGAGACAGCTATCGGTTCATGATGGACCGCCCGATGCTATGGCTTTTCATCAGGATGCGCCACGTCCTCCCGTTGGTTGCAAGAAGAGCTGTCGGAACCGTCGTCTCAGAAACTGTAATGCCAGGTCGTCTGCTATAGTTCGGGTCCATGTCAACCAAGTTAACATGGAAGAAGCTCGACAGGACCCCAAAATTGTGATGGGCACCCTTCTAGTGAATTCAATCCCAGCTTCAATCCTCTTTGATTCTGGAGCATCGCACTCCTTCATGTCCGAAAGTTTTGCACGAAGCCATGATATACCTTTCGAGGAGATGTCCACTCCGTTAGTAATCCAGACACCTGGGGCTAATTGGCAAACTACCATGGTAAGCCATGGTAACCACATTGTGATCAGAGGATTGATGTTCCCCGTTTCTCTCATTGCTCTCAAGACTTCCAACATAGACATTATTCTGGGTATGGACTGGTTGAAGCCTCATAAAGCTTTGATTGACTGTGCCACTGAATCAGTCCAGCTCACCCACCCTTCTGGCCAGACGGTCAGATACTCAACCCGGATAGCTCAGGATGCTGAGAGCCAGATATATGTTCTGAATGCATTGAACGCTTCACCTCTTGAAGGCTTCGAGAACGTTCCAGTTGTTCGTGATTTTCAAGATGTCTTTCCAGAAGAACTTCCAGGAATACCCCCTGCTAGAGCTGTCGAGTTTGTCATCGACTTGAAGCCTGGCACTACCCCTATTGCGAAGCGCCCTTATAAGATGCCTCCGCATCATCTTCTCGAGCTTAAGGAAGAAATCGACACGTCACTTAAGAAAGGTTTCATCCGCCCCAGTTCCTCTGCTTGGGGAGCACCTTCACTCTTCGTTAAGAAGAAGGATGGAACTAACCGATTGGTTCAGGATTATCGGCCCATTAACCAAGCAACAATTCAGAACAAATATTTGCTTCCTCGGATCAATGATTTGTATGATCAGCTTGCTGGATCATCGGTGTTTTCTAAACTCGACTTGAGATTGGGTTATCATCAGATCCGTGTTCGTGAAGAGGATATTCTGAAGACTGCATTTGTTACTCGTTATGGCTCCTACGAGTACACTGTCATGTCATTTGGCCTAACAAATGCTCCAGCCACATTCTCCCGTCTGATGAATTACATCTTCATGGATTACCTCGACAAATTTGTCGTGGTATATCTGGATGATATTCTGGTATATTCGAGGAATAAGGAAGAACATGCTGAACACCTCCGTCTTGTACTGGAAAGGCTCCGAGAACACTAGTTGTATGCCAAGTATTCCAAATGTGAATTCTGGCTTTCTGAAGTAACCTATCTTGGTCATGTGATCTCCAAGGATGGAATTGCTGTTAACCCAGAACGAGTTCAGGCTATTCTTGACTGGACTCTTCCGAAGAACGTCAAGCAAGTGAGAAGTTTTCTTGGCCTTGCCAGCTATTGCCGTCGGTTTGTTGAGAATTTTTCTAAGATTGCTAAGACTTTGACTGATCTGCTTCACAAAGGCGTTAAGTTTGGATGGACAGACAAATGTCAGGAAAGTTTTCAAACACTCAAAGACAAGCTGACATCTGCCCCAGTACTAGCTCCTCCAGATACCCGCAAAGACTTTGTGATTTATTGTGACGCATCCCGTGAAGGATTAGGCTGTGTCCTAATGCAAGAGCGTAAAGTGATTGCCTATGGCTCTCGTCAGTTGCGCCCACATGAAGAGAATTATCCGGTACATGATCTAGAACTAGCTGCTGTCATCTATGCACTACAGTTGTGGCGACATTACCTTCTCGGTAATCGTTGCGAGATCTACACGGATCATAAAAGTCTGAAGTACTTGTTCACTCAGCCATCTCTAAACCTCCGTCAGCAAAGATGGATGGAGGCCATTGCGGACTATGATTTGGGTATTTTCTATACCCCTGGCAAGGCTAACGTGATGGCTGATGCCTTAAGCCGCAAGTCCTATTGCGACAACCTCATGGTTAGGCGAGTTCAACCTCGTCTTTTTGAAGAACTGCGCAAGCTGAATCTCCGTATTGTCCCACAGGGTTCTCTTAATAACCTTGTGATACAACCAGATCTCGAAAAGGCTGTTAAGGATGCGCAAGCTAAAGATGCTGAAATTGATCTCATGAAGAAAAATCTTCACCTTGAAAAGTACAGGGATTTCTCGCTGTCTGAAGATGGAACCTTGTATTTCAGAAACCGCATTGTCGTACCTCGCTTCGAGCTTATGACCGACAAGGTCATGAAGGAGGCACATGATACCCCGCTGTCTATTCATCCGGGTAGCACCAAGATGTATCGTGATCTCCGTCAAAGGTACTGGTGGTCTAGAATGAAGCAGGACATTGCTCGCTATGTTGCTGAATGTGATGTGTGTCACCGCGTTAAAGCAGAACATCAGAAGCCTGCTGGAATTCTGCAACCGCTGCCTATTCCTCTATGGAAATGGGATAAGGTTCAGATGGATTTCATTACAGGACTTCCCAGGTCACAGAAGGGTCACGATGCTATTCTTGTCATCGTCGACCACCTTTCTAAAGTTGCACATTTTCTGCCTGTCAAGGAGACGATCACTACTAGTCAGTTAGCAGAATTGTATATCTCCAGAATTGTTTCACTCCACGGTATTCCGAAGGAGATCAGTTCGGACCATGGTGGCATTTTCACTTCCAAGTTCTGGGGAAGTTTCCAAGAAGCTATGGGAACTCATATCACCTGGAGTTCAGCTTATCACCCCCAATCCCAAGGCCAAGTCGAACGAGTCAATCAAGTGCTTGAAGACATGCTTCGGGCTTGTGTTATTTCTTTCGGCAAGAAGTGGGAAGAATCTCTCCCGTATGCTGAGTTCTCTTAAAACAACAGCTATCAAGCCAGCTTGAAAATGGCCCCTTTTGAAGTTCTATATGGACGTAAGTGTCGAACCCCTCTGAATTGGTCAAAAACTGGGGAACGACCGCTCGTGGGTCCGGATATTATTCAAAACGCCGAAGAACAAGTCCGTATCGTTCGAGAAAATCTCAAGGCGGCTCAGGACCGCCAGAAGAGCAACTATGATCGCAAACGATGGGGTTTGATTTATCAACCTGGTGATCAAGCTTATCTGCGAGTCACTCCTATGAAAGGCACTCACCGTTTCGGAATCAAGGGCAAGTTAGCTCCACGCTACATTGGTCCTTTCCGCATTATTGCTAGACGTGGTCAGGTGGCGTATAAATTGGAGTTGCCGCCGCAATTCTCTCATATCCACGACGTCTTCCATGTGTCTCAACTTCGTAAATGCTTCAAGGAATCTCCGCACCGCGCAGTGGATCACGACATACTCGAATTGCAAGATGATCTTTCTTATAAGGAGCATCCGATCCGCATTCTCGATGAAGCTGAACGTCGGACCCGTCAGAAGGTTACCAAGTTCCTCAAAGTGCAGTGGTCAAATCATACTGAAGATGAAGCCACTTGGGAACGTGAGGATAATCTTCGTGCAGAATACCCCGAACTTTTTCCTTCTACCTCTTAATTCTCGGGACGAGAATTCTTATTAGTGGAGGAGATTTGTAACACCCCCAGTGGTTAACTACAGTAATCACCCTTTTTTATTATGCCATGTCATCATGATCAATAGTGCTTAATCATCATTAGTATCATATCTCTTTTCAAATTCAAATTCAAATGGAAATTCACAACTAAAAGTGAAAATAAAAGTTGTTCAAATCAGAAACTAAAATGTTCATTAAATGACTAATATTCCAGAGACCATTCAAAAATTGTAACCAACATTTAATAAATTAATTAGGTAACCCAAACCTCCTCTAACAGTGGCTGAAAATAATATTTAATAACATTTTAATTAATCTAAGTCAAATATGAAATGATGTTTTGCCCAAACTAGTTTTTGGTGGTAGGGTACATTGTACTGCTAATTATGAACCAGGTCACATATTTTACAAAATTCATTTGGGTGCCAAACTATTTGCATAACAGGAAAATGTGAGAAAAGAAAAAGGCAAAAGGAAATAAAGCAAAAATAAAAATAAAACAAAACTCCCCCCCACCGGCCCAACTGGGCCACAGCCTGCCAGGCCGGCCCACTCCCTCCCCTGGCCTATACCCCCTGGGGGCACCGAACCCTAGCCCGATCCCCATTCCCCCCTCGCACTCCTCCCTCCTCCTCCTCTCCACGACTGGATCGGGGCGCGCCCCCGTCGACGCCCCGCGCCCGACGCCGTCGCCGCATCGTTACCGTGGTCGCCTCGCCGCCCCCGAGCGCCTCCCCAACCTCCTCCCCAAAGGCTCCATCGAGCCTCGCCGCCCCTCTCCCCGTCAACGTACGGTGAGGCCATGGCCTCCGTCGCCCCGCCCCTCCTCTTCCCCCCCTGTGCACGTCGCGCACACCGCGCATGACCGAGCCCGCTTGCCGAGCCCGCACTCGCGCCCACAGCCGCGCGCTGCTCGCGCTTCGCCCGCGCTCTGCGCCGCCCGGGCGCAAGCGCTCTCGCGCGTCCCGTCCGCGCCGTGGCCTCGGGCCCGCGGCCTTGCACCCTCGCCCCCGCACGAGTCCATGGCCGCGCCTGTGTGACGCCCGGATAATTAAGCTACAGTAACCATCTACTAATGATGCCACGTCACCACGATTACTGTTGTTAATCTCGCGTTAGTTCAAAACTGATTCAAATTCAAATTTAAAATCAAGTCAAACTTTTAAAGTTTTCAAATGACAAAACAGAAATGTTCAAGGTGTGGCAAATATTCTCTGGATATTTGTCATGTTGAAACCACATTTTTATAAAGTAAAGTAATGCACCTAAATAATTAAAACAGCAGCAAAACATTTAATTAAATGCCTTTTCCAAATTAATAAAATACTAAACTATTTTTATTTGGGGTCAAAACCTTTTTGTAGCGGTGGTATAAATAGTTATGCTATTTTAGGTACCACTTTTATATTTATAAAACTAAAATAAAACAGTAAAATAAAAATAAATAAAAGAAAGAAAAGACAAAACCAGAAAAACAAAACTAACAAAAAAAAAACAAAAAAAAAGGAAACACCCCCACCCCACCCCCACTGGACCACGGTCCAGCTGGCCGACCCCCTGGCCCAACCGGCCGCCCCAACCCCTCCTCCATATCCCCACCAGAGGGAAACCCTAACCCCCCCGACCGCACACTCCCCCTACCCCACTCCCCGATTCCCCATCCTCTCCCTCCCGATCCAGTTTGGATCGGGCCCGCCCCGCCCGACGCCGCCGCCACCCGCGGGCTCGCCCCGCCGGACTGCCTGCTCCGCCGCGGGTCACCACCACCGCCGCTCGCCCTGGCCCTGACCCGGCGCCTGCTCGTCGCCTCCTCATCGACCCCGCTTCCCGACGCCATCTCCGGCGCCCCGCGCCCGTCGCCCGCACCATCGGCCGGCCTGCCTCGCCGGACCGCCTGCTCCTTCCCGACCTCGCTTCCCCGCCGGCCACCGCCTCCTCGAGCCCCCTCCTCGTGAGCCCCCTCCTCCCCTGCCCCTCGCCCCCTCGCCGCGGATGCCGCGCCCCGGCCGCGCTCACCAGCCTCCTCCGCGCCCAGCCTCGGCCGCGCACCGCGCCCGGCCATCGCCACCCCCGCCGCCGCTTGCTGCTCCCGCCGATGCGCTGCTGCTGCTGCAGCCGCCGACGCCCGTGGCCGCCCGCGCGCAAGCGCTACCGCGCCCGGCGCTGCCCCACCTCGCCCGCTCCGGCCCCGCTTGCCGGCGCCGGTCGCCGCTCCGCGCCGCGCACCACAGCCGCCCCTCGCTTTCGCCCGCGCGCGCCACTTCCTACCGGCACGGCCACCGCACGCCGTGGCCGCCGTCCCCACCCGGGGCCGCGCCCTCCCTCCTGGCGGAGTTCGCTCCCCTGGTGGCCATGGGCGCACGCCCGCGCTCCTGCCCGCTAACCCACTAAGGCCCCCGTGCCTATGGCACATGGGGCCCGCCCTGGAACGTTATTTAAAAAAAATTAATAAAAATTAATTAATTAATTAATTAAGTAAATTAATTAACCTAATTAATTGTAATTAATAAACCTAATTATTTAGTTAGACTAATTAAACCTGATTAGTTGGTCTTAGTCTATGACATGCGGGACCCACGTGTCAGATTGTGCTGATGTCAGCATGATGTCATGCTGACGTCATCAACTTCTGTTTCGGATAATGTTTAATTTAAATTAATAATAATTTCAGAATTGATTAAAACTTTGAAAAATAATATAAAATAAACCGTAACTCGGATGAAAATACTTTGTACAGGAAAGTTGCTCAGAACGACGAGACGAATCCGATTACGCAGTCCGTTCGCCCGCCACACGTCCCTAGCATAGCGAACGTGCAACAATCCCCTTCGGTTCGTCTGTCCGAAAATGCCAAACACCGGGGATACTTTCCCGGATGTTTTCCCCCTTCATCGGTATCACCTATCCCTGCGTTAGCTCACCCTGGCGCCGTGTATTACCTTGTTATATTTTGCGATGCTTTGTTTGCTCCGTATTTACTGTTTCTTCCCCCCTCTTCTTCTCCGGTAGACCCCGAGACCAGCGCTGATGCCACTGAGTACGACCACATCACCGACGACCCTTCTTCCTGTGCAACGGAGCTTCCAGGCAAGCCCCCCCCACTTGATCAACCCGATATCGCCTATTCCTTCTCTCTACTGCTTGCATTAGAGTAGTGTAGCATGTTACTGCTTTCGGTTAATCCTATTCTTCTGCATAGCCTGTCTTTGCTACTACTGTTGATACCTTACCTGCAATCCTAAATGCTTAGTATAGGTTGCTAGAATTACATCAGTGGCCCTACACTCTTGTCCGTCTGCCATGCTATACTACTGGGCCGTGATCACTTCGGGAGGTGATCACGGGTACATATACTATATACTTTTACATTACCTATGTTACTGTTCGGAGATGGGGGCTGAAGGAGCAGGTGGTTCCATCCAGGCAGTGGTGGGCCTAGGTTCCCGACGGCCCCCGAGTGTTACTTTGTGGCGGAGCGACAGGGCAGGTTGTGACCACCTAGGAGACAGGTGGGCCTGTTCCATAGTCGGCGTCCGCGGTTACTTCAAAATAACACGCTTAACGAGATTGGGTATTTGATCTGAGTCTGGCTACGAGCCTATACGCACTAACCACCACGCGGGAACAGTTATGGGTACTCGACGTCGTGGTATCAGCCGAAGCCTCCTAGATGTCAGCGACTGAGCGGCGCGCGCCGGGTTGGACCGCGTAACGCAACTTCCTTTGTAATGGAGGTTGCTAGGTCTGCTCACCGGCCGCCCACGCAACGTGCAGGTGTGCAATGGGCGATGGGCCCAGACCCCTGCGCGCATAGGATTTAGTCCGGCGTGCTGGCCTCTCTGTTAGGCCTAGGTAGGGCTGCGATGTGTTGATCTTTCGAGGCCGGGTATGACCCAGGAAAGTGTGCCCGGCCAGAGGGATCGAGCGTGTTGGGTAATGTGGTGCACCCCTGCAGGGAAGTTTATCTATTCGAATAGCCGTGTCCCTCGGTAAAAGGATGACCCGGAGTTGTACCTCGACCTTATGACAACTAGAACCGGATACTTAATAAAACACACCCTTTCAAGTGCCAGATACAACCCGGTGATCGCTCTCTCACAGGGCGACGAGGAGAGGATCGTCGGGTAGGATTATGCTATGCGATGATACTTGGTGAACTTACCAGCTACTCTCTTCTATATGCTTCAAGATGGAGTCTACCGGAAGCGTAGTCTTCGATAGGACTAGCTATCCCCCTCTTATTCTGGCATTCTGTAGTTCAGTCCACATATACTACCATTTCATTGATACCCAGTGCATATGTAGTGTAGATCCTTGCTTGCGAGTACTTTGGATGAGTACTCACGGTTGCTTTGCTCCCTCTTTTCCCCCTTTTTCCATTCTTCTCGGACGTCGCAACCAGATGCTGGAGCCCAGGAGCCAGACGCCACCTTCGACGGCCCCTACTACACCGAGGGTGCCTACTACTACGTGCAGGCCGCCGATGACGACCAGGAGTAGTTTAGGAGGATCCCAGGCAGGAGGCCTGCGCCTCTTGGATCTGTATCCCAGTTTGTGCTAGCCATCTTATGGCACCTTGTTTAAATTATGTCTGTACTCAGATATTGTTGCTTCCGCTGACTCGTCTATGATCGAGCACTTGTATTCGAGCCCCCGAGGCCCCTGGCTTGTATTATGATGCTTGTATGACTTATTTATTTTTAGAGTTGTGTTGTGATATCTTCCCGTGAGTCCCTGATCTTGATCGTACATGTTTGCGTGTATGATTAGTGTACGATTGAATCGGGGGCGTCACAAGTTGGTATCAGAGCCAACTGCCTGTAGGAACCCCCTTCCACACTCCTTGGCCGAAGTCGAGTCTAGACATTGCAAAACTTTTACTAACATGGCTGTGTGTCTTACGGGCCCACGTCGCCATTGGGTGGTATTAGGATCTTTTACTCCTCGATCTTTACTCTGGGATTCTGATCTCTCTTCTATTCGGGTTAAATGATTTTACTAATTATAACTCTAGGTTCTCGATACCACTTCCTGCCGGAGAGCCCGTTCATTCCAGATGATCGACTGCTTCACCAGAAGATTCCGAAGATGCTATTCGATGTTTTCCCGGGACACCTGAGTCCACCGTCTTTGCAAATTCCATACCGCTGTTATATCCTTATGGATAACTACATACCCTTGCCACTCTGACATTCAATCCCCTTTGGTCTTGTTATTACAAGATGCCCCGAACTGCTCTTCGTTGTTCCGACAATCCTTGAGGTTACTGCCTTGCAGTTCTTGCCTCATGAATACCCCCTACGGATAATTCCTCGCACTTACCGAGTATCTGTTCTTCCCCCTTTTGTTCATATGATTCACAAGATACATTGAAATACTATTCGATCACCCGAAAATCCGTAACAGCTTATTGCTCTGCAAATACTTGTCTGCTTGCATTATGGATGATTCCCATACGACTGGCAATATTCATTAGTATCCTTTGACACCGTCATTTTCATCTTATTGATTCAACATGAGTGCGAATGCACGCATTCATTAGTTGATCCTTTCTAATTATCTTCCGGCTCAGACGTCCTTTTGAACATGAGCTGGTTCTCGACCAATCAAATTGTCATCGATTGTGTCCCTAAGTCTATTCAAATAACCCATCCTTGATCAGAGCGTCTGCTTCTGATCCTTCGTTTTGGAATTCATAATTCCTTTGTTATCTAAGCATCAAAATATCCAGATGTCCTATAATCCGATGCCTTTGCGTTCTTTCTTCATCTGGTTGTGTGCCGATGCTCACATCAGCTCCGCTATGGACATCCGATCCTTCGTCGGATTATTTATCGACAGTGTCCTTCATATTTAACTGCCTTGTGAATTCTTCCATGATACATAATGCATTTGGTAAATTGTATCCTCTGCGTTCCCAACCATACTCTGCTTTCGAGCTTGTATAATTTACTCCTGAAGCGGTATATGTTCCTAAGATGCCCTATGGGATGAACATATACCTTCCCTAAACCGTGTGAACCCGAAAGTTTACACAAGACATTCTCTTCTGGTGTTTTACCAGATACTTTTCAATTCTACAACTTCTTTGAAGACGAGAAGCGAATGAAATGTTATGCATTGAAGAAGTGGGAGTCGACCCCGAACCTTTGTGTTCTTGCCCATGGACTCGATGTGGAGCTTATCATGAAAGCTTCTTGCAAGAATATTTAATCATTTGAATAATTCTTTCGGTGTCATTGAATTGGATCCCTTGCAGCTATGGTTCCGACCATGCTAACTTTATTTAATATATTTCTGAAAGGAAACCATTCCAGTGCGTCGTCTATTTTTGACGAGATTAAAGTATCCGCTATCGCAAGTCAACGACCCAGCTCCGTTTCTATTCTGATCTTCCTTCGAGTATTACCCCCTGGTATCCCGATGATATCATGGGACTGCAATACTTCTTATGAGTCTTTGTCAAGTATTCCTTCTCACTGATTCAGTATTCCACGGGTTTTGGGTTGTTTGTCAACTGAGAACATCGATAAGTGAATCGAATCCACCCTGTGATCCCATACTTCTAGTAATGAACTGCTGGGAAATTTAACTTTCAACTCATGTCATTCTTAGCCTAATCGGCTACATCGTTATCTTAACTATGCTACCTAGTACTGCTTCTTGGAGCACAATTTCGACGATGAGTTAAACTTACATCGATCTTCATCGTCATATCTTTTGCCTTGAACAGCAAGCTTGATTTCGAGTTTGTGTCATACCCTTGGTTCCAATAACCTTTCGCTTCATCATTCCTTTGACTTGATGTCATCGCCGATCGATTACATCTTCATGAAATCTCCCAACAAATGTGTCGTGATCATCATCGGCATTCTGAGCTCTTCCAGGATATCAATTGAGTTCATGATGAGAAATACCATCCTTGCCCTCGATGATTTGTGTTATCGTCGACCACTTTATTGACTTCCCTCCAACACAGAACTTGTTCTTGTTTTGTGTTGTACCTTGAATTCCTTGACATCCAGCTTAAAACAAGCGGTGCTGCTTGGATTCTGTACTTCTGGCAACCCTATTGCTTTGAATGTTAACGATCGACAGTTCGTTCTTAGACTGTTGATTATTGAATCGTCACTCTAACATTGATCTTGCTGCCCAAGGTCGTATTTCGGTCACACCTTTCAACTAATGATTAATGGTGTATGTTTTCCTCGGGCATACAACATTATATCATTTGAATTGTCATATGTCATCTCCTTGTTCACATAATTGTGGAAATCCATCCGTGTGGAATTCTCGATGAATTGTCGCTGAGTCCATCAGCCACCTCCTCATCCTCTCCTTGGTTTAATGATGAACTAATGTTTCGGGAACCCGCTCCTATAGTTCATTTCCTGAGAATCTTACAATGTCATCTTGACAATTTGTGTTGCACCTTTTCTTCTCGAACATCCTGAGTCTGAGGTATCATGTCACCAATCAGATCTGAATCTCGGTCAGATATGATGGTTGGAACATATTTCCAAGAGTTATAGCAATTGTCTTTATATGACCCGGTAAGATGATATCATGCCTAACACACCTGGCCAGAGGACCTAATGTTTTAGTTTCCTTTTTAGCAGGGTTAACCATTCTTCCATGAGGAAATTGTAAGACTTATTCTTGAGTTGTTCCTGATGGATCCCTTGTGTATCCATAGTCCGACCTTTGCTCGAAGACCATGTCATCTGTGGTACTCCGATTTTCAACAAAAACATTTTGAAGCACAACCCTAAATTTTCCTTATCCGTTATCCAAACACTGTTGTATGGGTAACATCATGAAATCCCTTGCCCCTTTACTTAAATGGTCTTCTACTTGTTGTCCTGACATGGATGGGAAAGATATACTCTTGATACTCGAGTGTAACCACATTTTCCTTCCATTGTTCGGATTAGTTTACTAATCACTTTTCCTTTCCATTGTTTTGTTTAACCTTTCTTGTGATCTATAAGATATGAGCAGAAATAAATCCCTGCTTAAGTAAGCACCTCGGTGTACAACTCTGTCAGCAAGACCCTGTTACTATTGCTGATAACATTCTGGTAACCACCGATGGACAAGAACTTTGCCTATTGGTCCGCCTCGTTTCAACGAGCAGGAAAATGGTTCTCTTCGTCCCTCGCCCTTGGTACCAACGTTGTTGCCAATATAACTGGCAGGCTATTCTGACCTGCCCTGCTATCGTGACCGTATAAGATGTCACCGCTCTTTCTACCTTTTACCCACATGGTGGGCCCATAACCCACAGTTCCGCAGGATCGAAACCTGACTCTCCTGTACACCCCTGCTGCCAAAGTTATTCCTCGCGCTTGACTTCGTATGTAATTCACGGGCCACCTGCCTAGAGGTCATCAATTCTGGTATCACATGCAATACTTAATCTCGATGCTCTGAACCCCTTACACACTCTTTTTCAGACATCGAACGATAGTCTATCCGCTTGAAACTCCTTATTGTACCTTCTTACTTTGCTCTCGATGTTTTCCCAAGTTTCAACTCGAGAGATACCTTGGGCCAAAATCCCTGAGCTAATTACCGAATATCAGTCCTTGCAGACATCTGTCCTCGTAGGTTTCCCTCCTATCTTTTCGTAAGTACGATGGAGGTCCTGAAGAAAAGATGACGACTTCATCATGATGGCCTGAAACAAAGGAATGAAGACGTCAATGCAATGGATCGACCTCTTCGAGAAGAGCAACCAAGACCGAGAAGATTCGTTAGAATTTCGTAACCAGATTTTCCCCCCTTACTCCACCTAATAAATCTCGGGACGAGATTTCTTGTAATGGAGGAGAATTGTGACGCCCGGATAGTTAAGCTACAGTAACCCTCTACTAATGATGCCACGTCACCACGATTACTGTTGTTAATCTCGCGTTAGTTCAAAACTGATTCAAATTCAAATTTAAAATCAAGTCAAACTTTTAAAGTTTTCAAATGACAAAACAGAAATGTTCAAGGTGTGGCAAATATTCTCTGGATATTTGTCATGTTGAAACCACATTTTTATAAAGTAAAGTAATGCACCTAAATAATTAAAACAACAGCAAAACATTTAATTAAATGCCTTTTCCAAATTAATAAAATACTAAACTATTTTTATTTGGGGTCAAAACCTTTTTGTAGCGGTGGTATAAATAGTTATGCTATTTTAGGTACCACTTTTATATTTATAAAACTAAAATAAAACAGTAAAATAAAAATAAATAAAAAGAAAAGAAAAGAAAAGACAAAACCAAAAAACAAAACTAACAAAAAAAACAAAAAGAAAAGGAAACACCCCCCCCACTGGACCAGACGGCCCAGCTGGCCGACCCACCTGGCCCAACCGGCCGGCCCAACCCCTCCTCCATATCCCCACCACGGGGGAAACCTGACCCCCCCGACCGCACACTCCCTCCCCCACTCCCCGATCCCCCCTCCTCTCCCTCCCGATCCAGTTTGGATCGGGCCCGCCTCGCCCGACGCCGCCGCCACCCGCAGGCTCGCCCCGCCGGACTGCCCGCTCCGCCGCGGGTTACCACCACCGCCGCTCGCCCTGGCCCTGACCCGGCGCCTGCTCGCCGCCTCCTCATCGACCCTGCTGCCCGACGCCATCTCCGGCGCCCCGCGCCCGCCGCCCGCACCATCGGCCGGCCTGCCTCGCCGGACCGCTTGCTCCTCCCCGACCTCGCTTCCCCGCCGGCCACCGCCTCCTCAAGCCCCCTCCTCGTGAGCCACTTCCTCCCCTGCCCCTTGCCCCCTCGCCGCGGACGCCGCGCCCCGGCCGCGCTCACCCGCCTCCTCCGCGCCCAACCTCGGCCGCGCAGCGCGCCCGGCCATCGCCACCCCCGCCGCCGCTTGCTGCTCCCGTCGATGCGCTGCTGCTGCAGCCGCCGACGCCCATGGCCGCCCGCGCGCACGCGCTACCGCGCCCGGCGCAGTCCCACCTCGCCCGCTCCGGCCCCGCTTGCCGGCGCCGGTCGCCGCTCCGCGTCGCGCACCACAGCCGCCCCTCGCTTTCGCCCACGCGCGCCACTGCCTGCCGGCACGGCCACCGCACGCCGTGGCCGCCGTCCCCACCCGGGGCCGCGCCCTCCCTCGTGTCTATGACATGCGGGACCCACGTGTCAGATTGTGCTGACGTCAGCATGATGTCATGCTGACATCATCAACTACTGTTTCGGATAATGTTTAATTTAAATTAATAATAATTTCAGAATTGATTAAAACTTTGAAAAATAATATAAAATAAACCGTAACTCGGATGAAAATACTTTGTACAGGAAAGTTGCTCAGAACGATGAGACGAATCCGATTACGCAGTCCGTTCGCCAGCCACACGTGCCTAGCATAGCGAACGTGCAACAATCCCCCTTCGGTTCGTCTGTCCGAAAATGCCAAACACCGGGGATACTTTCCCGGATGTTTTCCCCCTTCATCGGTATCACCTATCCCTGCGTTAGCTCACCCTGGCGCCGTGTATTGCCTTGTTATATTTTGTGATGCTTTGTTTGCTCCGTATTTACTGTTTCTTCCCCCCTCTTCTTCTCCGGTAGACCCCGAAACCAGCGCTGATGCCACTGAGTACGACCACATCACCGATGACCCTTCTTCCTGTGCAACAGAGCTTCCAGGAAGGCCCCCCCCATGATCAACCCGATATCGCCTATTCCTTCTCTCTACTGCTTGCATTAGAGTAGTGTAGCATGTTACTGCTTTCGGTTAATCCTATTCTTCTGCATAGCCTGTCTTTGCTACTACTGTTGATACCTTACCTGCAATCCTAAATGCTTAGTATAGGTTGCTAGAATTACATCAGTGGCCCTACACTCTTGTTTGTCTGCCATGCTATACTACTGGGCCGTGATCACTTCGGGAGGTGATCACGGGTACATATACTATATACTTTTACATTACCTATGTTACTGTTCGGAGATGGGGGCTGAAGGGGCAGGTGGTTCCATCCAGGCAGTGGTGGGCCTAGGTTCCCGACGGCCCCCGAGTGTTACTTTGTGGCAGAGCGACAGGGCAGGTTGTGACCACCTAGGGGACAGGTGGGCCTGTTCCCTAGTCGGCGTCCGTGGTAACTTCAAAATAACACGCTTAACGAGATTGGGTATTTGATCTGAGTCTGGCTACGAGCCTATACGCACTAACCACCACGCGGGAACAGTTATGGGTACTCGACGTCGTGGTATCAGCCGAAGCCTCCTAGATGTCAGCGACTGAGCGGCGCACGCCGGGTTGGACCGCGTAACGCAACTTCCTTTGTAATGGAGGTTGCTAGGTCTGCTCACCGGCCGCCCACGCAACGTGCAGGTGTGCAATGGGCGATGGGCCCAGACCCCTGCACGCATAGGATTTAGACCGGCGTGCTGACCTCTCTGTTAGGCCTAGGTAGGGCTGCGACGTGTTGATCTTCCGAGGCCGGGTATGACCCAGGAAAGTGTGCCCGGCCAGAGGGATCGAGCGTGTTGGGTAATGTGGTGCACCCCTGCAGGGAAGTTTATCTATTCAAATAGCCGTGTCCCTCGGTAAAAGGACGACCCGGAGTTGTACCTCGACCTTATGACAACTAGAACCGGATACTTAATAAAACACACCCTTTCAAGTGCCAGATACAACCCGGTGATCGCTCTCTCACAGGGCGACGAGGAGAGGATCGTCGGGTAGGATTATGCTATGCGATGATACTTGGTGAACTTACCAGCTACTCTCTTCTATATGCTTCAAGATGGAGGCTACCAGAAGCGTAGTCTTCGATAGGACTAGCTATCCCCCTCTTATTCTGGCATTCTGCAGTTCAGTCCATAGATACTACCATTTCATTGATACCTAGTGCATATGTAGTGTAGATCCTTGCTTGCGAGTACTTTGGATGAGTACTCACGGTTGCTTTGCTCCCTCTTTTCCCCCTTTTTCCATTCTTCTCGGACGTCGCAACCAGATGCTGGAGCCCAGGAGCCAGACGCCACCTTCGACGACACCTACTATACCGAGGGTGCCTACTACTACGTGCAGGCCGCCGCCGACGACCAGGAGTAGTTTAGGAGGATCCCAGGCAGGAGGCCTGCGCCTCTTCGATCTGTATCCCAGTTTGTGCTAGCCATCTTATGGCACCTTGTTTAAATTATGTCTGTACTCAGATATTGTTGCTTCCGCTGACTCGTCTATGATCGAGCACTTGTATTCGAGCCCCCGAGGCCCCTGGCTTGTATTATGATGCTTGTATGACTTATTTATTTTTAGAGTTGTGTTGTGATATCTTCCCGTGAGTCCCTGATCTTGATCGTACATGTTTGCGTGTATGATTAGTGTACGATTGAATCGGGGGCGTCACAGCCTGGCCGCCGCCGTACGCCCCCTGCTGCGGCTCTGCCCAGCCGTAGCTGCGCTCGTCGCCCGGCCCACGCGCGCAGGCCCCACTGCTACCTCCTGCCGCGCTCGACGCCGCCCCCTGCCCGGTGCCACTCCGCCCTCCCCTGCACTGGCGCCGTCGCCCCGTGCCCCGCCTCCGCCTCCAGCCCCGCGGGCCATCGTCGCGCCCGCGGCCAACTCCGGCGCCCCGCCGCGCCCCGGCGGCCGTCGCCCGCACGCCCGGGGTCGTCCCCATCGGGCACCCGGCGTCAGCGCCCGTAGCCCGCGTGCCCGCACGCCCGATAAGGCAACCTGTCCAATGACAAGTGGGGCCTGTCTAAAAAAATGTTAAAAAAATAATAATATACTAAATATATAAATTAATAAATAAAGTAATTAATTAGTTAGTTAGTTAACTTAATTAATTCTGTTTAGTTAACCCTAATCACCTGATTAGTTAATTAAAGTCTGATTAATTAATAAGTGACAATGACAGTGGGCCCCGGTCGTCAGTTTGACCAGTCAACGCACTATTGACCGCTGACGTCATGATGACGTCAGGCTGATGTCATAATCCTGTTTCTGATTTAAATTGAATCTGATAATTCCAGAAAATCAATGAAATCTTTAGAAAATCATATAAAATAATCCGTAGCTCAGATCGAAAAACTTTGTACATGAAAGTTGCTCAGAACGACGAGACAAATCCAAGTATGTGGTCCGTTCGTCCGCCACACGTCCCTAACTATCCGAACATGCAACCGTTCCCCTCTTTTCGTCTGTCCGAAAAGCCGGACACTGGGAATACTTTCCCGGACATTTTTCCCCTTCGCCGGGATTACCTAGCACTACGATAGAACACCGCTAGCTCTGCTTATTGACATGTCATGCACTTGATTGCTTTATATTTACTGTTTCTTCCCCCTCTTCTCTCTCGTTAGACCCCGACGACGTCCCCGAGACCGACGCGGCTTCGGAGCCCGACGCCACCGTTGACGACCTTGCCCTTGCCGCTGAGCAACCAGGCAAGCCCCCACTTTTGATCATCCCGATATCGCCCATTCTATTTTCTCATGCTTGCATTAGAATTGCTGCTGCTGCTTTACCTATTCTGATGCATAGCCTGTTTATTGTAACCTGCTGTTGATAATTACCTGCATATCCTAAACTGCTTAGTTTAGGCTGGGTAGAGACCTATCAGTGACCCCACTTATCCCGATTGCCCCGCTGGATTATCCGAAGACCCGATCAACGGGATTGAAGACCAGGCCCCGACACCGCACATCACCCCCCACCTTAGTTGTAACGACACTGCAGCGTTACTATCGAGTGCCGAGGGTGATACCTTGTGTAGCACTTCTGATGTTAACTCTGTAGGGTAGCTATTCGGTCGTGGTCATCGAGGGTGATTCCTCCTTCACCACTTCTGGTAACGACGCTGTCGTGCAACACATCAAGTGTGAACCCATCGAGGGTGATTCCTCCGAGTTCACCTTGACGGATACATCGAGTGGGAATTCAACAAGGGTGATACCTCGGATTCCTCTGATGTTATGGACACACGGATACTTGGACTTTACACTGTTACTTGGATAGGCGGGTCGACCCTGAGGGGTACCCGCATGCGCCTGAGAGGCGACTGTTGTAAAGACGGGTGCCTATATGGTGCCCGAGTGATGAATACGAGGCGCGGTCGGGCATTCTTAACCCTTGCAGCAAGTCCTCGAGACGGGGCGACGGGGTCACATCTTTCGTGAGTCTCTGCTCGTTACCGCAAGCCCATGGTACTAACGATTTGGATATTTGATCCGAGCAGGCCTCTGACCTGATAGCACTAACCATCATGTGGGCATAGTATGGGCGTTCTGCATTGTATGCATCAGCCGAAAGCTCTGTCAGACGTCCAGTTCAGCATGGTGGCACGGTCGGATCGTGTCGGCCACCCGAGGCGATGCTGGTATCCACCCTGTGCGCAACGACCCGGAGGGCGAGGGGCGATGGCCAAGACCCCCTTGCGCTTAGGATGTAGACCGGCGGGGACCTCTCTGCTGAGCTGTAGGTAGGGTTGCGATGTATCGTTTGGCCGAGGCTGGGCATAACCCAGGAAAGTGTGTCCGGCCGGAGTTAATCGAGCGTGTTGGGTAAGTTGGTGCACCCCTGCAGGGAAGAAAACTTCTATCGATAGCCGGATCCTCGGTAACGGACACTCGGAGTTGTATCCCGATCGATACAGCTAGAACATGAGATGAGACCTGGTTATATGGCTCTGGGATTGCTTCTCGCAGGGAGTCGAGAAGGGATCTCCGGACGAGGTTGATGACTGTATGGCTCTGGGATTGCTTTCTCGCAGGGAGTCGAGAAAGGATCTCTGGGTGAGGTTGAGACATAATGATACTGCTACATTATATGGTACTGTCTACACTCTTCTAATGCTGCAAGACCTCTGAAGATGCTAGACTTCGATAGGACTAGGCCTCCTCTCTATTCTGGCATTTCCGTAGCCCAGTCCACATATACAGCCTTCCTTTGGAAATGTTGCATATGTAGTGTAGATCCTTGCTTGCTGAGTACTTCTGAGTACTCACGGTTGCTTTGTTTTCCTTTTCTCCCCATATCAGTTAGTCGTGACCAGAGGACGGAGCCCCCTGAGACAGATGCCCTGTCGATCGACTACTACGACCACCCCGAGGATGGATACTACTGCGAGTTGGAAGACGACCAGGAGTAGGTTCGGAGGGTCCCAGGCAGGAGGCCTGCGCCTTTCGATCGTAGTGTTTTATTTTGCCCCGCCTTTCTAAAGGCCTTTCTGTTTCTCTTTTAATATCTGTACTCAGATATCTGATGCTTCCGCTGACGCTTGTACGCAAGCTTATGTATTCGAGCCCTCGAGGCCCCTGGCTTGTAATATAAAGCTTGTGTGACTTTATTTATGTTTTAGAGTTGTGTTGTGATATCTTCCCGTCAGTCCTTAGGCTTGATCGTGTGCATTTGTGTGTATGATTAGTGCACGATTGAGTCGGGGGCGTCACAAGCCCTTGTTCATCGATGAGCTCACCCAAAGGGCCGAAGCACAAAAGAAGAGGAAGAGCATTCGCACGGGATCATACACCCAAGAGGAGGACACTTTGATTTGCAAGAGTTGGATGGAGATTGGCCAAGATCCAATGAAAGGTGCCAAGCAAAAAGGATCTGTCTTTTGGTCAAGACTTCACAAGACCTTTCATGAGCGAAGGAAGTTTGCCCCCTACCAATTTTCGAGCACCAGCGGCATCAACTCAATCCAAAAGAGATGGGGGTTCATTCAACAAGAGTGCAACAAGTATTGTGTCACGCTTGAGAGCGTCGAAGCCCGTCCGTGAGCGTCCTAGGCCTTGGTGACTTGGTATGAACCTCTCATTTTTTCATCTTGTGTCCTTTCTTCTTAGCATTGCCATTTATATGTTTCATGTTGGGGAACGTTGCATGGAAAACAAATGCCTCTAGGGCATATTTCCATCATTTCTTGCATCTTGTGTCCTTCCATGTTACAATTGCGGCCACATCTTACCGAAAAAGGCTTTCGCCCCGCTTTATATATAAAGCAAACCACCGAGACACAAACATCCGAAAAGAGTTCGCAACACAGACGCACACACGCACACACAGACATCCAGGTCCACAGTAAGGAGGGTTCTGCTGAGGGCACAACTCAACAAGCCCTAAAAGAGAAGACACACAAAATGCGAAGCAACGGCCACCATGTGGCTAATCTGGCTCTGAAGGTGGCAAAGGAAGGCAGCGACGCCAAGCGGAGAGCCATCGCGCGCAGGTCAGCGATGAGAGTGTTGATGGCGTCTTGGTCCTGCGAGCGGCTAAGCGGCTGCCAAAGCTAATCTTTGGAAGCCTTCAAGGCCCGGCACAAGAACAAGCCATTTACTCTCACGCATTGTTGGTCGCTCATCAAAGATTGCCCCAAGTTCAAAGACCAATATGCCGCTCGTAAGAAGAAAGGAGGGAAGGCAGCCGTGGCTGATGAGGGCTACTTGCTCAAGTGGTCGAGGGGCAAGGCAAGCTCCAAGGCCAACGAGAAGTGTGATGCATCTTTCATAGCCTTGCAAGAAACTTTAGAGAACATGACGAGCCAAAAGGAAGTGAGGGAGGAGAGGAGGAGAAAGGAAAGGAGGAGCAAATGAAGATATACCTAGAGCTCCAAAGGAAGAAGCTTGACATGAAGGAGGTCGCGAAGAGGAGGAAGCTTGACATCGAGGAGGCCACACAACTCAAGAAGCTCGAGATCGAGGACACCAATGCCGACACCAAAGCAAAAGAGGTGGCACTCGCAATCATGAGCGTCGACAAGAACAACATGTTACCGGAGAGGAAGGCTTGGTTCGCGAATCGGCAGAAGGAGATGTTCGCCCGCGACGGTCTGAACTAGGTGAGACTGCGGCCGTGGACTATGGCCGTTCATTTTGAAGGCTGGCTGCTGTGCCGGCCGCTGGCTTTGTTGTCGGCCCCAAAAACTTGTTCATTTTGAAGGCTGGCTCGTGTGCCGGCCGCTGACTTTGTTGCCGGCGTAAAAAATATGTCCATTTTGAAGGCCGGCTAGTGTGCCTGCCGCTGGCTTTGTTGCCGGCGTGAAATTATAGGGTGACCATTCTGTAGGCCGATGGTTTTGTTGCCGGCCGGCATGAATGTAACACCCCCTTGTAATAAGCACAGTGATACTCTGTTGAATATGCCAAGTCATGATCATTAGCAGTGCCAAATCACAAGGGTTAAGGATTCAACTCAAATTCAAATTTGAAAATCAATTTAAATTTCAAAGTGAAGTATGGAGTTGTTTAAATCCTGATGGAAAAATGTTCATTAATAGGACAATAATCCAGGAACATTTCTGAAATCAACACCAAAATAATTGGAGTTGGACAAGTGAATCAAACAGTTTGAAACAGCACAAAAACAGAATATTTAAATCCATTTAAATTCATTTCTAATCCAAATGGAGTCCAATTCTGCCCAAACCAGTTTTTGGTGGGAGGAAATATTGCATTGCAATATTTGGGACAACTCTCACATTTTTCAAAAGTGTAGAAATGCCCTAACTATTTTAAAACAGAAAAGGAAAGGAAAATCAGAAAGTAAGAAAAAAAAGAAAAAGGTTAAACTGGACTGGACCAAGTGCACAGTGCACTGGCCCAGCCCAGCAGGCCCATTTCCCCCTTACCTCTCTCCTGCGTGTCGCCGGCGCCTTGGCCGAGCACGCGCGCGCCGGTGGGCACGCGACACCGCGACGCCACCGACGAAACAGTGCGGCGGCGAGGATAAGGTCGAGGCCCGGTGCTCTCCCCCTGGCTTCCCCCGTCATTTCTCCTCTCTCTCCCTCGTTCGCCTCTCCCTCTGCTTCCCCAGATCCGAGATGCCCGAGCGCCGCCGTCGCCACGCATCGCCACCGCCGTGGTCAGCGGCCTCCCCGCAACGCCTGGAGGTGCCAGGGAGAAGCGCCGTCGTCGGCCACGTCTAACAGCGCAGTTAGAAGGAGCCGGGGAGCCCTGCAGCAAGCCAATCGAGCCGTCCCCGCACCTCTCTGCCTCCGGCGAGCTTCGTCGTCTCCGGCGCCCTCTGCAGCTACTAAGCCTAACGAGGGCTTTTCTTAGCCGCGCGGTGAGCCGCTCTACCTTCCCCCCCCGTCTCCCTGTTAGTCCTCGCGCGGCCACTAGATATTTTCCCCACGGCGCCCGAACGCGCCGTCGCTCGCACTCGTCGCCGGCGTGGCCACGGTGACCCTCTGGTCTCGTGCGTGTCCCCGTCGCATTCACCGCATCGCGCAGTCACCGAAGCCGCCTCGCGTTGTCTAAATTGCACGCCGTAGCCGCATTTCCGACGAGGTCCGAACTCCGGCGCCGCTGTAGCTCAACGCCGGCGTTATCTCCGGCTAAGCCCGGCCATGAAACTGCCACAGCTCGACGCGGCGCTCTCAGAGCTATCGAACGCGCCCAGGAACGCGCGAAATGGTGGCCTCAGGCGTGATTCTGACGCCGACCACGCCCTCCGCCGTGTTTTGTGGACATCGGTGTCGAGCCGCCGGCCACCGCCGACGTGGCAGTGGTGGGACCCACCCAGTGACACTGACTGTGGGTCCCCCTGGCCCACTTTGACCCCGTTGACCATGGTCAACGCGGGGTACTGTTCACTAGCCGCTGACATGTGGGCCCCGTTCGATAATTAGGCTAATTAAACATTTAATTAAATAAAACTAGATAATTAGCCTAATGTCTCACTGACAAGTGGGGCCCGCCCCCTAATTAACCCTGTGGATTAAGTTAATCCACTGTTAGACTAAACAGAGACTGACATGTGGGTCCCACTGGACCCACATGTCAGGTTTGACCGTGGTCAACCGCAGTTGACCTGCTGACGTCACTGTGACGCAGTGATGACGTCATAATTCATTTTTCTGTTAAATAAAATAATTCCAGAAATTCAAATAATCTTTAGAAATTCATAACTTTTAAACCGTAGCTCGGATCGAAAAAGTTAAAACATGAAAGTTGCTCAGAACGACGAGACGAGTCTGATCGTGCCGTCTGTTTCTTCATCGGAACCCCCTACGTAGAAGAACTCGTAACTCCGGACCCGAATCCGGCAGATGAATAGTGCACACACGTCGAATATTAAATCCTAGATTAATTCTAAAAATAACTAAAATGACTTAGATGCATAATTAGGCAACCCTGCACTGCATCATAGCATCACACGCACCGTATTGCATTTGTTTGCATTATGTTTACCTGTTTCTTCCCCCTCTTCTCTCTCGGTAGACCCCGACGTTGACGTAGCTCCCGAGGCAGACACAGCTCAGGAGTACGACTACGTCCCCGACGATACCACTGAAGACCTTGTCCTTGCCCCAGAGCAAACAGGCAAGCACCCCCATTTTGAGCATGCCTATATCGCCTATTCCCTTCTCTCTTATGCTTGCATTAGAACTGCTACTGCTACTGTTTTCCTATATCTGCTGCATAGCCTGATTATTGTACCCTACCTTGTTACCTTACTGGTTATCCTAGACTGCTTAGTTTAGGCTGGGTAGAGACACGACAGAGACCCCCACTTGATCCCGACTGCCCTGCTGGACATCAGAAGACCCGAACATCGGGATTGAAGACTAGACCCTGGCACCGCACATCAGTTCCCCTTAGTTGCCGACACTGCTGGGTTACCGTCGAGTGCCGAGGGTGATACCTCGTCAGCACTTCTGATGTTAACCTTGTAGGTTAGTTACTCGGTCGTGGTAAGCGAGGGTGATTCCTCCTACACCACCCCCGATAACGACGTCGTCGCGCAACTCCTCAAGTGTGGACCTCGAGGGTGATTCCTCCTTCGTTCACCTTGATGATAACATCGAGCGGGAATTCCATCGAGGGTGATTCCTCAGGGTTCCCTTCGATGTCAGACACACAGTTACCTTGGATTTTGTGACTTGCACTAAACTATGTTACTAAAAACGGGCCGGCCCTGAGGGGTACCCGCGCGAGCTTATTGCGAAGTGAGGTGGAGTCGGGTTGACCTGGATGGTGCCCGCGAGATAACTACGAGGCGTGGCCGGGCATTCTTAGCCCTTGCCGCAAGTCCTCGAGACGGGGCGACGGGGTCACATCGATCGTGAGTCTCTGCTCGTTTCCGCGCGCTCCTAATCCACTACGGTTTGGATATTTGATCCGAGGGGCCTCTGGCCCGATAGCACTAACCATCACGTGGGCATAGTATGGGCGTTCTGCGTCGTATACTTCAGCCGAAGCTTAATGGACGTCAGCGACTGAGCGGCGCGCGTTGGATTGGACTGGTTACGCAACCGCGCTTGTATTAAGGGGTTGCTAGGTCTGCTTCCGGCCACCCACGCAACACGTGCAGGAGTTCCCGGGGCGATGGCCCAAGACCCCTGGGGGCATAGGTTTAGTCCGGCGTGCTGACCTCTCTGTTAGGTATTTGGTCGGGTTGCGGCGTGTTGCTTAGCCGAGGCCGGGCATGACCCAGTAAAGTGTGTCCGGCCGGAGTTAAGCGAGCGTGGTGGGTAAGTTGGTGCACCCCTGCAGGGAAGAAACTTCTATCGATAGCCTGTCCTACGGTAACGGACACTCGGAGTTGTATCCCGATCGGTACAACTAGAACTTGATATGAGAACTGGATAGTACGGCTCTGGGATTGCTTTCTCGCAGGGAGTCGAGAAAGGATCTCAGGTCGAGGTTGATGATACTACTACTACTACTATACATTATGTTCATCTGCTCTCTCCTGATGCTGCAAGACTGTCGAAGATTGTTGAAGATGCTAGTCTTCGATAGGACTAGGCTTCCCCCTCTATTCTGGCATTTCTGCAGCCCAATCCACATATACAACCATTCCTTTGAAAATGATGCATAAGTAGTGTAGATCCTTGCTTGCTGAGTACTTCGGATGAGTACTCACGTTTGCTTTATTTTCTTTTTCCCCCATATTCCATTTGATGCCACCAGACGACGGAGCCCCTGAGCCAGACGCCCCAGCCGACGACCAGTACTACTACCCGCCTGGCGAGTACTACTACTACGAGGAGCCGACTGACGACCAGGAGTAGGATCGGAGGGTCCAGGGCAGGAGGCCTACGCCTTTCGATCGTAGTATTTTATTTTACCCCGCCTCTGTGAAGGCTTATCTCTTTCTCTCTCTGTAATATATCTGTACCCAGATATCTAATGCTTCCGCTGACGCTTGTATGCCATCGAGCTATGTATTCGAGCCCTCGAGGCCCTGGCTTGTAATATAAAGTTTGTATGACTTTATTTATGTTTTAGAGTTGTGTTGTGATATCTTCAAGTGAGTCCTTAGGCTTGATCGTGCGCATTTGCGTGTATGATTAGTGCACGATTAAGCCGGGGTCGTCACAATGAACTAGCGTGAACTGCGGCCGCTGGCGTGAACTATGGCCGCTGCCATTTAGCTACATCCTTTTGTTGTTTTCAGATTGCATGCACAGGGACCAGATGCGACCGCGCGTTGGACGGACGGCCGACGCATCCACAAATCCGGACAGACATGCTCCATCAAGGTCGTCCGCCCCACAACCATGCCATGTCATAGCCGCCCCACGCCCGCGTTTCGGTAGAGTTTTTTGCCGACTTTTGTGGTTCCTTGTTGCCGGTGGGATAGAAGCTATGGGCGCCGGCATCGGCCGTCGACCCCAACAACTTCCGGCAGGCGTTGCATTGCCGCAGCGCGCCCACCCCATCAGCACCAACCTTGCTTCGCTTCATCGACTTGCTCTTTCCAGCCGCCTCTCCACCACGACCGCAAGGTGTTTGACCCGTTGCTCACAAGGTATCATGGATAGCGGGGATGAGTTTTTCTTTCACAACTTCATTTGTTCATCGGATGATTCGTCCTCGGATGATGAAGAGCTTGTGGCAGCTGCATTGGTCGTCCACGACCACATTAGTAGGAAGCGGCCTCGGTACAGGGGATCAATCCCCGGCCATGTTCCGGCCTTGAACCGCAATAGGGAGAGAGGCCACACCCTTCTCTACGCCGATTACTTTGAGAACAACGCACTCTTCAAACCACACAAATTTCGCCACCGCTTTTGTATGGCGAGACATGTGTTCAATCGTATTCGGGAGGGAGTGGTAGCATATGATCCATACTTTGAGTGCAAAGAGGATGCCCTTGGCAAGCTTGGCTTCTCTTCTTACCAGAAATGCACTGCGGCTATCCGCATGTTTGCATATGGAATTCCTCTGGTGATCTTGTGGATGAGTATGTTCGTATGAGTGAGTCCACATGTCTCCTCTCAATGTATAGTTTCTGCAAGGCCGTGGTGGCAGTGTTTGGCCCTGAGTACCCGAGAGAGCCAACTGCGCTGATATAGAGAGGTTGTTGGCGATCAATGCCGAGAGGGGCTTTCCGGGCATGCTTAGTAGTATTGATTGTATGCACTGGAAGTGGAAGAACTGTCCATTTGCTTGGTAGGGGTAGTACAAGGGGCATGTGAAAGGTGCTACTGTCATATTTGAAGCGGTGACTTCACAAGATCTGTGGATATGACATTCTTTCTTCGGCATGGCTGGTTCTCACAACGATATCAGTGTTCTTCAGCGTTCTCCAGTGTTTGCAAGGTTTGCAGAAGGCCACTATCCGGAGGTCAACTTTGAGGTCAATGGCCACTAGTACAACAAGGGATATTACCTTGCTGATGGTATCTATCCACAGTGGTCCACTCTTGTGAAGACCATACCCAATCCGCAAGGAGAGAAGAGACAGAGGTTTGCCCAAATACAGGAGAGTGCTAGGAAGGATGTGGAGCGTGCTTTCGTGTGCTCCAGTCTCGAAGGGGTATCGTTCGCAACCCTGCATTGACATGGAGCACACAGAAGCTTTGGGAGGTGATGACTGCTTGTGTGATCATGCATAACATGATCGTGAAGGATGAGCGTGATGAAAGCATGTACGACCAAGGGTTTGATTTCCAAGGTGAAAATGTTGAGCCTGAGCAGCCACCTCATGCAACCTTCGAACAGTTTGTCCATTTTCATCGTGAATTGCGGGATTGGCGTACTCATGTCCAGCTTTAGGATGACTTGGTTGAGCACATGTGAACTCACATTGGCAACCAATACATCTATCAGTTTTAATTTCTTTTCATGCAAATAAATTTTGATTGGGTTGTAAGACTATTTGACATTGTTTTCTTTCGATTGGGTTGTAAAACTATTTCAGTCGTATAACAATTTGCTATGTTTGATTTGAACCATTTGATATGCTTCATTTTAGTATGTTGGTTGAACGAATGTGATGCAGCCGAAATGCGACCGCGTGTTGGCCGTACGGCGCTGCATCCAGAACGGACGTCGACGTCGGGGTCGTGGTCGTTGGAGTTGTCTTAGGTGCTTGGGTTTTGGTCATGCAAGGGCAAGACTATTGTTTGGTTGACCGGCGTCATATTGAAATTGCCATGATTCAGTGCAAATTTTTGATGGGAATTCTGAATCACGGCACAGTATTATCCGTCAGTAGGGTCAGCATAAGCGGAAATTCAATTCGGCTCTTGGGAGCATATGCTCCTGCTCATGAAAAATGTTTTTTTCAAATGTCAAAAAATTTGAAAAAAAATAGATGTGATCATTGTCACACCAAAACGCTACCTGTAAATTTTTAGGAGGAAAGCTTAAGTGTTTTGGATCTGTGCAAAAAAAACAAGTTGAACGATAAATGTTACCTCCAAATGTTGCACTTATTTTTGTCTTTTTCACTGACGAATCACTGTCATCCCGTTTCGCATGAAATTTGGCAAGCACTCTTGTTACACTAACAAGAACATCTACGAAAAAATTCAGAATTTTTAAATTTTATTTACTATTTATTTTGAATTTACTGTTCATTAAGCCAAAACGGCCCTCCCACGCAGAAGAAGATGCTAAACGTGACGTGGCGTATCTACACCCGAGCTCAAATGAGCTCGGGTGAACAGTAAAATCGGAAAACATTTTAAAAATGTTCACAAAATTCTGAAATTTTTTTATGGTAAACTTTGACAAATGTTCTAACTGGTTGCAAAATTTTATCTTCAGATCACATTCGTGAAAGGAGTGACAAAAAAAAACAAAATCGATGCTCTAAAAATGCTACTTTCAAAGCATTTTGGAGCACTGATTTTGTTTTTTTACCACGCCTTGTACGAATGTGATCTGAAGATGAAATTTTGCAAGCAGTTAGAATATTTGTCAAAGTTTATCATAAAAAAAATCCAGAATTTTTAAAATATTTTTCGATTGTACTGTTCATCGAGCTCATTTGAGTTTGGGCTGAGAAAGGACTTTCCGATGCTAAACCCCACTGGACCCGCTTCCACACTTTTGACACCGGCTCCCGGACGCACACCTGCACTGACGAGAGGTCCCGTACGTACCATCCGCTCGCACGGACGCACGCACGTACCGCAGAGGGACAGCCAGCTCATCACGCCACGAAAACTGGAAAAGCGGAGGCTAGCCAGTTTGCAGCAGCCTTCGGTAACTCCACTTTTTATTCAACCAACCGCTCTAAACTCCAAACACTAAACTCGACGCTTCACTGACATCTCGTCCTGGAGGCATGCTGGCCCCACCAGCCCGGCACCCAACTGCGTGGGCTTGGCAGGGCATCCCGCAGCTAAAGGTCACCAGCGCAAGGACACGGCGGGCTGGTTCCTCTGGCTGGCCCCACACGTCAGCTTGCGGATGTTTACGTACCGGCAGGTGAGGCGACGGTGCATTTTCCGTTGCGGTGCGGGCCCCGCGCACCGTCTCAGTCTGTCAGTCGCTCCTTTCCTCTTCTCTCCAGCTCCCCTTTTGCGCCTTCGTCTCTCTCGCCAGAACCTCTCTCTCACCTCTGCTCCACGCCACAGAACCGAACAAATAGTAGGAGGAGCACTCTTCCTTCTTCGGCCGCGCGCGTCTGCGTCCCGCAATGGAGGCGTGACTCGTGAGCGGTGGTTGGCGCGGATAGAGGGGGTGGCGGGATAGGGAAGGTGCGCAATCTGCCGGGAGAGCGCCGACGCCCTGCCCTGTCCAGGTTCCTGCGTCGCCTCGCGCCATTCCCGTGCCGCATATTCCTCTCGTTTCCGTAGGATCCTCGTGCCGCATTGTGCCCGTGTTTCCGCTGCGTGCTCGCGAGCGAGGCCGCCGGCGTTTTGCGCCAACTGCCCGTGTTGGTCGTGGGGGTTCGTGGTCGTGCCTGCCGCTTTTCGTGGAGTTGCTGGGCTTGTGCTTGTTGCTTCTTCAGATCCGTGCGCTCCGCTCGGGTTGGCTTTTGGTGGTTTCTCCTGCCGGTTTGGGCCTTGCTTGCTCGCCTTTGCGCTTTTCCTGCCGTGGCATTCCAGTCATCGTCGTCTTCCTTCACTGTGTGTCCCTGCTTTTTGACAAGATTTCCAGCCTACGTTTACTGGTTACGGGCTTACGGCTATTTCGGCGTGTCGCCTATGAGTTTTTTTCCAAGATTAAAAAGAGCCGTGTGGTGTGTGGATCTGTGTACTGACCAGTTGCTCTACTGCAGGTCCACAATTTCCGGTGTTTGAGAAGTTTTAGTGGCTACTATGGGGAAGTCTCCGGCCAAGTGGATTAAGTCCGTGCTCCTCGGGAAGAAATCAGCAAAATCCAATTCTACCAAGGCAAAGAATCTTCCAGTAGTAAGAACTTTCATAATGCAATTAAGAGCTAGTTTTCCTAAGTGTTTGACAGTTGATTTACGCAATTCGCAGTAAAAAAAAAATGTGTCGTGGTTTTAGTTGAAGTTAGCTTTTGCAGTACATATGTTACTAGTTATATATTTTTCTGGTCCAATTTTGGGTTTATCGATGCATTCTTCTATTTTAGCTTGAAAGAAAATCCTAGCTAGCTCTTCCACAATAATGGTCTTGAAGGCAATACATGTATTAGGACATCAAATTTGTTATTAGTCTGTACGGCTCCTTAACTGGATTGCACTCCGAAGAAACATTAGATGCATTGCCGTGTCTCGGGTTGCTTTCGTCTGCTTTATTCATGTTCTCGGGTTGCTTTCAAGTGCATATTGTGTTTTCCTTCTACTTTTGATGACTAGTTGAGTTAATCATAACTCTTCCCTGAAATATAGAAGGCTGCAAACAGCAACGGATGCACTGCTGGGAAGGAGCCTGAATCCTCTGATAATTCTCCCCTCATCTCGGAGCCGGTACTTGTTAGCTCCCACAATATGTCTGAAATTTCCAACTTGCCCAACGGGCGGGCAATCGAAAACATGGTTAGAGTTGGGTCCGACACGCAAATTAGTCCAGAGAAACTGAGAGAAGAACTAGCAGCAGTGAAGGCGCAAGCCGCTTTTCGAGGTTACCTGGTAAGTGCTAAGCACCTTTCTTATCAACTGATTCATACAGTATTTGTACAGTTCATGCCATCTTTGTGGTGCGTCTGCTGACTGCAAAACTCTGCAAGTGTTGCTTCTAGCTAGCTTCTAAACCTTTTATGTAGTGCTGTAGTGGCTCATAAAAAAAAACAGAAAAGGAAACAAGAATAGTCAGCCTCACGAAAAGAAATTCAAACGTGATAAAAAGTTTGATGGGCTTATTGGCTGATCTCTATCAAAGAATTAATAGCTTCTGCTACTTTAACACCTTCACAATTTTCTTCAGGACACTATAGAAAGCACCCTCTGCAATTATGCGTCCCGACTCCCTACATTAATTATTGTTACAAAAAAAATGCATTTTGAATCCTGGGCATCTGGAAAGGCATACATGGTTTGGTTTATCTATTTATCTGGGTGTACTGGGGATCATCCATTCTCTGCTGCAGCAAACATATTCATTTTCATTTAGTTGCAGCAGCACAGTGCTAATGTTGGAACGGTTGTGAACTTGTGGTGCAGGCACGCAGGGCCTTCCGTGCATTAAAAGGTATCATCAGACTTCAGGCACTGATTCGAGGGCATCTTGTAAGGAGGCAGGCTGTTTCAACCCTTCATGCAACGTGGTTGATTGTGAAGTTCCAAGCTCTAGTTCGTGGAAGAAATGTTAGACTTTCTAGTGCTGCCATGCAATTAGCTGTGAAGTTTGGCCAACATAAGTATGGGGTGAGACCTGTTCCCTTTTTACCCAGTTTCTGTTCAATTTTTTTTACCCAGTTAACCTCTGTTGTGGACAGTAAATGCTTGCTACCATGAAAGTAGCTGTGAAGTCTGGCACACTATATTTTTCATAAATCATGTATTGCACAAAATAGTGCATGCCTGAATATCAAGCAGCAAAGTGGCCTTCAACCAGTCCCCAGCATACAAACCTTAGTGTTTAGTACACATTCTGTACTTGGATTACTACAAATAGCAAGAAAATAGTGTTAATTGTGTACCTTTCTGCATCTCGTTCTGCATTATTTTGTCATAGTTATGAGCAAGTTCACTGTATTATTATATTGGCGTGGATAGTAATGACAACTTGCCCTTTTACCTCTAGATTTCTCTTCTTAGGTTAATGGACTTGTTTTCTGAAGTCGTTGTAGAATTTTCTCCCTGGCTGCTTTGGACCCCAACAGGCTTTGTTCACTTGGTCCTAGTGCAACTCAACAGACTCTGTTCCCTATCATTACTTCATGATTGACACATATTTTCTTAGGGTATTCCTTACATGATAGAAAAATAGCTGTGTACCTATCCTATAACGCTTCTTCCTGGGTGTTTTATTTACCAGAAAATTCCTTATTGGTTTCAGCAGAGCCTTCACTGTCACTGTTGATATGCTGACCACTAAATAACATCCCCACATTTGTGATATTCAACACAATTTGGTAATACGCAGAAGTACCAGCAATACAAAACATAGAAATTGCTCACTAGACATGCATTTTCTTTCTTCGGGAATTTAAAATTAAAAAGTTGCCCATCACTGAAAATAAGTCATGGAACTATTCTGCAGAACTACAGCACAAATTGTATATGTTGAACATGTAATTGTATTTTTTTTTATGCTTCCTCTCTTTTCCTCGGAAGGTGATTGCTCAAAGTCTAAAACGTAAACTCTGTATTCCCCTTGTGCATTTTTTACTGTTTGGTAGCTAGTATGGCAGAAGAATCTAAACATCTATTTGTTGTTATTAGGGTGACAAGTCGTCTGATGCATGGAAGGAGAAGCTATCTTCACATCCATATGTTCGAAAGGTATGCAATTATTTTGAGAAAAATAATTGCTGGTCAGGAAGAAAGTCTTGACACTGCTCATTCTTATCTAAGAAATGCATGTCATCACAGCAAGCTTAGTTTCTATTTATATTTCAGAGTTGTTCTAACTCATTTTTGCATATTTATAGCTTCTGTCTTCACCAGTTTTGGTACAATCTCTTCACGTTCAGTATGATGAGACGAACCCCAATTCAGCCCACAACTGGCTGGAGAGATGGACAAAAAGCTGCATCTGGAAGCCTGTTTCCAAACCAAAAATAGTTGCTGACGGGAGACCACACGTAAGGAGGGCCAGTTATGCCATGGAAACTCACTCAGCAAAGTTAAAGCGCAATGTTCGAAAGTCTTCTGCTGCCACTGTTGACACTCAGACAAATACCGTTGAACATGAAAAATGGAAAAGAAACCCACGGAAATTCAATGGCTCACCTGCTGATTCAGTACCAGATAGCCAGTTATCTGAACTTGAGAAGGTTAAAAGGAACCTTAAGAAGGCAGCTAACTCCATGGCTGAAGCCTCTAAGATATCTACCAAGGCTGATGTGTCAAAGGTACCTAATTCCATAGCTGATGAGCTGAAGATACTTGGTTCCATGGCTGAACCCTCTAAAAAATCCAGCATACTGAATGGTATCTCTGACCATCAAGACAGTGAATGCGAGAAAGCACTAGAGAGTACACGTGAGGCTCTGTTTCCTCTTGAAACTCAAGATTCTCACAGTGGAAATCTTTTGGAAAATTCAAATATAGATAAGTTGGTACCTGACATAAAATATGATTTAGAAGCATCATTCTTAGGGGACAAAGTTAATGAACCCACTACTGTCGCTCAAGCAGATGAAGTCATGCCACTGCAGAACCTTGATAACGGATATGATATTATAGAAAGGAAAGAAGAGACTAGGTCCAAGGAAGAACCTCTGCCTAATGGAAGCCTTAAAACCAAGAGAAGGTCTTCGTTCTCTAATTCAGAATACCCTGAGAGTGGAACCAAGAATACTCCAGTTCCATCAAGGAAGCCAAGCTATATGGCTCCAACAGAATCGTTAAAGGCGAAATTGAGAGGACCACCCAGATTAGACTCTGATCTACCAGTGGACAAGAATGGCATCACTCGCCGTCAGTCTCTTCCTTCTGCTGCAAACAGTACGTTTTATTCCCCATTTGAATTCCCCTGAAAAACATAATTTCCGCATACACAAAAATCAGTTCAAAATAGGGATGCTCTCAGAAGTAATAGATACCTTTTCTAGATAATGTCAGCGAAAAGTCCCCACCCTCTGCATCCTACAATTCACATACCCAAATTATTAGTCATTACAGTATTTTGCGCCATATGTGACAAAAATAGCGACAAACTACATAATCAAGAGCAAAATCAAACATTACATAACCAGTTATAAAACCGCCACCCAAACTATGCCATAAATCCCTTGGTAGCCAACACCAATGATGCGCTAAAAGGTGATATATGTCATCATAAAGGGGCGGCAATGGCTACTCAACGCATTAGCTATCTTCATATATATGGTTGCTGATGTTAGAATGGCTATCTGTATGCATCTGATTACTTTAGATTTTGCAGCTTATAAGTCAGAACTAGTTTGGAAGAAATTTCAAGCTGTATAAATTGTTGATTTCTGAAACCTAAACATTCTGTTTTGCTCTTCGTTACTTAAATTCCAATTCTTTCGTCCTACTATCTGCAGATAGAGGAATCAAAACAGAATGGAGGCGGTGAAGAGGCTATCAAGCTTCCAACAGAAGGGTGCATTATTGTGGAAGAAATTTCAAGCTGTATAAATTGTTGATTACTTTATGAAGTCTGCTGCTGTCTACCTGTCTCTGTCCTTCATGATCTTTTGAGACCACTTGAGGAGACTTTTGGACCTCTTTTACTTAATAAAATGGCTGTGTGCATCGAATGATGCAGAGGCCGGGGGTTAACCTCCTTTTCAAAAAAAAAAACCTGTCTCTGTCCTTGTTGTTCTGTCTACGTTGTAAACATATCTTGTTACGCCCTTTTCGAACTAGCTTGTGGTGATATGTTTGGTGCTATTTTTTCCTCGAGTTATCTTATAGTTCCTCGGTCCGTGTATTAAATGTATAGCTCCAGTTATTTGGCTCATTTCTGTTTTGATGACGACACAGCATAACTGATTGCATTATGAAGTGCCAAATTACAAGTTTGAATAGCCTCTCTTTTTTCTTGCTTTTCCTCCATGTATATTTCCACCTTTTGCTAATTTCAGTTTCATTTTTGTTGGTTTTTCTTGGCTCAAATGGGCTTGATGCCTCGTATATACACATATCACATCTCTTATACTTTAATCACGTCATGTATGGCTGAAGAACTCACCTGAGATGGCTTAGAGCATCTCCACTCCTCCCCCCAAGAGGCCCCCAGGACCACTTTTTTTGCTCCGGCGGTAAGAGAACATCCCAGTCGTGCCCCCAACTCCTCACTTTTCGCTGGATTTGGGCAAAATTAGAGCCGGCGCTCCCAGACCAAACCCAGCTCATCGGGGGGCTCCGGCGCTATTTTCTACATGCAAATGGCCCACCGTCAGTCGCACATCCCCTCTCTCTCCTGTCTGACTCCTCTCTCTCTCTCTCTCTCTCTCTCTCTCTGTCTCTCTCTCCTGTCTATCTCTTGTCTCTCTCTCTCTCTCTCTCCCCTCTATTTTCTGCATGCAAATGGCCCACCGTCAGTCGCCCATCGTCCATCTGGTCTGGTGGCTGGGAGCGCAACGACTGGAAAAAAAGTTCGCCCCCAGAGCAAAAATTACGCCGGGGCAACCCCAACCGGCCCAAAAAACGCCTCGTGGGGGGCTCAACGGCTGGAGATGCTCTTATATTCCAAAAGAGTTTTGGTCCAATAAAGCTCTAGATTAAAGAAAACCTGAGATTACTGCTATCAGAGATGCAGAGAATAGTAACTAGACCCAGCGGCCTCCCTCTCAAACCCTAGGCAGCCGCCACCGCTCCTGCCGACGAGGCCACGGGTTCCCTTCTCCTCCGCATGCCACTCTGGCGGCAGGAGGGGTTGGGGAGCTTGGATCAACGCTATGGTGTTGTAGTTGAATCTCTTAGGGTGTGTTTGGTTTTCGCTTCTATTTTGCGTGTTTCAGTTGGGCTTGGTTGAGAAAAAACAGGCTAAAAAACAGCATCTACACATTGTTTGGTTGCCTGCATACCCTCTAGTCTGAGTGTGACGAGACGTAAGGCAAGCTGTTTGGTTGCGAGCTTGTTTAGGTGGAAACGCAAGTCAAGCTCAATTAACCCTCTATGTCTCTCACTGTCACTCATCTTCCACATCTCTGTCTCACCACCTCTCCATCGCCATGAACCCCATCCCCAACCCCTTCCCCTGGGGCATTGGATGAAGGGCTTTCTTCCTTGGTTGCTCGCTCGATGACCGTACCAAGTTTGCCAACACCATGGAGGTGTGCTCTAAGTTCACCAGCATCGAGGACATGTATAAGGAGGCAGACACAGTGGTGTTGAAGGCGACAGAGGAGTTGAATACGATGATACCTGACCCACTCAAAGGCGCTATGTTAGTGGACATACTACGATGGGCCATGGATCAGGCCGAGTCCGACGATGCTCGTCAGAGAGCCAGATGGGCCAAGTACAAGGCTCGTCAAGACCAGCCGGCCACCGTGCTGGTGCCGGAGGACGACCATGATGCAGTGGAGCTGGTGGTCAGGGCGCTGGCGCCAGGCGACCATGCAAGGCCCATCGTCCTGGACGAAGACGATGAGGAGGAGATTGTGGATGATGCGGTGGAGCCAGTGGTGGACGACAACAAGAAGGCTACTGATCCCCGCCGCTCGAAGAGCCACCAAGGTCGCCGCGTCTAGGATGTTTAGGTGCTTCTAAGGTTGATTTACCACCATTCCCCAACCCCCTTGTACTCAAAATCATCGTATGAACCCTAGAATCCGTTCGTACTATGTCGAATCGAGTGAGAAAATCCAATCCCCCAACACCCTTATATTCAATCCTCTCCCTAAAGCGCGAATAGAATGCGGTAAATCGAAAGAGAGGGCAAGGGCTTACCGCCGTTGTCGAAGTCCTGCTGGTGCGCTGGTGAAGCCAGTGATTGACGTCGGTGCTTACCTTGCAGTTCGTCGCTCCGCTGCTCGCCGCCGCCGGTGTGAGAGTAGGGAGAGTGGAGAGAGAGCGATGAGGGAAGGTGAAGGTAATTATGTTGCCACTTCGGGAAGCAACACGACTTCTCAAGACCGCCTCCTCGCGTGCAGCCTTCGCCGCCCACGTGACACGAGTTGCATCGCTTGGGTCTGGCTGTGGAAAAATGGCTGAGTCGGCCGTTCCCCTAGAGCCAGGCCCAGAGGTGGTTTAAGGTTTGTGTGGGCCAACATTTTGATGCGACCCAGCCAACCAAACAGGTCAATTTTTTCCCGCGCGTGCCTGGTTGGGGTGGATGTAGGCAACCAAATGCGTCCTTAGGCAACTCCAACGCAACGACTCATTTCTTCCGCTTTGGACCATTTGGGTCCCTGAGGCCAAAGCCCATGGCCCAATGCGCGAATGCATACCCAAATTCTGTCTGCTCGGTGTCCGTGTGACGCATTTTTTGCCCCAAATTTGGGCCCGATATGCGTGCACACGGACATGAGATGGACACGCCACTCGTCCGCTTAGTCTCCACCGCCCGCCAGTTCTATTAAATTGCATGCGTGCGCTCGGGCCCGCACGTTAGCCATAGAAAACAGTGCACACACGTCCTTTTTAATGCCACGCGTGCTGTGGGGGCCATCCAATCCACTTCTCTTCTTCCTCTTTCCCCCATCTGCCTGACACCAACCCTAGCCGCCGCCACCTAGACTACGTGGTGGACTCACCGAACTAGGATGCATGGTTCGCCACCAAGCACGACTTGCGCCGCCAGTCGAGCTTGGGTGCGCCCAGTGCACGCGTTCCACCATCGTCGGTGGTGGTGAAGGAGGAGGACCAGGAGAGGAGCCCTCCTACATTTCGACCCTCGAGGAGGCCACAAGGAGGGCCTATGAGGAGTCCGAGTTCCATGAGATGGCCAGGTGGCCTGACCTTGCGCAGGCGATGGCCGAGTCGGCGGCGGAGTGGAAGCCAACGCGCCCCCACCGCCACTAGCACCGTCAAGTGCGCTAGGGCACTTGTGGCCGTGGACGACTATGGTGCCGGTGTACGTTCATGCCCGACCATGTGGGTGGGCGCGACCGACGAGGAGGCGGATACGTCTCCAACGTATCTATAATTTTTTATTGTTCCATGTTATTATAGTATCAATCTTGGATGTTTTATATGCAATTATATGCTATTTTATATCATTTTTTGGGACTAACCTATTAACCTAGTGCCTAGTGCCAGTTGCTGTTTTTTGCTTGTTTTTGGCTTTTCAGAAAATCAATATCAAACGGAGTTCAAATGGAGAAAAATCTTTGGATTAATTTTCTCTGGACCAGAAGGGACCCACAAAGGTTCAGGAGAAGACCTGAAGAGCCACGAGGGAGCGACAAGCTCACCAGGCGCGCCCCAGGGGGGGTGCTCCCGGAGCTTGTGGGCCCCTCATGACACCTCTTGACCTAATTCCACTTCTAGAAATTCCCAAATATCCCCAATATACAAGAGAGCCACCTGAAACACTTTTTCCGCCGCCGCAAACTTTTGTTCTTGCGCGATCCCATCTGGAGGCCTTTTCCTGCCGGAGGGGGAATCGATCATGGAGGGCTTGTACATCATCCTTGCTGCCTTCCGATGATGCGTGAGTAGTTCACCACAGACCTACGGGTCTATTGCTAGTAGCTAGATGGCTTCTTCTCTCTCTTTGATCTTCAATACAATGTTCTCCTTGATGTTCTTGGAGTTCTATCAGATGTAATCTTATTTTGCGGTGTGTTTGTTGGGATCCGATGAATTATGGGTTTATGATCTGAATATTTATGAGAAGTAATAGAGTCTTTTCTGAAATTTTATTATGCATGATTGTTATAGCTTTGTATTTCTCTCCGATCTATCCGTTTGGTTTGGCCAACTAGATTGATTTATCTTTAGTGGGAGAGCTGCTTTGTGATGGGTTCAATCTTGTGGTGCTCTATCCCAGTGACAGAAAGGGACAAGACACGTATTTGTATTGTTGCCATTAAGGGTAAATGACGGGGTTTATTCATATTGATTGGGTTTACTTTGTCTACATCATGTCATCTTGCTTAAGGCGTTACTCTGTTTTTATTAACTTAATACTCTAGATGCATGCTGGATAGCGGTCGATGGGTGGAGTAATAGTAGTAGATGGAGGCAGGAGTTGGTCTACTTGTCTCGGACGTGATGCCTATATACATGATCATTGCCTTGAATATCGTCATAACTATGTGCTTTTCTATTAATTGCCCAACAGTAATTTGTTCACCCACCGTATGCTATGTGTTCAAGAGAGAAGCCTCTAGTGAAAACTATGGCCCCCGGGTCTACTTTTATCATATATATAAAAAACCAAAATATCCTTGCTGCATTTTTTTATCTTTTATTTTGTTTTGCAATTTATCTATCTACCTATACAAGATTTGATCCTTGCAAGTAACGAGTTCAAGGGGGTTGACAACCCTCTTGCCCGCGTTGGGTGCAAGTATTTGCTTTTGTGTGTGCAGGTGCTGTTCGCGAGGCTTTGCATGATTCTCCTACTGGATTGATACATTGGTTCTCACTGAGGGAAATACTTATCTCTACTGTGCTGCATCTCCTCTCCTCTTCGGGGGAAATCCCAATGCAGCTCACGAGTAGCAGGAAGAATTTCTGGCGTCGTTGTCGGGGAGACATCATCAAAACCTATCAAGTACCTTCGCACAAACTATCATCTACTTGCTCTACTTTTTATTTGCCTTTGCCCCTTGTTTTCATCTCCCCCACTTCTCATAAAAATTACAAAACACAAAATAGTTTTTGTTTGCTCGTTTGCTTGCTTGAAGTTGTTATCATGTCTGAGTTTGAGAAAGTTATTGTTGGAAGCACTAGTGAGGATAGTACTAGTGAATCTCTTGAGGAAAAACTTAATTTTGTTGATCTTAATCATGATCCTGCGGAAAATAAAGCTCCCACAAATTTCAAAACTAAAATCTATCATGTGGGTAGCAAAAATGTTATTGGAAAAATATCATTCAATAGTTCTTTAATTGCATGGGAGTCATACCAATAATTAAAGGATCTATCCTTAACAAAACAAATTGCTATGTGGATGCTATTGCTATGCTTGTGGATAAGTTAGAATTTTTTTTTTGCATATTCATCCGGATTTACAAAAGATATTTTACGAACTTCCCAACATTCATGATCCTAAAATTAAAAAGATTGCCACTATTATCCTTATGCGTGAATTTGACTATATAATTCGAGAAGCTAGGGATATCTTTGCTTTTAATAGGAAAAGTTTTGAGCACCCTCCAATAGAAGAAATTCTCCATGATAAAGACATTATGCATAGTTTGGAATGTAAGGATTATTTTGCTTATAGTGAGAATCTTACGAGGAGAGTCCTTATAGTGAGAATCTAAGGATTACTAAGGGGATTGATGGAGGATTTAGTAATGAGTGGGTTGAGGAGACGGCTAGGGAACCTATTGATGATGAAATACATGTTTTATATGAAGATATTTATGGTGATGATTCGGAATTTGGAGTAATGAATGTTAAAATTACCGAACAAAGTCCTTTCAATTGCTTAAGTTTCCCCACTAGGAAAGAGTAGATAGCTAATAAGGTAAGCTTTAGAAGACTTGATTAAAAAGGACTTGAAAACTAAGGATGATAATACTTGAAACTATACATTACGCCTAGCTAGGGGCATAAAACAATAGCGCTTGCTGGGAGGCAACCCAATAGTTATCTTATTTTTTTTGTTTTTTTTTCCTGTTTTTGAGTGTTCACACAATTATGCTATGTTTTAGTTAGTGTTTGTGCCAAGTGAAAGCTTTGGGATGATTCGGTTGATAGTTGACTTGATTATGTGAAAAACAGAAACTTTTGCGCCCAGTGTTGGAATTTCTATGACTTACTGGAACGTGATAAAATGGTGAAATTTTTATACATTATTTATATACAAATTTCCCACATTTTCATAATTTTTTAATTTTTTTGGATTTACAGAAGTATTGTGTTTATTCAGATCATTACAGACTGTTCTGTTTTAGACATATTCTGTTTTCGTTGCATAGTTTGCTTGTTTTAATGATGCTATGGATTATATCGGGAGGTATAAGTCATGAACAAGTTAAAATACAGTAGGTATTATGCAATAATAAAATATGAATGGGTTCATAACAGTATCTAAAGTTTATGTTTTGCTTGTTATACTAACGGACCTCACGAGGTTTCTGTTGAGTTTTGTGTGCTGAAGTTTTCAAGTTTTGGGTGAGATCATGATGGATGAAGAAATAAGGAGCGGCAAGACCCTAAGCTTGGGGACTCCCAAGGCACCCGAAGGTAATATTCAACGGGAACCAAGCATCTAAGTTTGGGGATGCCCCGGATGGCATCTCCTCTTTCGTCTACAATCCATCGGTATACTACTTGGAGCTATATTTTTATTCATCACATGATATGAGTTTTGCTTGAAGCGTCTTGTATTATAGCAGTCTTTGTTTTGTTTGTTTTTTAGTTGGCCAAAATCATTTTTGCTGGACACACCTTTTGCGATGGACACACATTTATTCGCGATTTGTTAGAATATTCTATATGCTTCACTTATATCTTTTGAGCTAGGCAGTTGCTCTAGTGCTTCACTTATATCTTTTAGAGCACGACGGTGGTTACATTTTAAAGAAATAGTTGCACTCTGATACGTCTCCAACGTATCTATAATTTATGAAGTATTCATGCCATATTTACAACAATTCTATATGGTTTTGGTATGGTTTGAATGGAACTAACCCGGACTGACGCTGTTTTCAGCAGAGCTACCGTGGTGTTGGTTTTTGTGCAGAAATGAAAGTTCTCCAAATGCAAAGAAACTTTTTGATGATTTTTTTTTGGAACAAAAGAGGCACTAGAAGCTTCGTGGGAGGACCAGAAGATAAGGGAGGTGGCCACAACCCACCAGGACGCGCCACCCCCTCTAGCGCGCCCTGATGTCTTGTGGGCCCCTCGTGGCCCATGTTCACGTGAAACCGACGCCCAAAAATCCTATATATTAAGAAACCCCCAGAAATAACCCTAGATCAGAAGTTTCGCTGCCGCAAGCCTCTATAGCCATGAAAAACCAATCGGGAGCCCATTCCGGCACCCTGCCGGAGGGGGAAATCATCACCGGAGGCCATCTTCATCATCCCTATGGTCTCCATGATGAGGAGGGAGTAGTCCACCCTCAGGGCTGAGGGTTTGTACCAGTAGCTACGTGTTTAATCTCTCTATCTCTCTCTCTCTCTCTCATGTTCTTGATTTGGCACGATCTTGATGTATCGCGGGCTTTGTTAATATAGTTGGATCATATGGTGTTTTCCCCTCTCTATCTTGTTGTGATGAATTGAGTTTTCCCTTTGAGATTTCGTTATTATCGGATTGAATACTTTTATGTATTTGAGAGCACTTGATGTATGTCTTGCTATGAATACCGTGGTGACAATGGGGGATCATATTGATTCACTTGATCTATGTTTTGGCACTCAACTCGCGGATTCCCGAGGTGACATTGGGGTAATCTATGCATAGGGGTTGATGCACGTTTTCGTCCTTGTTTCTCCGGTAGAAATCTTGAGGCACTCTTTGAGGTTCTTTGTGTTGGATTGAGTATTATGAATCTGAAATTGTATGATGCATATCGTATAATCAACTCACGGATACTCGTGGTGACATTGGAGTATCTAGGTGACATTAGAGTTGGTTGATGTGTATCATATGGTGTTATTTTAGTACGAACTCTTAGATAGATCGATCGGAAAGGATAACTTTGAGGTGGTTTCATACCCTACAAACAATTTCTTCTTATGTTCTCTGCTAGACAGGAACTTTGGAGTGATTCTTCATCGCACGTTGAGGGATGGTTATATGATCCAATTATATTAGCATTGTTGAGAGATTGCACTAGCGAAAGTACGGACCCTAGGCATTTTTCAAGCATTGCAATACCGTTTGTGCTCACTTTTGTTACTTGTTACCTTGCTTTTTTTATTGTTACTATTACAAAAATCAATATCTACTATCATTACTACACTTGTATCACCATCTCTTTGCCGAACTAGTGCACCTATACAATTTACCATTGTATTTGGTGTGTTGGGGACACAAGAGACTTTTTATTATTTGGTTGCTGGGTTGTTTTTTAGAGAGACCATCTTCATCCTATGCTTGTCATGGATTGATAAACCTTAGGTCATCCACTTGAGGGAAAATCGCTACTGTCCTACAAAACTCTGCGCTTGGAGGCCCAACACGAGTCTACAAGAATAAAGTTGCGTAGTAGACATCAAGCTCTTTTCTGGCGCCGTTGTCGGGGAGGTGAGTGCTTGAAGGTATATCTTTAGATCTTGCAATTGAATCTTTTAGTTTCTTGTTTTATCACTAGTTTGGTTTGTAAAAGAAAATTACAAAAAAATGGAATTGAGGTTGCATCATATTGTTCATCTTTATAATGTCTTTCATGAAAATGATGGAAAGGAAAATTGTGCTCAATTGATAGAGGAAGAATTCTATAAAATGTTTGACAAAAAATCTTTGAATGATGAGCATGATTGCAATATTGTTGGTATGAACTCTTTGAATATCCATGATGCTAACGATATGCAAAGCCATAAGCTTGGGGATGCTATATTTGATGAAGGTGATATTTTTAGTCCCCCAAGTTTTGATGAGCAAATTTATTATGATGATTGCATGCCTCCTATTTATGATGATTATATTGATGAAAGTGGGTTTGGAAGAGTGTCAACTCTAGGTAATGATCCCACTATTTTGGAGGGTGTTGAATATTATTATTATAATTATGAAAGTGGATTTGGAGAGGTCATGACTTTATTTAACGATGATTCCACTATTTTGGAAGAGGTTTCAATTGATTATGAAAACAAAGTTGCTATCTATGATGATTATGGTGATGACATGTATGCTATATTGAATAATGATAACCATGAAACTTTTCATCATGATTTTAATTTTCAATCACATGATAGTTATTTTGTTGAATTTGCTCCCACTACTATGAATGAGAAGAAATTTGCTTATGTGGAGAGTAATAAATTTTCTATGCTTGTAGATCATGAAAATAATGCTTTATGTGATAGATATATTGTTGAATTCATTCATTATGCTACTGAAAATTACTATGATAGAGGAACTTATGCTTTTACATATTGCAACAATATCAAGTTTTCTCTCTATGTGTTGAAATTTTTGAAGTCATGCTTGTTTTGCCTTCCTATGCTAGTTGATTCTTGCTCCCATAAATTATTTGCTCACAAAATCTGTATGCATAGGAAGTGGGTTAGACTTAAATGTGCTATTCATATGCTTCATGATGCTCTCTTTTTGTTTCAATTCTTTACTTTTATGCGAGCATCATTGAAATCATCATGCCTATCTAAAAAGGCATTAAAGAAAAGCGCTTGTTGGGAGACAACCCAACATTTACCCCTACTGTTTTTGTGTGTTCTTATGATTAGGATACTGTAGTAATCATGTTTTATAGCTTTTGTTTCAATAAAGTGCAAAGTAAAGCCTTTGGGATAGTGTGGATGATAGTTGACTTGATTCCGTGCAAAAATAGAAACTTTTGCGCTCAGTCCAGGAATTTCTAAAAATAACTGGAGCGTCAATTTTTTTGAATTTTTTTACATATTATTGATATACAAATTTCCTACGTTTTCCTAATTTTTCAGAATTTTTGGAGTTACAGAAGTAGGGTCAAAGTTCAGATCATTACAGACTGTTCTGTTTTTGACAGATTCTGTTTTCAATGCATAGTTTGCTTGTTTTCTAATTTCTATGGCTTATATTGCTCATTATAAATTGTGGAAATGATAAGGTAAAGGAGGAATTGTGTGATAACAATTATGAATCTTTTCTTTTACAGTACCAAAGTGAATGATTTGTCTTTATCATACTAACACTATCTCACGAAGTTCCGTTAAGTTTTGTGTGATTGAAGTTTTCAAGTTTTGGGTGAGATGTCGATATGAGAAGAATAAGGAGTGACAAGACCCTAAGCTTGGGGATACCCAAGGCACCCCCAAGTTAATATTCAAGGAAGATCCAAGCAACTAAGCTTGGGGATGCCCCGGAAGGCATCCCCTCTTTCGTTTCCAACATTATCGGTAACCTTACTTGGAGCTACATTTTTATTCGTCACATAATATGTGTTTTGCTTGGAGTGTCATTTTATTTTGTTAGGATTTTCTTGCTGTTATTTATATAATGTTTTGCATCTTTTATTTCAATAAAAGTGGCAAGGATAGCCTTCACCATGCTTATTTTGGAAGTATATGCGTTTTTGTTTGAAAACAGAAAGTTGCACGCTAGTGCGTAAATTCTTGAGAAAGGGAAGAATGTGATAAAATGTTGAATTTTTTTTCACAATAAGCTATGATAAATTTTATATAGTGTGGTAAATTTTTAGATTTTTTTTAGTTAAATAAGTATTGATCCTTCTTCATCCTTTACAGACTTTCCTGTTTAGACAGATTGCTGTTATGATTGCATTGTTTGCATATGTTTGCTTGTTTAATGAGTCTATTTGAGGATAGGAGTATTAAATATGTAGAGGCATTTAGTATGCAATGTCAAATTATAATTTTAGTGATTTTTTATAGTATAGAATGATAAGGTGTTGCATTGATTTATACTAATGTATCTTACGAGTTCTTGTTGAGTTTTGTGTGGATGATATTTTTAAGAATTAGGGAAACCGTGGTATAAAAGGAATTAAGGAGACACAAAAGCTAAAGCTTGGGGATGCCCAAGGCATCCCAAGATTATATTTCAAGAATTCTCAAGCATCTAAGCTTGGGGATGCCCCGGTAGGCATCCCACCTTTCTTCATCAACAATTATCGGTTAGCCTCGGTTGAGCCTAAGTTTTTGCTTCTTCACATGATGTGTGCTATTCTTAGAATTTTTTTAAATTTTTTTGCTTGCTGTTTTAATAAAATACTTAGATCTGAAATTTTTAAATGGGAGAGAGTCCTCAAATAGCTACCCATTTACTTAACTACTCGCTTGATCTTCACTTATATCTTTTTGGAGTAGTTTGTCATTTACTCTTGTGCTTCACTTATATCCTATGAGCAAATTATTGAATGAATTGAATATCATGAAGTTGAAATTATATTTTCATATCATGCCTAGTAGCTTCACATTGGGTTTAGAAAGTGAAATCTTTTGAAGCTTGACAATCACAATATTGGTCATACAAGCAATTCATGAATGATTAGTATAAGGAAGAGAACTTTCACATACAAATATATTATCTTGGACATCTTCTATGATTGTGAATACCCATTAATTATTTTCAAACTTGAGCAAAATAGTTGAAGTTGGACAAGGAAGACAACGTAATGAGTTATGGTTGTGTATATTTGCATAGAAGTTATATTATTATGGATCCTCCAACATGTGGTGTTTGCTTAGGATCTTTTGCTAGCTAAAAATTCGTACTAAGTAGAAATACTACTTGTGCATCCAAAAACCCTTAAACCCAGTTTCTTGCCATGAGTGTCCACCATACCTACCTATGGATCGAATAAGATCCTTCAAGTAAGTTGTCATCGGTGCATAAAGCAATAAAAATTGCTCCTAAATATGTTTGATCTTTGTAAGGGAAAATAAGCGTTGTACAAACTTGTGATGGCAAAGTAATAAAAGCGACGAACTGCATAATAAAGGTTGCTATCATAAGGGGCAATATAACATGACGTTCCTTTGCACTAAGAGCTTGGGCATCCAAAAATAAAAAGCGCATGACAACCTCTGCTTCCCTCTGCGAAGGGCCTATCTTTTACTTTTCAGTATTTAGTTTTATGCAAGAGTCATTAGTATACATTCTCATTTCAATCTCAATTATTCTCTAGTTGGCAAGCATCATGTGGTGGGGAAAGATCTAGGCACATATGGCTAGTCAAATATATTTGATCATGATTTATTATTGTTGACAATTATCTCTATGATAAATGAGTTGGGAGGCGAAACATTAAGCCCCTATCTTTCTTTGTGTTCGATGGATGCCATTTGTTCTAAAAATATGCTTTGAGTACTAGCAATCATAGAAGACTATATGATGATTGAATATGTGGAGCTCTTACTTAGACTCTGTTGAATAAGTTGTATTGCAATTGTTTGGTGACTAAGAATATAGGTTGTTAAGTTTCAAGAGAATTCATTGTTTGAACCATAACATGTGAATTGGTTGCTACTTTAACATGAGAAGTTTTATGAGAAAGAGTTGCTGTTATGATGCTAGGAAAAGTGATTGAAATTATCATTGATCAAACTTACACACTATGCTAGCATTCACACTTCATAAATTATTTCTTTTATCATTTACCTACTCGAGGACGAGCAGGAATTAAGCTTGGGGATGCTGATATGTCTCCAACGTATCTATAATTTATGAAGTATACATGCCATATTTACAACAATTCTATATGGTTTTGGTATGATTTTAATGGAACTAACCTGGACTGACATTGTTTTCAGCAGAGCTACCGTGGTGTTGTTTTTTGTCCAGAAATGAAAGTTCTCCAAATGCAACAAAACTTTTTGATGATTTTTTTTGGAACAAAAGAAGCACTAGAAGCTTCGTGGGAGGACCAGAAGATAAGGGAGGTGGCCACAACCCACCAGGGCGCGCCACCCCCTCTGACGCGCCCTGGTGTCTTGTGGGCCCCTCGTGGCCCATCTTCGCGTGAAACTAACGCCCAAAAATCCTATATATTCAGAAACCCCCAGAAATAACTCTAGATCGGAAGTTCCGCTGCCGCAAGCCTCTGTAGCCACGAAAAACCCATCGGGAGCCCGTTCCGGCACCCTGCCGGAGGGGGAAATCATCACCGGAGGCCATCTTCATCATCCCTATGGTCTCCATGATGAGGAGGGAGTAGTCCACCCTCGGGGCTGAGGGTTTGTACTAGTAGCTATGTGTTTAATCTCTCTCTCTCTCATGTTCTTGATTTGGCACGATCTTGATGTATCACAGGCTTTGTTAATATAGTTGGATCATATGGTGTTTTCCCCTCTCTATCTTGTTGTGATGAATTGAGTTTTCCCTTTGAGATTTCGTTATTATCGGATTGAATACTTTTATGGATTTGAGAGCACTTGATGTATGTCTTGCTATGAATACCCGTGGTGATGATGGGGTATCATATTGATTCACTTGATCTATGTTTTGGCACTCAACTCACGGATTCCCGAGGTGACATTGGGGTAATCTATGCATAGGGGTTGATGCACGTTTTCATCCTTGTTTCTCTGGTAGAAATCTTGGGGCACCTTTGAGGTTCTTTGTGTTGGATTGAGTATTATGAATCTGAAATTGTATGATGCATATCGTATAATCAACTCACGGATACTCGTGGTGACATTGGAGTATCTAGGTGATATTAGAGTTGGTTGATGTGTATCATATGGTGTTATTTTAGTACGAACTCTTAGATAGATCGATCGGAAAGGATAACTTTGAGGTGGTTTCGTACCCTACAAACAATTTCTTCTTATGTTCTCCGCTAGATAGGAACTTTGGAGTGATTCTTCATCACACGTTGAGGGATGGTTATATGATCCAATTATATTAGCATTGTTGAGAGATTGCACTAGCGAAAGTACGGACCCTAGGCCTCATTTTCAAGCATTGCAATACCGTTTGTGCTCACTTTTGTTACTTGTTACCTTGCTATTTTTATTGTTACTATTACAAAAATCAATATCTACTATCATTACTACACTTGTATCACCATCTCTTTGCCGAACTAGTGCACCTATACAATTTACCATTGTATTTGGTGTGTTGGGGACACAAGAGACTTTTTATTATTTGGTTGCAGAGTTATTTGAGAGAGACCGTCTTCATCCTACGCCTGCCACGGATCGATAAACCTTAGGTCATCCACTTGAGGGGAAATTGCTACTGTCCTACAAAACTCTGGGCTTGGAGGCCCAACACGAGTCTACAAGAATAAAGTTGCGTAGTAGACATCACACTCTCATGCTTCACTTATATTTTTTTGAGAGTCTAATAAATAGTAACGGCAATATGCACATGTTATGAAATTGGTCCTGATACGATAGGTATTCAAGAGGGATATAATAAAAACTTTCATGTGGATCACTCAATATGATAAGTTTGATTCCTTGCAATAATTTTGCGATATTGAGATGGTAATATGTGGGAGGTACTAGTGAATGATTGTGGTTTAGTAAGAATATTGGTGTTAAGGTTTGTGATTCCCGAAGCATGCACGTATAGTCTCTAGTTATGCTATGAAGTTGGAGCATGATTTTTTATTGAGTGTCTTCCTTATGAGTGGCGGTCGGGGACGAGCGATAGTCTTTTCCTACCAATATATCCCCCTAGGGGCATGCGTAGTAGTACTTTGCTTTGAGGGCTAATAGCTTTTGCAATAAGTGTGTGAGTTCTTTATGACTAATGTGAGTCCATGGATTATTGACACGTCCCAAACGTATCTACTTTTCCGAACACTTTTACTCTTGTTTTGAACTCTAATTTGCATGATTTGAGTGGAACTAACTCGGACTGACGCCGTTTTTAGCAAAATTGCCATGATGTTATTTTTGTGCAAAAATATAAGTTCTCGAATTGGGATGAAAATGAGAATATTTTCAGAATATATTAAAAGTATTGGCGAAGAGAACTACTAGAGGGGGGCCACCCAGGAGCCACAAGCTCAGGGGCGCGCCCACCTCCCATGGCGCACCTAGTGAGATTGTGGGCCCCTGGAGCCTCCAGCAACGCTAAGTCCAACTCCACAAGTACCTGTTGGGGAACGTTGCATGGAAAACAAAAAATTTCTACGCTCACGCAAGATCTATCCATGGAGATGCATAGCTACGAGAGGGGGAGAGCATCTTCATACCCTTGAAGATCGCTAAGCGGAAACGTTTATCATTGCGGTTGATGCAGTCGTACACCTTCACGATCCGTCCCGATCGAGTACCGAACGTACGGCACCTCCGCGTTCAACACACGTTCAGCTCGATGACGTCCTCGCCTTCACGATCCAGCAAGAGAGGCCAAGTAGTAGATGAGTTCCGGCAGCACGACGGCGTGGTGACGGTGGTGGTGAAGAACAATCTCCGCAGGGCTTCGCCAAGCACAACGAAAACTATGACGAAGGATAAACTAGAGGGGACGGGGTTGCCGGCACACGGCTTGGTGAATCTTGATGTGTCTTGGGTGCTAGCCCTGCCGCACTATTTCTATGTTGAGCCCTGGTGTCGAAACTTGGAGTAAAGGCCTCCTCAAAGTCGGTTTTGCCCGAAAGGCAAGAGTCCTTCTCGGACTCCAGGACCGGACGCCAGGGTTCCCGGCGTCTGGACCCAGACGCCAGGGTCCCTGGCATATGGCCCCTGGTCTCCACAAAACTTCCTTTTGCACTTTCAAAAACCTCATGGGCTTTACCCCTTGGCCCAAATAAAGTGTTCTCGCACCAGAACATTTCGGGAAACATCCGAAACCCTTCCGGTGAATTCCGGAACCCTTCTGAAGATCAAATACTATTATCCCATATATCAATCTTTACCTCCGGACCATTCCGGAGCTCCTCGTCATGTCCATGATCTCATCCGGGACTCCGGACAACATTCGGTCACCAACATACATAACTCATACAATACTATATCGTCAACGAACATTAAGCATGCGGACCCTACGGGTTCGAGAATGATGTAGACATGACCGGGAGGCTTCTCCGGTCAATAACCAATAGCGGGACCTGGATGCCCATATTGGTTCCTACATATTCTACGAAGATCTTTATCGATCGAACCTTTATGACAACATACGTAATTCCCTTTGTCTGTCGGTATGTTACTTGCCCGAGATTCGATCGTCGGTATCTTCATACCTAGTTCAATCTCGTTTCCGGCAAGTCTCTTTACTCGTTCCGTAATACATCATCTCGTAACTAACTAGTTAGTCACATTGCTTGCAAGCTTCTTGTGATGTGTATTACCGAGAGGGCCCGGAGACACCTCTCCGATACACGGAGTGACAAATCCTAATCTCGATCCATGCCAACTCAACAGATACCTTCGGAGATACCTGTAGAGCATCTTTATGATCACCTAGTTACGTTGTGACGTTTGATAGCACACAAGGTATTCCTCCGGTATCTGGGAGTTGCATGATCTCATAGTTGAATGAATATGTATTTGACATTAAGAAAGCAATAGCAATAAACTGAACGATCATATGCTAAGCTAACGGATGGGTCTTGTCCATCACATCATTCTCCTAATGATGTGATCCCATCATCAAGTGACAACACATGTCTATGGTTAGGAAACCTTAACCATCTTTGATCAACGAGCTAGTCTAGTAGAGGCTTACTAGGGACACGGTATTTGTTTATGTATCCACACATGTATTTAAGTTTTCGATCAATACAATTCTAGCATGAATAATAAACCTTTATAATGAATAAGGAAATATAATAATAACAACTTTATTATTGCCTCTAGGGCATATTTCCATCAGTCTCCCACTTGCACTAGAGTCAATAATCTAGATTACATTGTAATGAATCTAACACCCATGGAGTCTTGGTGTTGATCAGGTTTTGCTCGTGGAAGAGGCTTAGTTAACAGGTCTGCTACATTCAGATCCGTATGTATTTAGCAAATCTCTATGTCTCCATCCTTGACCTTTTCACGAATGGAGTTGAAGTGTCTCTTGATGTGTTTGGTTCTCTTGTGAAATCTGGATTCCTTCGCTAAGGCAATTGCTCCAGTATTGTCACAAAAGATTTTCACTGGACCCGATGCACTGGGTATTACACCCAGATCGGATATGAACTCCTTCATCCAGACTCCTTCATGCGCTGCTTCCGAAGCAGCTATGTACTCCGCTTCACACATAGATCCCGCCACGATGCTCTGCTTGGAACTGCACCAACTGACAGCTCCACCATGCGCTGCTTCAATATAAATACGTATCCGGTTTGTGACTTAGAGTCATCCGGATCAGTGTCGAAGCTAGCATCAATGTAACCATTTACGATGAACTCTTCGTCACCTCCATAAACGAGAAACATATCCTTGGTCCTTTTCAGGTACTTTAGGATGTTCTTGACCACTGTCCAGTGATCCACTCCTGGATTACTTTGGTACCTCCCTGCCAAACTTATGGCAAGGCACACATCAGGTCTGGTACACAACATAGCATACATGATAGAACCTATGGCCGAGGCATAGGGAATGACTTTCATTTTCTCTCTATCTTCTGCAGTGGTCGGGCTTTGAGTCTGACTCAATTTCACACCTTGTAACACAGGCAAGAACCCTTTCTTTGACTGATCCATTTTGAACTTCTTCAAAACTTTGTCAAGGTATGTGCTTTGTGAAAGTCCTATTAAGCGTCTCGATCTATCCCTATAGATCTTGATACCCAATATATAAGCAGCTTCACCGAGGTCTTTCATTGAAAAATTCTTATTCAAGTATCCGTTTATGCTATCCAGAAATTCTATATCATTTCCAACCAACAAATATGTCATCCACATATAATATCAGAAATGCTACAGAGCTCCCACTCACTTTCTTGTAAATACAGGCTTTACCGTAAGTCTGTATAAAACCATATGCTTTGACCACCTCATCAAAGCGTATATTCCAACTCCGAGATGCTCGCACAAGTCCATAGATGGATCGCTGGAGCTTGCACACTTTGTTAGCACCTTTAGGATCGACAAAACCTTCTGGTTGCATCATATACAACTCTTCTTTAAGAAATCCATTAAGGAATGCAGTTTTGATGTCCATTTGCCAGATTTCATAATTATAAAATGCGGCAATTGCTAACATGATTTGGACCGACTTAAGCATCGCTACGGGTGAGAAAGTCTCATCGTAGTCAACCCCTTGAACTTGTCGAAAACCTTTTGCGGCAAGTCGAGCTTTGTAGATAGTGGCATTACCATCAGCGTCTGTCTTCTTCTTGAAGATCCATTTATTCTCAATGGCTTGCCGATCATCAGGCAAGTCCACCAAAGTCCATACTTTGTTCTCATACATGGATCCTATCTCAGATTTCATGGCCTCAAGCCATTTATCGGAATCTGGGCTCATCATAGCTTCTTCATAGTTCGTAGGTTCGCCATGATCTAATAACACGACTTCCAGGATAGGATTACCATACCACTCTGGTGCGGAACGTGCTCTGGTCAACCTATGAGGTCCAGTAGTAACTTGATCCAAAGTTTCATGATCATCATCTTTAGCTTCCTCTCCAGTTGGTGTAGGCATCACGGGAACGGTTTTCTCTGATGTGCTACTTTCCAATTCGAGAGAAGGTACAATTACCTCATCAAGTTCTACTTTCCTCCCACTCACTTCTTTTGAGAGAAACTCCTTCTCTAGAAAGGACCCATTCTTGGCAACAAAGATCTTGCCTTCGGATCTGTGCTAGAAGGTGTACCCAATAGTTTCCTTAGGGTATCCTATGAAAACGCACTTCTCCGATTTGGGTTCAAGCTTATCAGGCTGAAGCCTTTTGACATAACTGTCGCATCCCCAAACTTTAAGGAACGACAACTTAGGTTTCTTGCCAAACCATAGTTCATACGGTGTCGTCTCAACGGATTTAGACGGTGCCCTATTTAATGTGAATGCGGCTGTTTCTAATGCATAACCCCAAAACGATAGTGGTAAATTGGTAAGAGACATCATAGAACACACCATATCTAATAGGTTACGACGTTCGGACACACCATTACCCTCTAGTGTTCTAGGTGGCATGAGTTGTGAAACAATTCCACATTGTTTTAAATGAAGGCCAAACTCATGACTCAAATATTCGCCCCCGCGATCAGATCGTAGAAACTTTATTTTTTTGTTACGATGGTTCTCTACTTCACTCTGAAATTCCTTGAACTTTTCAAATGTTTCAGACTTGTGTTTCATCAAGTAGATATATCCATACCTACTCAAATCATCTGTGAAGGTTAGAAAATAACGATACCCACCGCGTGCCTCAACACTCATTGGACCGCATACATCAGTATGTATTATTTCCAATAAGTCATTAGCTTGCTCCATTGTTCCGGAGAACGGAGTTTTTGTCATCTTGCCCATGAGGCATGTTTCGCAAGTATCAAATGATTCATAATCAAGTGATTCCAAAAGTCCATTCGCATGGAGTTTCTTCATGCGCTTTACACCAATATGACCTAAACGGTAGTGCCACAAGTATGTTGCACTATCATTATCAACTTTGCATCTTTTGGCATCAATATTATGAATATGTGTATCACTACGATCGAGATTCAACAAGAATAGACCATTCATCAAGGGTGCATGACCATAAAATATATTACTCATATAAATAGAACAACCATTATTCTCTGATTTAAATGAATAACCGTCTCGCAATAAACAAGATCCAGATATAATGTTCATGCTCAATGCTGGCACCAAATAACAATTATTGAGGTCTAAAACTAATCCCGAAGGTAGATGTAGAGGTAGCGTGCCGACGGCAATCACATCGACCTTGGAACCATTCCCGACGCGCATCGTCACCTCATCCTTAGCCAACCTTCGTTTATTCCATAGCTCCTATTTCGAGTTACAAATATGAGCAACCGAACCAGTATCAAATACCCAGGCGCTACTACGAGCATTAATAAGGTACACATCAATTACATGTATATCAAATATACCTTTATTCACTTTGCCATCCTTCTTATCCGCCAAGTATTTGGGGCAGTTCTGTTTCCAGTGACCATTTCCTTTCCAGTAGAAGCACTCAGTTTCACGCTTGGGTCCAGCTTTGGGCTTCTTCACGGGAGCGGCAACTTGCTTGCCATTCTTCTTGAAGTTCCCTTTCTTTCCCTTGCCCTTTTTCTTGAAACTAGTGGTCTTGTTAACCATCAACACTTGATGCTCCTTCTTGATTTCTACCTCCGCGGCCTTAAGCATTGCGAAGAGCTCGGGAATCGTTTTCTTCATCCTATGCATATTATAGTTCATCACGAAGCCTTTGTAGCTTGGTGGCAGTGACTGAAGAACTCTATCAATAACACTCTCAACTGGAAGATCAATTCCCAGCTGAGTCAAGTGGTTATGATACCCAGACATTTTGAGTATGTGTTCACTGACAGAACTATTCTCCTCCATCTTGCAGCTATAGAACTTGTTGGAGACTTCATATCTCTCAACCAGGGCATTAGCTTGAAATATTAACTTCAGCTGTTGGAACATCTCATATGCTCCGTGATGTTCAAAACGTCTTTGAAGTCCCGGTTCTAGCCCGCAAAGCATGGCACACTGAACTATCGAGTAGTCATCAGATCGAGTCTGCCAGACATTCATAACATCCGTAGTAGCTCCTGCAGCAGGTCTGTCACCTAGTGGTGCATCAAGGACATAATTCTTCTATGCAGCAATGAGGATAATCCTAGTTACGGACCCAGTCCATGTAGTTGGTACCATCATCTTTCAACTTAGCTTTCTCTAGGAACGCATTAAAATTCAGGGGAACGGTAGCACGGGCCATTGATCTACAACATAGATATGCAAAACTATTAAGACTAAGTTCATGATAAATTAAGTTCAATTAATCAAATTACTAATGAACTCCCACTTAAATAGACATCCCTCAAGTTATCTAAGTGATACATGATCCAAATCAACTAACCCATGTCCGATCATCACGTGAGATGGGGTAGTCATCAATGGTGAACATCTCTGTGTTGATCATATCTACTATATGACTCATGTTCGACCTTTCGGTCTCCAGTGTTCCGAGACCATGCCTGTACATGCTAGGCTCGTCACATTTAACCCAAGTATTCTGCATGTGCAAAACTGTCTTATACCCGTTGTATGTGAACGTAGAGTCTATCACACCCGATCATCACGAGTTGCTTCGAAACGACGAACTTTGGCAATGGTGCATACTCGGGGAGAACACTTTTATCTTGAAATTTAGTGAAGGGATCATCTTATAATGCTACCGCTGTTCTAAGCAAAATAAGATGCATAAAGGATAAACATCACATGCAATCAAATATATGTGACATGATATGGCCATCATCATCTTGTGCTTTTGATCTCCATCTCCAAAGCATCGTCATGATCTCCATCGTCACCGGCTCGACACCTTGATCTCCATCGTTGCGTCGGGGTCGTCTCGCCAACTATTGCTAACGCATAGCGATAAAGTAAATCAATTACACGGCGCTTGCACTTCATACAATAATTAAGAGACAACCCTAAGGCTCCTGCCGGTTGTCGATATTACAAAACATGATCATCTCATACAACAATGTATATCACATCACGTCTTGACCATATCACATCACAACATGCCCTGCAAAAATAAGTTAGACGTCCTCTACTTTGTTGTTGCAAGTTTTACATGGCTGCTATGGGCTTCTAGCAAGAACCGTTCTAAACTACGCAAAAACCACAACGGTGGTTATCAAGTTTGCTGTTTTAACCTTCTTCAAGGACCAGCCATAGTCAAATTTTATTCAGCTAAAGTAGGAGAAATAGACACCCGCCAGCCACCTTTATGCAAAACAAGTTGCATGTCAGTTGGTGGAACCGGTCTCATGTACGTGGACATGTAAGGTTGGTCCAGGCCGCTTCATCCCACAATACCGCCGAATCAAAATAAGACGTTGGTGGTAAGCAGTATGACCATCACCGCCGACAACTCCTTTGTGTTCTACTCGTGCATATCATCTACGCATAGACCTGGCTCGGATGCCACTATTGGGGAACGTTGTAAGGAAAACAAAAAATTTCTACGCTCACGCAAGATCTATCCATGGAGATGCATAGCTAAGAGAGGGGGAAAGCATCTTCATACCCTTGAAGATCGTTAAACGGAAACGTTTATCAACGTGGTTGATGTAGTCGTACACCTTCATGATCCGTCCCGATCAAGTACCGAACGTACGGCACCTCCGCGTTCAGCACACGTTCAGCTCAATGACGTCCTTGCCTTCTCGATCTAGCAAGAGAGGCGAAGTAGTAGATGAGTTCCGGCAGCACGACGGCGTGGTGATGGTGGTGGTGAAGAACAATCTCCGCAGGGCTTCGCCAAGCACAACGGAAACTATGACGGAGGATAAACTTGAGGGGACGGGGTTTCCGGCACACGGCTTGGTGAATCTTGATGTGTCTTGGGTGCTACCCCTGCCCCTCTATTTATATGTTGAGCCCTGGGGTCGAAACTTGGAGTAAAAGCCTCCTCAAAGTCGGTTTTGCCCGAAAGACAAGAGTCCTTCTCGGACTCCAGGACCAGACGCCAGGGTTCCCGGCGTCTGGACCTAGACGCCAGGGTCCCTGGCGTCTGGCCCCTGGTCCCCGCAAAACTTCCTTTTGCACTTTCCAAAAACCTCGTGGGCTTTACCCCTTGGCCCAAATAAAGTGTTCTCGCACTAGAACATTTCGGGAAACATCCGAAACCCCTTCCGATGAATTCCGGAACACTTCTGAAGACCAAACACTATTATCCCATATATCAATCTTTACCTTCGGACCATTCCGGAGCTCCTCGTCATGTCCGTGATCTCATCCGGGACTCCGAACAACATTCGGTCACCAACATACATAACTCATATAATACTATATCGTTAACGAACGTTAAGCGTGCAGACCCTACGGGTTCGAGAATGATGTAGACATGACCAAGACGCTTCTTCGGTCAATAACCAATAGCAGGACCTGGATGCCCATATTGGTTCCTACATATTCTACGAAGATCTTTATCGGTCGAACCTTTATGACAACATACATAATTCCCTTTGTCTGTCGGTATGTTACTTGCCCGAGATTCGATCGTCGGTATCTTCATACCTAGTTCAATCTCGTTTCCGGCAAGTCTCTTTACTCATTCCGTAATACATCATCTCGTAACTAACTCCTTAGTCACATTGCTTGCAAGCTTCTTGTGATGTGTATTACCGAGAGGGCCCAGAGATACCTCTCCGATACACGGAGTGACAAATCCTAATCTCGATCCATGCCAACTCAACAGATACCTTCGTAGATACTTGTAGAGCATCTTTATGATCACCCAGTTACGTTCTAATGTTTGATAGCACACAAGGTATTCCTTCGGTATCCGGGAGTTGCATGATCTCATAGTCGAAGGAATATGTATTTGACATTAAGAAAGCAATAGCAATAAACTGAACGATCATATGCTAAGCTAACGGATGGGTCTTGTCCATCACATCATTCTCCTAATGATGTGATCCCGTCATCAAGTGACAACACATGTCTATGGTTAGGAAACCTTAACCATCTTTGATCAACGAGCTAGTCTAGCAGAGGCTTGCTAGGGACACGGTATTTGTTTATGTATCCACACATATATTTAAGTTTTCGATCAATACAATTCTAGCATGAATAATAAACCTTTATCATGAATAAGGAAATATAATAATAACAACTTTATTATTGCCTCTAGGGCATATTTCCATCAGTACTGTCTCACAGAGAAAAAAATAGGAGAGAAGGAATCATCGTGTTTTATGATACGGAGCCGCCGCCACCTCCTGTTCTTCATCAGGAGGGCTAATCTGGAGTCCGTTCGGGGCTCCGAAGGGTGGAATTCGTCGCCTTCGTCATCACCAACCCTTCTCCATCAACAATTCCATGATGCTCACCACCGGGAGTGAGTAATTCCTTTGTAGGCTTGCTGGACGGTTATGGAGTTGGATGAGATTTGTCATGTAATCGAGTCAATTTGTTAGGGCTTGATCCCTAGTATCCACTATGTTCTGAGATTGATGTTGCTATGACTTTGCTATGCTTAATGCTTATCACTAGGGCCCGAGTGCCATGATTTTCGATCTGAACCCTCTATGTTTTCATGAATATATTTTGAGTTCTTGATCCTATCTTGCAAGCTGTATGCACCTAGTATGTGTTATGATCCGCATACCCTAAGGTGACAATAATTGGGATTCTTTCCGGTGATTACCGTAGTATGAGGAGTTCATGTATTCACTAAGTGCTAATGCTTTGTTTCGGTTCTCTATTAAAAGGAGGCCTTAATATCTCTTAGATTTCCTTATGGACCCCGCTGCCACAGGAGGGTAGGACAAAAGATGTCATGCAAGTTCTTATTATAAGCAAGTATGACTATATACGGAATACATGCCTACATTACATTGATGAATTGGAGCTATTGTGTATCGCTCTAGGTTGTGACTATTACATGATGAATATCATCCAACACAAATATCCATCGCTGATCCAATGCCTACATTTTTATCATATTGGTCTTTGCTAAATTACTTTCGTTACTGTTGCTGTTACAATCATCACAAACTGCTACTGTTACTGTTCATGTTACCATTGCTACTGTTGCTACTACTATCTAAACTATCGAACTAGTGTGCTACTAAACACTTTGTTGCAGAGGTAAAATTTCTAGGTGTGGTTGAATTGACAACTCAATTGCTAAGGCTCATAAATATTCTTTGGCTCCCCTTGTGTCGAATCAATAAATTTGGGTGAAATACTACCCTCGAACTGTCCCGATCCCCTATACTTGTGGGCTATCAATTATATGCGCTCTTAACTTTCCGCAATTTGCTAGCCTCTTCGGTACCGTGCATTGCCCTTTCTCACCTCAACAGTCGGTGTAAATTTCGCCGGTGCATCCAAACCCCGCGATATGATACACTATATCACACATAAGCCTCCTTATATCTTCCTCAAAACAGCCACCATACCTACCTATCATGGCATTTCCATAGCCATTTCGAGATATATTGCCATGCAACTTCCACCGTTCCATTATTATGACATACACCTTCATTGTCATATTGCTTTGCATGATCATATAGCTGACATTGTATTTGTGGCTCAGCTAGCCACCATTCATGTTATCATACATGTTACGCTAGCATCATTGCACATCCTAGTACACTACCAGAGGCATTCATATAGAGTCATATGTTTCAGTTTTATCAAGTTGTAAGTAAATAGAAATGTGATGATCATCATTATTAGAGCATTGTCCGAGTGAGGAAATAAAAGAAAAAGAAAAAAAGTGGCCAAAAAGAGCCCAACAAAAAATGAGAGAAAAAAAGAGAAAGGGCAATGTTACTATCCTTTTTCACACTTGTGCTTCAGAGTAGCACCATGTTTTTCATATAAAGAGTCTCATATGTTGTCACTTTCATATACTAGTGGGGATTTTCATTATAGAACTTTGCTTGTATATTCCAATGATGGGCTTCCTCAAATGCCCGAGGTCTTCATGAGCAAGCAAGTTGGATGCACACCCACTTAGTTTTTAGTTTGAGCTTTCATACACGTATAGCTCTTAGTGCATCCGTTGCATGGCAATCCCTACTCCTCGCATTGACACCAATTGATTGGCATCCCCATAGCCCGTTGATTAGCCACGTCGATGTGAGACTATCTTCCATTTTTGGCTTCCCCTTGTTGATCTCTATCACTGCATTCAATTCCACCCATAGTGCTATGTCCATGGCTCACGCCCATGTATTGCGTGGGAGTTGAAAAAGCTGAAGCGCGTTAAAAAGTATGAACCAATTGTTCGGCTTGGCATTGGGGTTGTACATGATTAATACTTTGTATTAGGAAGATGGAGCATGACAAGACTATATGATTTTGTAGGGATAGCGTTCTTTAGCATTTTTATTTTGAAAGACATGATTGTTTGTTGGTATGCCTGAGTATTGATGTCTTTATATCAAATTATAGACTATTGCTTTGAATCATTCAGATCTTAATATTCATATCCTAAAAGAAATATTACATGATAAACATGTTAGGTAGCATTCCACATCAAAAATTCTATTTTTATCCTTTACCTACTCGAGGACAAGCAGGAATTAAGCTTGGGGATGCTGATACGTCTTCAACGTATCTATAATTTTTTATTATTCCATGCTATTATAGTATCAATGTTGAATGTTTTATATGAAATTATATGCTATTTTATACCATTTTTTGGGACTAACCTATTAACCCAGTGCCCAGTGCCAGTTGCTATTTTTTTGCTTGTTTTTGTCTTTTCAGAAAATCAATATCAAATGGAGTTCAAATGGAGAAAAATCTTTGGATTAATTTTTTCTGGACCAGAGGGGACCCACGAAGGTTCGGGAGAAGACCCAAAGAGCTGATGACCCACAAGTATAGGGGATCTATCGGAGTCCTTTCAATAAGTAAGAGTGTCGAACCCAACAAGGAGCAGAAGAAAATGAAAAGCGGTTTTCAGCAAGGTATTCTCTGCAAGCACTGAAATTATCGGTAACAGATAGTTTTGTGATAAGATAATTCATAATGAGTAGCAAGTAACAAGTGTAACAAAGGTGCAGCAAGGTGGCCCAATCCTTTTTGTAGCAAAGGACAAGCCTGGACAAACTCTTATATAAAGCAAAGCGCTCCCGAGGACGCTTGGGAATTATTGTCAAGTTAGTTTTCATCATGGTCATATGATTCGCGTTCGTTACTTTGATAATTTGATATGTGGGTGGGCTGGTGCTTGGGTGCTGTCCTTACTTGGACAAACCTCCCACTTATGATTAACCCCTCTCGCAAGCATCCGCAACTACGAAAGAAGAATTAAGATAAATCTAACCATAGCATGAAACATGTGGATCCAAATCAGCCCCTTACGAAGCAACGCATAAACTAGGGTTTAAGCTTCTGTCACTCTAGCAACCCATCATCTACTTATTACTTCCCAATGCCTTCCCCTAGGCCCAAATCATGGTGAAGTGTCATGTAGTCGACATTCACATAACACCACTAGAGGAAAGACAACATACATCTCATCAAAATATCGAACGAATACCAAATTCACATGATTACTTATAACAAGACTTCTCCCATGTCCTCAGGAACAAACGTAACTACTCACAAAGCATATTCATGTTCATAATCAGAGGGGTAATAAATATCATTAAGGATCTGAACATATGATCTTCCACCGAATAAACCAACTAGCATCAACTACAAGGAGTAATCAACACTACTAGCAACCCACAGGTACCAATATGAGGTTTTGAGACAAAGATCAGATACAAGAGATGAACTAGGGTTTGAGAGGAGATGGTGCTGGTGAAGATGTTGATGGATATTGACCCCCTCTCAATGAGAGGATCGTTGGTGATGACGATGGCTTCGATTTCCCCCTCCCGGAGGGAAGTTTCCCTGGCAAAACAGCTCCGCCGGAGCCCAAGATTGCTTCTGCCCAGGTTCCGCCTCGAGACGGCGGCGCTTCGTCCCGAAAGCTTCCTTATGATTTTTTTCCAGGTCAAAACCCTCCATATAGCAGAAGATGGGCACCGGAGACCTGCCAGAGGGCCCACAAGCCCTAGGGGCGCGCCCAGGATGTTGTGGCCACCTGGTGGGTCCCCTCTGGTATTTTCTTCGCCCAATATTTTTTATATATTCCAAAATAATTCTCCGTAAATTTTCAGGACTTTTGGAGTTGTGCAGAATAGGTCTCTCAGATTTGCTCCTTTCTGGTCCAGAATTCGAGATGCCGGCATTCTCCCTCTTTGTGTAAACCTTGTAAAATAACAGAGAAAAGGCATAAGTATTGTACCATAATGTGTAATAACAGCCCATAATGCAATAAATATCCACATAAAAGCATGATGCAAAATGGACGTATCGAAGGAAATATGCCCTAGAGGCAATAATAAAGTTGTTATTTTATATTTCCTTATTCATGATACAGGTTTATTATTCATGCTAGAATTGTATTGATCGGAAACTTAAATACATGTGTGAATACATAAACAAATACCGTGTCCCTAGTAAGTCTCTACTAGAGTAGCTCGTTGATCGAAGATGGTTAAGGTTTCCTAACCATAGACATGTGTTGTCATTTGATAACGAGATGACATCATTAGGAGAATGATGTGATGGACAAGACTCATCCGTTAGCTTAGCATAATGATCATTCAGTTTATTGCTATCGCTTTCTTCATGTTAAATACATATTCCTTCGACTATGAGATTATGCAACTCCCGAATACCAGAGGAATACCTTGTGTGCTATAAAACATCACAACATAATTGGGTGATCATAAAGATGCTCTACAGGTATCTCCGAAGGTGTTTGTTGAGTTGGCATAGATCGAGATTAGGATTTGTCACTCCGAGTATCGGAGAGGTATCTCTGGGCCCTCTCGGTAATACACATCATAAGCTTGCAAGCAAATGACTAAGGAGTTAGTCACGAGGTGATGTATTATGGAACGAGTAAAGAGACTTGCCGGTAACGAGATTGAACTAGGTATAGAGATACCGACGATCGAATCTCGGGCAAGTAACATACCGATGGACAAAGGGAATTACGTATGTTGTCATAACGGTTCGACCGATAAAGATCTTCGTAGAATATGTAGGAGCCAATATGGGCATCCAGGTTTCGCTATTGGTTATTGACCGGAGAGGTGTCTCGGTCATGTCTACATAGTTCTCGAACCCGTAGGGTCCGCACGCTTAACGTTCGTTGATGATATAGTGTTATATGAGTTATGTGATTTGGTGATTGTTCCGAGTCCCGGATGAGATCACGTACATGACGAGGAGTCTTGAAATGGCTGAGAGGTAAAGATTGATATATAGGATGATGGTATTCGGACACCGGAAGTGTTTCGGAGGGTACCGGGTACTTATCGGGTCACCGAAAGGAGTTTCGAGCATCCCCGGCAAAGATATGGGCCTTATGGGCCAAGTGAGGGAACACACCAGCCCACAAGGTGCTGGTGCGATCTCTATAGGGCCGGCCTAAGGGGAGGGAAAGGAAAGGGGAGGAGGAAAGGAAAGTGTGGAGTTGGACTCCCACTTCCTTCCCTCTCCCCCCCCTCTTTCCTTTCCCCTTGTCCAAACATGGCAAGGGGGCGCGGCCAGGGCAGGAGCCCTGGGGCCGGCCGGCCACCTATGTGGTGCGCCAGGCTGCCTTCCCTCCCCCTCCCACCTATATATATGTGGGAGGGGGGCACCTAGCACACCCCAGATCAATTGTTAACCGTGTGTAGCGCCCCCCTCCACCGTTTACACCCCCGGTCATATTTTCGTAGTGCTTAGGCGAAGCCCTGCGGAGATCACATCACCATCACCGTCACCATGCCGCTGACGGAACTCATCTACTACCTTGCCGTCTTGCTGGATCAAGAAGGCGGAGGACGTCACCGAGCTGAACGTGTGCTGAACGCGGAGGTGCCGTATGTTCGGTACTAGATCAGTTGGATCGCGAAGAAAGTTCGACTACATCAACCGCGTTGTGAAACGCTTCCGCTTACGGGCTATGAGGGTATGTAGACACACTCTCCCCTCTCGTTGCTATGCATCTCCTTGATAGATCTTGCGTGTGCGTAGAATTTTTTTTGTTTTCCATGCAATGTTTCCCAACAGTGGCATCATGAGCCAGGTCTATGCGTAGATGATATGCACGAGTAGAACACAAAGAGTTGTGGGCGGTGATAGTCATACTGCTTACCACCAACGTCTTATTTTGATTCGGCGGTATTGTGGGATGAAGCGGCCCAGACCAACCTTACATGTCCACGTACATGAGACCAGTTCCACCGACAGACATGCAACTAGTTTTGCATAAAGGTGGCTGGCGGGTGTGTCTATTTCTCCTACTTTAGTTGAATCGAATTTGACTGCGGCCGGTCCTTGAAGAAGGTTAAAACAGCAAACTTGATGAATCACCGTTGTGGTTTTTGCCGTAGGTAAGAATGGTTCTTGCTAGAAGCCCATAGCAGCCACGTAAACTTGCAACAACAAAGTAGAGGATGTCTAACTTGTTTTTGCAGGGCATGTTGTGATGTGATATGGTCAAGACATGATGTGATATTCATTATTGTATGAGATGATCATGTTTTGTAAGTTATCGGCAACCTGCAGGAGCCTTATGGTTGTCTCTTTATTGTATGAAATGCAAACACCATGTAATTGCTTTACTTTATCACTATGCATTAGCGATAGTTGTAGAAGCAATAGTTGGCGAGACGACCACGACGCAATGATGGAGATCAAGGTGTTGAGCCAGTGACTATGGAGATCATGACGATGCTTTGGAGATGGAGATCAAAAGCACAAGATGATGATGGCCATATCATGTCACATATTTTGATTGCATGTGATGTTTATCCTTTATGCATCTTATTTTGCTTAGAACGGCGGTAGCATTATAAGATGATCCCTTCACTAAATTTTAAGATAAAAGTGTTCTCCCTGAGTATGCACCGTTGCTAAAGTTTGTCATTTTGAAGCACCTCGTGATGATCGGGTGTGATAGACTCTACGTTCACATACAACGGGTGTAAGACAGTTTTGCACATGCAGAATACTTGGGTTAAACTTGACGAGCCAAGCAAGTACAGACATGGTCTCGGAACACTGGAGACCGAAAGGTCGAACGTGAGTCATATAGTAGATATGATCAACATAGAGATGTTCACCATTGATGACTACCCCATCTCACGTGATGATCGGATTTGGGTTAGTTGATTTGGATCACGTATCACTTAGATAACTTGAGGGATGTTTATTTAAGTGGGAGTTCTTTAGTAATTTGATTAATTGAACTTAATTTAGCATGAACTTAGTCTTATAGTTTTGCATATCTATGTTGTAGATCAATGGCCCGAGCTACCGTTCCAATGAATTTTAATGCGTTCCTAGAGAAAGCTAAGTTGAAAGATGATGATAGCAACTACACGGACTGGGTTTGTAACTTGAGGATTATCCTCATTGCTGCACAGAAGAATTATGTCCTTGATGCACCACTAGGTGAAAGGCCTGCTGCAGGAGCTGAAGCTGATGTTATGAACGTCTGGCAAGCTCGATCTGATGACTACTCAATAGTTCAGTGTGCTATGCTTTACGGCTTAGAACCGGGACTTCAAAGACGTTTTGAACGTCATGGAGCATATGAGATGTTCCAGGAGTTGAAGTTAATATTTCAAGCAAATGCCCGGGTTGAGAGATATGAAGTCTCCAACAAGTTCTATAGCTGCAAGATGGAGGAGAACAGTTCTGTCAGTGAACACATACTCAGAATGTCTGGGTATTATAATCACTTGACTCAGCTGGGAGTTGATCTTCCAGTTGATTGTGTTATTGACAGAGTTCTTTAATCACTGCCACCAAGCTACAAAGGCTTCGTGATGAACTCTAATATGCAAGGGATGAACAAAACAATTCCCGAGCTCTTCGCAATGCTTAAGGCCGCAGAGGTAGAAATCAAGAAGGAGCATCAAGTGTTGATGGTTAACAAGACCACTAGTTTCAAAAAAAGGGCAAGGGAAAGAAGGGGAACTTCAAGAAGAAAGGCAAGCAAGTTGCCACTCCCGGGAAGAAACCCAAAGCTGGACCCAAGCCTAAAACTAAGTGCTTCTACTTCAAAGGGAGTGGTCACTGGAGGCGGAACTGCCCCAAGTATTTGGCGGATAAGAAGGATGGCAAAGTGAACAAAGGTATATTTGATATACATGTAATTGATGTTTTCCTTACTAATGCTCGTAGTAGCGCCTGGGTATTTGATACTGGTTCGGTTGCTCATATTTATAACTCGAAACAGGGGCTGTGGAATAAACAAAGATTGGCTAAGGACGAGGTAACAATGCGCGTCGGAAATGGTTCCAAGGTCGATGTGATCGCCGTCGGCACGCTAACTCTACATCTACCTTCAGTATTAGTTTTAGACCTCAATAATTGTTATTTGGTGCCCGCGTTGAGCATGAACATTATATCTGGATCTTGTTTATTGCGAGATGGTTATTCATTTAAGTCAGAGAATAATCGTTATTCTATTTATATGAATAATATCTTTTATGGTCATGCACCCTTGAAGAGTGGTCTATTCTTGTTGAATCTCGATTGTAGTACACATATTCATAATATTGATGCCAAAAGATGCAAAGTTGATAATGATAGTGCAACATATTTGTGGCACTGCCGTTTAGGTCATATTGGTGTAAAGCGCATAAAGAAACTCCATGCAGATGGGCTTTTGGAATCACTTGATTATGAATCATTTGATACTTGCGAACCATGCCTCATGGGCAAGATGACTAAAACTCCGTTCTCCAGAACAATGGAGTGAGCTAACGACTTATTGGAAATAATACATACCGATGTATGCGGTCCAATGAGTGTTGAAGCACGCGGCGGGTATCATTATTTTCTGACCTTCACAGATGATTTGAGTAGATATGGGTATATCTACTTAATGAAAACAAGTCTGAAACATTTGAAAAGTTCAAAGAATTTCAGAGTGAAGTGGAGAATCATCGTAACAAGAAAATAAAATTTCTACGATCTGATCGCGGAGGCGAATATTTGAGTTACGAGTTTGGCCTTCATTTAAAACAATGTGGAATTGTTTCACAACTCACGCCACCTAGAACACCATAGCGTAATGGTGTGTCCGAACGTCATAACCGTACTTTATTAGATATGGTGCAATCTATGATGTCTCTTACCGATTTACCACTATCGTTTTAGGGTTATGCATTAGAGACAGCCGCATTCACATTAAATAGGGCACCGTCTAAATCCGTTGAGACGACACCGTATGAACTGTGGTTTGGTAAGAAACCTAAGCTGTCGTTTCTTAAAGTTTGGGGTTGCGACACTTATGTCAAAAGGCTTCATCCTGATAAGCTCGAACCCAAATCGGAGAAGTGCGTCTTCATAGGATACCCTAAGGAAACAATTGGGTACACCTTCTACCACAGAACCGAAGGTAAAATCTTTGTTGCTAAGAATGGATCCTTTCTAGAGAAGGAGTTTCTCTCGAAAGAAGTGAGTGGGAGGAAAGTAGAACTTGATGAGGTAATTGTACCTTCTCTCGAATTGGAGAATAGCACATCACAGAAAACTGTTCCAGTGATGCCTACACCAACTAGACAGGAAGCAAATGATGTTGATCATGAAACTTCAGATCAAGTTACTACTGAACCTCGTAGGTCAACCAGAGCACGATCCGCACCAGAGTGGTACGATAATCCCGTTCTGGAAGTCATGTTACTAGACCAAGGCGAACCTACAAATTATGAAGAAGCTATGATGAGCCCAGATTCCGATAAATGGCTTGAGGCCATGAAATCTGAGATAGGATCCATGTATGAGAACAAAGTGTGGACTTTGGTGGACTTGCCCGATGATCGGCAAGCCATAGAGAATAAATGGATCTTCAAGAAGAAGACTGGCGCTGATGGTAATGTTACTGTCTATAAAGCTCGACTTGTCGCGAAAGGTTTTCAACAAGTTCAAGGAATTGACTACGATAAGACTTTCTCACCCGTAGCGATGCTTAAGTCCGTCCGAATCATGTTAGCAATTGCCGCATTTTATAATTATGAAATCTGGCAAATGGATGTCAAAACTGCATTCCTTAATGGATATCTTAAAGAAGAGTTGTATATGATGCAACCAGAAGGTTTTGTCGATCCTAAAGGTGCTAACAAAGTATGCAAGCTCCAGCGATCCATCTCTGGACTGGTGCAAGCATCTCGGAGTTGAAATATACGCTTTGATGAGGTGGTCAAAGCATATGGTTTTATAAAGACTTATGGTGAAGCCTGTATTTACAACAAAGTGAGTGGGAGCTCTGTAGCATTTCTGATATTATATGTGGATGACATATTGTTGATTGGAAATGATATAGAATTTCTGGATAGCATAAAAGGATACTTGAATAAGAATTTTTCAATGAAAGACCTCGGTGAAGCTGCTTATATATTGGGCATCAAGATCTATAGAGATAGATCAAGACGCTTAATAGGACTTTCACAAAGCATATACCTTGATAAAGTTTTGAAGAAGTTCAAAATGGATCAGTCAAAGAAAGGGTTCTTGCCTGTATTACAAGGTGTGAAGTTGAGTCAGACTCAAAGCCCGACCACTGCAGAAGATAGAGAGAAAATGAAAGTCATTCCCTATGCCTCAGCCATAGGTTCTATCATGTATGCTATGTTGTGTACCAGACCTGATGTGTGCCTGACCATAAGTTTGGCAGGGAGGTACCAAAGTAATCCAGGAGTGGATCACTGGACAGCGGTCAAGAACATCCTGAAATACCTAAAAAGTGTTGGAAATATGCCCTAGAGGCAATAATAAAATGGTTATTATTATATTTCCTTGTTCATGATAATTGTCTGTTATTCATGCTATAATTGTGTTATCCGGAAATCGTAATACATGTGTGAATACATAGACCACAACATGTCCCTAGTAAGCCTCTAGTTGACTAGCTCGTTGATCAATAGATGGTTGCGGTTTCCTGACCATGGACATTGGATGTCATTGATAACGGGATCACATCATTAGGAGAATGATGTGATGGACAAGACCCAATCCTAAGCCTAGCACTAGATCGTGTAGTTCGTTTGCTAAAGCTTTTCCAATGTCAAGTAACTTTTCCTTAGACCATGAGATTGTGCAACTCCCGGATACCGTAGGAGTGCTTTGGGTGCACCAAACGTCACAACGTAACTGGGTGGCTATAAAGGTGCACTACGGGTATCTCCGAAAGTATCTGTTGGGTTGGCACGAATCGAGACTGGGATTTGTCACTCCATGTAACGGAGAGGTACCTCTGGGCCCACTCGGTAGGACATCATCATAATGAGCTCAATGTGATCAAGGAGTTGTTCACGGGATGATGTGTTACGGAAACGAGTAAAGAGACTTGCCGGTAACGAGATTGAGCAAGGTATCGAGATACCGACGATCGAATCTCGGGCAAGTATCGTACCGATAGACAAAGGGAATTGCGTACGGGATTGATTGAATCCTCGACATCGTGGTTCATCCGATGAGATCATCGAGGAGCATGTGGGAGCCAACATGGGTATCCAGATCCCGCTGTTGGTTATTGACCGGAGAGTCGTCTCGGTCATGTCTGCGTGTCTCCCGAACCCGTAGGGTCTACACACTTAAGGTTCGGTGACGCTAGGGTTATAGAGATATTAGTATGCGGTAACACGAAGGTTGTTCGGAGTCTCGGATGAGATCCTGGACGTCACGAGGAGTTCCGGAATGGTCCGGAGGTAAAGATTTATATATGGGAAGTCCTATTTTGGCCACCGGAAAATGTTCGGGATTTTTCGGTATTGTACCGAGAAGGTTCTAGAAGGTTCCGGAGTGGGGCCCACCTGCATGGGGGGACCCACATGAACGTGGGTAGTGGGGGCAAGGCCCCACACCCCTAGTCAAGGCGCACCAAGATTCCCCCTTAGAAGGAATAAGATCATATCCCGAAGGGATAAGATCAAGATCCCTAAAAAAAGGGGGATAACAATCGGTGGGGAAGGGAAAGGATGGGATTTCTTTCCTTCCACCTTTGCCAACGCCCCAATGGACTTGGAGGGCAAGAAACCAGCCCCCTCCACCCCTATATATAGTGGGGAGGTGCATGGGAGAAAGAGCTCAGCCCCTGGCGCCTCCCTCTCCCTCCCGTGACACCTCTTCCTCCTCCAGTAGCGCTTGGCGAAGCCCTGCTGAAATCCCGCTGCTTCCACCACCACACCGTCGTGCTGCTGGATCTCCATCAACCTCTCCTCCCCCCTTGCTGGATCAAGAAGGAGGAGACGTCTCTGCTCCGTACGTGTGTTGAACGCGGAGGTGCCGTCCGTTCGGCGCTCGGTCATCGGTGATTTGGATCACGACGAGTACGACTCCATCAACCCCGTTCTCTTGAACGCTTCCGCTCGCGATCTACAAGGGTATGTAGATACACTCCCCTCTCACTCGTTGCTAGATGACTCCATAGATTGATCTTGGTGATGCGTAGAAAATTTTAAAATTCTGCTACGTTCCCCAACAGTGGTATCAACACCAGTACTCTATGGGTGTTCGATTCATCACAATGTAACTAGATTATTGACTCTAGTGCAAGTGGGAGACTGTTGGAAATATGCCCTAGAGGCAATAATAAAATGGTTATTATTATATTTCCTTGTTCATGATAATTGTCTGTTATTCATGCTATAATTGTGTTATCCGGAAATCGTAATACATGTGTGAATACATAGACCACAACATGTCCCTAGTAAGCCTCTAGTTGACTAGCTCGTTGATCAATAGATGGTTACGGTTTCCTGACCATGGACATTGGATGTCATTGATAACGGGATCACATCATTAGGAGAATGATGTGATGGACAAGACCCAATCCTAAGCCTAGCACTAGATCGTGTAGTTCGTTTGCTAAAGCTTTTCCAATGTCAAGTAACTTTTCCTTAGACCATGAGATTGTGCAACTCCCGGATACCGTAGGAGTGCTTTGGGTGCACCAAACGTCACAACGTAACTGGGTGGCTATAAAGGTGCACTACGGGTATCTCCGAAAGGATCTGTTGGGTTGGCACGAATCGAGACTGGGATTTGTCACTCCATGTAACGGAGAGGTACCTCTGGGCCCACTCGGTAGGACATCATCATAATGAGCTCAATGTGATCAAGGAGTTGTTCACGGGATGATGTGTTACGGAAACGAGTAAAGAGACTTGCCGGTAACGAGATTGAACAAGGTATCGAGATACCGACGATCGAATCTCGGGCAAGTATCGTACCGATAGACAAAGGGAATTGCGTACGGGATTGATTGAATCCTCGACATCGTGGTTCATCCGATGAGATCATCGAGGAGCATGTGGGAGCCAACATGGGTATCCAGATCCCGCTGTTGGTTATTGACCGGAGAGTCGTCTCGGTCATGTCTGCGTGTCTCCCGAACCCGTAGGGTCTACACACTTAAGGTTCGGTGACGCTTGGGTTATAGAGATATTAGTATGCGGTAACCCGAAGGTTGTTCGGAGTCTCGGATGAGATCCTGGACGTCACGAGGAGTTCCGGAATGGTCCGGAGGTAAAGATTTATATATGGGAAGTCCTATTTTGGCCACCGGAAAATGTTCGGGATTTTTCGGTATTGTACCGAGAAGGTTCTAGAAGGTTCCGGAGTGGGGCCCACCTGCATGGGGGGACCCACATGAACGTGGGTAGTGGGGGCAAGGCCCCACACCCCTAGTCAAGGCGCACCAAGATTCCCCCTTAGAAGGAATAAGATCATATCCCGAAGGGATAAGATCAAGATCCCTAAAAAAGGGGGATAACAATCGGTGGGGAAGGGAAAGGATGGGATTTCTTTCCTTCCACCTTTGCCAACGCCCCAATGGACTTGGAGGGCAAGAAACCAGCCCCCTCCACCCTTATATATAGTGGGGAGGTGCATGGGAGAAACAGCTCAGCCCCTGGCGCCTCCCTCTCCCTCCCGTGACACCTCTTCCTCCTCCAGTAGCGCTTGGCGAAGCCCTGCTGAAATCCCGCTGCTTCCACCACCACACCGTCGTGCTGCTGGATCTCCATCAACCTCTCCTCCCCCCTTGCTGGATCAAGAAGGAGGAGACGTCTCTGCTCCGTACGTGTGTTGAACGCGGAGGTGCCGTCCGTTCGGCGCTCGGTCATCGGTGATTTGGATCACGACGAGTACGACTCCATCAACCCCGTTCTCTTGAACGCTTCCGCTCGCGATCTACAAGGGTATGTAGATACACTCCCCTCTCACTCGTTGCTAGATGACTCCATAGATTGATCTTGGTGATGCGTAGAAAATTTTAAAATTCTGCTACGTTCCCCAACAAAAAGGACTAAGGATATGTTTCTCGTTTATGGAGGTGACGAAGAGCTCATCGTAAATGGTTACGTCGATGCAAGCTTCGACACTGATCCGGATGACTCTAAATCACAAACCGGATACATATTTATATTGAATGGTGGAGTTGTCAGTTGGTGCAGTTCCAAGTAGAGCGTCGTGGCGGGATCTACGTGTGAAGCGGAGTACATAGCTGCTTCGGAAGCAGCACATGAAGGAGTCTAGATGAAAGAGTTCATATCCGATCTGGGTGTAATACCCAGTGCATCGGGTCCAATAAAAATCTTTTGTGACAACACTGGAGCAATAGCCTTGGCGAAGGAATCCAGGTTTCACAAGAGAACCAAACACATCAAGAGACGCTTCAACTCCATTCATGAAAAGGTCAAGGATGGAGACATAGAAATTTGCAAAGTACATACGGATCTGAATGTGGCAGACCCGTTGACTAAGCCTCTTCCATGAGCAAAACATGATCAGCACCAAGACTCCATGGGTGTTAGATTCATTACAATGTAATCTAGATTATTGACTCTAGTGCAAGTGGGAGACTAAAGGAAATATGCCCTAGAGGCAATAATAAAGTTGTTATTTTATATTTCCTTATTCATGATAAAGGTTTATTATTCATGCTAGAATTGTATTGATCGGAAACTTAAATACATGTGTGAATACATAAACAAATACCGTGTCCCTAGTAAGCCTCTACTAGACTAGCTCATTGATCAAAGATGGTTAAGTTTCCTAACCATAGACATGTGTTGTCATTTGATAATGGGATCACATCATTAGGAGAATGATGTGATGGACAAGACCCATCCGTTAGCTTAGCATAATGATCGTTTAGTTTATTGCTATCGCTTTCTTCATGTCAAATACATATTCCTTCGACTATGAGATTATGCAACTCCCGAATAATGGAGGAATACCTTGTGTGCTATCAAACGTCACAACGTAACTAGGTGACCATAAAGATGCTCTACAGGTATCTTCGAAGGTGTTTGTTGAGTTGGCATAGATCGAGATTAGGATTTGTCACTCCGAGTATCGGAGAGGTATCTCTGGGCCCTCTCGGTAATACACATCATAAGCTTGCAAGCAAATGACTAAGGAGTTAGTCACGAGGTGATGTATTACAGAACGAGTAAAGAGACTTGCCGGTAACGAGATTGAACTAGGTATAGAGATACCGACGATCGAATCTCGGACAACTAACATACCGATGGACAAAGGGAATTACGTATGTTGTCATAATGGTTCGACCGATAAAGATCTTTGTAGAATATGTAGGAGCCAATATGGGCATCCAGGTTCCGCTATTGGTTATTGACCGGAGAGGTGTCTCGGTCATGTCTACATATTTCTCGAACCCGTAGGGTCCGCACGCTTAACGTTCGTTGACGATATAGTGCTATATGAGTTATATGATTTGGTGACCGAATGTTGTTCGGAGTCCCGGATGAGATCACGTACATGATGAGGAGTCTCGAAATGGTTGAGAGGTAAAGATTGATATATAGGACGATGGTATTCGGACACCGGAAGTGTTTCGAAGGGTACCGGGTACTTATCGGGTCACCGGAAGGAGTTTCGGGCATCCCCGGCAAAGATATGGGCCTTATGGGCCAAGTGAGGGAACACGCCAGCCCACAAGGGGCTGGTGCGCCCTCTATAGGGCTGGCCTAAGGGGAGGGAAAGGAAAGGGGAGGAGGAAAGGAAAGTGTGGAGTTGGACTCCCACTTCCTTCCCTCTCCCCCCTCTTTCCTTTCCCCTTGTCCAAACATGGCAGGGGGGCGCGGCCAGGGCAGGAGCCCTGGGGCCGGTCGGCCACCTATGTGGTGCGCTAGGCTGCCTCCGCTCCCCCTCCCACCTATATATATGTGGGAGGGGGGCTCCTAGCACACCCCAGATCAATTGTTAACCGTGTGCGGCGCCCCCCCCCCCCCCACCGTTTACACCCCCGGTCATATTTTCGTAGTGCTTAGGCGAAGCCCTGCAGAGATCACTTCACCATCATCGTCACCACGCCATCGTGCTGACGGAACTCATCTACTACCTTGCCGTCTTGCTAGATCAAGAAGGCAGAGGACGTCACCGAGCTGAACGTGTGCTGAACGTGGAGGTGTCGTACGTTCGGTACTAGATCGGTTGGATCACGAAGAAAGTTCGACTACATCAACCGCGTTGTGAAATGCTTCCGCTTACAGTCTATGATGGTACGTAGACACACTCTCCCCTCTCGTTGCTATGCATCTCCTGGATAGATCTTGCATGTGCGTAGAATTTTTTTTGTTTTCCATGCAACGTTTCCCAACACGTATCAACGCCCCCAAGCTTAGACCTCACTTGTCCTCAAGCGGAAGCCGAAATCGAGAATCATGTCCACATGTTTAGAGATAGAGGTGTCGATAAAATAAAATACGGACATGAAGGCACCATGATCATCTTTAGAATAGCAACATATTTTGTCATATAATTTCTTATGCCAAAGTAACAATTCGTTAACAAGGTAAAGTATGGGACAAGAACTTTATTGGAAACTAACAAACTATTATCTCAGTCATTGGAGCAATTGCAATTTATCATAACATAGGAAAGAGTCAATGTAAGAGCTTTTCAGCAAGTTCACATACTCAACTATCATTTAGTCTTTCATAATTGCTAACACTCACGTGATACTTATGAGATCAAAGTTTAAATCGGACACAGAGAAAGATAGGGGCTTATGGTTTCTCCTCCCAACCTTTTACCTCAAGGGTAATGTCAACAATAATAGTTTATGAATATCTACATCCGAGTGGATATATATATCTGGATCTTCCCCAACATATAGTGCTTGCCAAAAAGAAAAAAATGTAAAAAGAATAGGTGATGATCACCATGACTCTTGCATAAAGGTAGAGGGTAGATAAAAGATAGTCCCTTCGCAGAGGGAAGCAAAGATTGTCATGCGCTTTTATGGTTGGATGCACAAAATCTTAATGCGAAAGTGTAGGAATGAAGTATGTCTACCAGACCGGGGGGGGGGGGGGGGGTTGGGGTGGAAGGAGTTTTAAATTTTCTTCGGAAAACTTAAATCTCTCAGAACCCAGCAGCGGAATAAACAACAAACAGACTAAGAAGAACTACAACATATGACCGAAGGGAAACTAAAGCATGCATCAAAGTAAAATACATGAATAAAATGCATTGAAGGTAAACTTCAGTAACAGAGGTAACCGGTGGTGCTCGATGGCGACAAGGAATTTGTTCGACTAGTTCGTCCTTCTACACAAGGACTACGTCTGGTTGGAGGGGCTGTGACTTAACATGGAAGATAAACTCTCTTCACCCTATTCTCCTCGACAATCAATTCATCAACCGATGTCGATCACTCGTGGTAGATACTTGAAGGCGATCTCCAAACCTTTATAGACTTCTTCTTCGAGAACCATAATTACTCTTGGTCTCTGAAGAACTTGACACCTAACCGTCTAGAGAGTTTGCAGCTCTCAAGAGTAATAGGCGGAGCGTACTAAACTTAGATTCCAGTGATGCTGAACCACTATCTAATTCTTCGGCTCTAGGGTTTTTCTCTCGGTGGATTTTAAACTCAAATCGCTCAGAGAGGGGGTTGCTCAACAATCTTCTCAGAAATCAAACGGAGCAGCCACCGGACAAAGCCGGCGCGGGGTGGCTATTTATAGCCGCAACCTTCCCAGATGGGAAATGACCATTTTGGACACGAGGTCCAGCCAATGGCCAACCGACACGTTCTCAATGGTCCGATTTTGGAGCAACGGTAACATTACTTGAGGAACAAGTAATGCTAACTCCTCGGTCCGAGGCAAATCTCTCGCAGCGAAGAAGATCACAATCTCTTGCTGGCAAGTATTTGCTCAGAGCACAAAGAGATTTCTCTCACAACTTTCATAGGTTTGGATTTAGCATCAGAGAATCAATGCTTCGGAACGCTATACCCCTCTTAATAGTACGGTGGTCCTATGACTCAATGAAAGAAGAAGAACAACGAAATAAATGCTACATCTTCACTTCATCTTCATTCTTCCTGGAACGCAGTCATTTGCTTCGAACAATCACCGAACCAATTGCTTAAACTTCAACAATTTTTAGGGGTCACTCTCGTTAGCTTTATCTTCGGTGATAACCTTCGCTGCCTTGCAGGGAGATTATCTTCGTTGTTTTCATCAAACTCCTCGATTACTCCAGGGACTTGTTACTCTATGAACTAGCAAACACATAAGTCCCAAACTGTTTATGTCAACAAACTCCAAAACATAAGGGGCCTATCATTGCACCAACAGAAAGAACGTCACTTTATATTGCCGCTTGTGATAAAGAACTTTATTATGCAGTCTGTCGCTTTTATTTCTTCCATATCACAAGTTCATATAAAGCTTATTTTCCTCACACTAATAGATCATACATATTTAGAGAGCAATTTTTATTGCTTGCACCGATGACAACTTACTTGAAGGATCTTACTCAATCCATAGGTAGGTATGGTGGACTCTCATGGCAAAACTAGGTTAAGGGATTTTGGATGCCTTAGTAGTATCTCTACTTGGTGCAAAAGATTTGGCTAGCATGGGATGAGAAGCAAGCTCTACATGTTGGAGGATCCATGACAATATAACTTCTATTTGGATATAAAGAAACATAACCCATTACGTTGTCTTCCTTGTCCAACATCAACCTTTTAGCATATAATATTTTAATGAGTGCTCACAATCACAAAAGAAGTCCAAGATAGTATATTTATATGTGAGACCTCTCTTTCTTTATTACTTCCTATTAATTGCAACAATGACCAAAACTATGTTTGTCAACTCCCAACAAATTTCTTGCGACATACTTCTTATATGTGAAGTCGTCACTTCCTATAAGATCATTATATAATCTTTTTATTTCTTTTATTCTTTATTTCTTTTTCTCAAGATCATAGCAACAAAGCAAAGCCCTCAACTCAAAACTAATCTTTATTATATAACTCCTGGACTCGATTACCTAGAGGGAACACAAAGCAAAACTCAAAGATAGATCATACTAAAACTTTATTCTACTATACCGAGATACAACCAAAAGGATCGAACTAAGAAAAATGATAAAGGTAAAGATGTGATGGTGATACGATACCGGGTCACCTCCCCCAAGCTTGGCAGTTGCCAAGGGGAGTGCCCATACCCATGTATTTAGGTCTCTTTCTTCGGAGGTGGTGATGATGGAGTTGTTGATGATGAAAGAATTTTATCCTCCGTCTTCCAAGGCATAGGTTCACCATCATAAAAAGATGAACGAGTCTCCGGGATCCTCAAATCTGCAGCCAAACTCATCCTCTTAAATCTGTATTCATACTCACAGTTTTGATTTTGCAGGTCATAGATCTGGGCTTGGAGATGCTCGATTTTCTCATGAAACTTGAAGATGGCCTCTCCGATGTTCTTGGCGTCTAGCTTGTGGTCACGGGTAAATTCCGTGATCATGGAGTGGTTGGAGTTGAGTCCGTGTTCCACCATCCCTTGGCACTTGAAGACTTGCTGCTCCATTGCTTCGAGCCTTGTCTCCACGCTTCCGGTCCTCTTTGGCCCTTGAACATCGCGGATGTGCAGCACCCCCTCACGCATCTCAATAGTTTGAGGGTGTTGCAGCACCTCCGCGAGGTAAGGATTGATGACCTTCTCGAAGAACTTGTCCTTCGGAGCGCTTGGGGACGTCATAGCGATCTAGACCTGTAAGAAAAACAGCTCGAAACAAGAACAGAGGATTTTGTCGTGGTACGGTGGTCAAAACCTTCAGGAGATTATATAATGAATTTTTACCAACCAAAAGGAGTGTACTATAAGAAAACAGAGTCCGGAGGGCACACGAGGTGGCCACAAGCCTAGGAGGCGCCCCCAAGGCTTGTCGCCTCCTTGTGCACTTTTTGGACTACTTTTTATTTTCCTATTTTTTTAAATATTCCAAAACAGAGTAAAATCGCCATTGGAAAAGTTTTGGAGTCGGTTTACTTATCGTACCACATACCTATTCCTTTTCGGAGTCTGAAACGTTCTGGTAGGTCTCCCTTATGTACTCCTCCGGTGTTATGGTATTAATAATATTGGTCTCAACATTTATGGGAGTACCTAAGATATAGTGTTTAATTCTTTGCCCATTTACCACCTTCAGGTTAGTGCCTTTGGCGTTGTTGATTTTGATGGCACCAGAACGATAAACTTCCTCGATAATGTAAGGGCCCTCCCATTTAGAGAGAAGCTTTCCTGCAAAAAATCTTAAACAAGAATTGTATAGCAAGACATGGTCACCTACATTAAATTCATGCTTTTGTATCCTTTTATCATGCCATCGTTTAACTTTTTCTTTAAACAATTTGGCATTCTCATAAGCTTGGGTTCTCCATTCATCAAGTGAGCTAATGACAAATAACCTCTTCTCATCGGCAAGTTTGAAATCATAGTTGAGCTCTTTGATTGCCCAATAAGCTTTATGTTCTAGTTCGAGAGGTAAGTGACATGCCTTTCCATAAACCATTTTATATGGAGACATACCCATAGGGTTATATAAGCAGTTCTATAAGCCCAGAGTGCATCATCAAGTTTCTTAGACCAGTTCTTTGTGGATCTATTAACAGTCTTTTGCAAAATCAACTTTATTTCTCGATTACTCAGTTCTACTTGACCATTAGACTGAGGATGATATGGAGATGCAATTCTATGGTTAACATCATACTTAGCAAGCAATTTACGGAAAGCACCATGAATAAAGTGTGAACCACCATCAGTCATTAAATATCTAGGGACTCCAAACCTCGGGAAAATAACTTCTTTAAGCATTTTAATGGAGGTGTTATGATCAGCACTACTAGTTGGAATAGCTTCTACCCACTTAGTAACATAATCAACAACAACCAAAATATGTGTATACCCATTAGAGGAAGGAAAAGGTCCCATATAATCAAATCCCCAAACATCAAATGGTTCAATAACAAGTGAGTAATTTATAGGCATTTCCTGACGTCTACTAATATTACCAATTCTTTGACATTCATCACAAGACAAGACAAACTTACGAGCATCTTTGAAAAGAGTAGGCCAATAAAAACCAGATTGTAATACCTTGTGTGCAGTTCTATCACCAGCATGGTGTCCTCCATAGGCCTCGGAGTGACACTTGCGTAGGATTTGTTCCTGTTCATGCTCAGGTACACAATGTCTAATAACACCATCTACTCCTTCTTTATAAAGGTGTGGGTCATCCCAGAAGTAATGTCTTAAATCATAGAAAAACTTTTTCTTTTGTTGGTATGTGAAGCTAGGTGGTATAAATTTAGCAACAATATAATTGGCATAATCAGCATACCACGGAGTACTACGAGAAGCATTTATGAAAGCTAATTGTTCATCAGGAAAGCTATCATCAATAGGCAGTGGGTCATCAAGAACATTTTCTAACCTAGACAAGTTGTTTGCTACGGGATTCTCAGCTCCCTTTCTATCAATAATATGCAAATCAAATTCTTGTAGTAAGAGAACCCATCTAATAAGTCTAGGTTTAGCATCCTTCTTTTCCATAAGATATTTAATAGCAGCATGATCGGTGTGAACAGTTACTTTGGAATCAACAATATAAGATCTGAACTTATCACAAGCAAAGACAAGTGCTAAAAATTCTTTTTCAGTAGTAGCCTAATTTCTTTGAGCACTGTCTAGAGTTTTACTAGCATAATGGATAACATTTAATTTCTTATCAACTCTTTATCCTAGAACAACACCAACAGCATAATCACTAGCATCACACATAATTTCAAAGGGTGGGTTCCAATCAGGTGGTTGAACAACAGGTGCAGAAATCAAGGCTTTCTTAATAATTTCAAATGCTTCTACACAATCATCATAAAAAACAAATGGAACATCTTTTTGCAAGAGATTAGTGAGAGGCCTAGAAATTTTAGAGAAGTCTTTAATAAACCTCCTATAGAAACCAACATGACCAAGGAAACTTCTTATACCTTTGATATCTTTAGGACACAGCATTTTTTCAATAGCATCAACTTTAGCTTTATCAACTTCAATACCTCTTTTGGAGATTTTATGCCCTAAGACAATACCTTCATTAACCATAAAGTGGCACTTCTCCCAATTCAAGACAAGATTAGCTTCTTCACATCTTTGCAAAACTCGATCAAGGTTGCTTAAGCAATCATCAAAAGAAGTTCCGTAAACGGAGAAATCATTCATGAAAACCTCAACAATCTTTTCACAAAAGTCAGAGAATATAGCAGTCATACATCTTGAAAAGTAGCAGGTGCATTACATAAACCAAAAGGCATACGTCTATAAGCAAAGGTACCGAAAGGGCAAGTAAAAGTAGTTTTTTCTTGATCCTCTTGTGATACAGGTATTTGGGAAAAACCAGAATAACCATCTAGAAAGCAAAAGTGTGTATGTTTTGATAGTCTTTCTAGCATTTGATCAATAAAAGGTAGAGTATAATGATCTTTCCTAGTAGCTTTGTTCAACTTTCTAAAATCAATAACCATTCTATAACCTGTGACAATTCTTTGTGGAATCAATTCATTTTTATCATTAGGAACAACGATAATACCTCCCTTCTTGGGGACACAATGAACAGGACTTACCCATCTACTATCAGCAACAGGATAAATTATACCTGCTTCCAGAAGCTTTAGTATATCATTTCTTACCACTTCTTTCATTTTAGGATTCAACCGTCGCTAGTGATCAACAACTGGTTTAGCACCGGGTTCCATATTAATTTTGTGCTGACATAGAGTGGGACTAATGCTCTTAAGATCATCCAGAGTATATCCAATAGCTGCACGGTGCTTCTTCAGAGTTTTCAATAATTTCTTTTCTTCATGCTCTGAAAGGTTAGCACTAATAATAACAGGATATATCTTTTTCTCATCAAGATAAGCATATTTCAAAGTATCAGGTAATTGTTTAAGATCAAACACAGGATCACTCTTGGGTGGTAGAGGATCTCCAAGAGTCTCAACAGGCAAATTGTGTTTCAAAACAGGCATATGTTTAAAGAAAATCTCATCTAATTCCTTTTTTTCATTCATGAACATATCATTTTCATGGTCTAGCAAATATTGTTCTAAAGGATCAGTAGGAGGCACATCAATAGAAGCAAGACCAATAATTTCATCTTTACTAGGCAATTCTTTATCATGGGGTTGTCTACGAAATTTGGAGAAATTAAACTCATGAGACACATCCTCAAAACTTACAGTAACAGTTTCTTTCTCACAATCTATTTTGGCATTAACAGTGTTCAAGAAAGGTCTACCAAATATAATGGGACAAAAATCATCTTGTGGGGAACCAAGAACTAGAAAATCATTAGGGTATTTTATTTTCCCACACAAGACTTCAACATCTCTAACAATCCCAATTGGTGATATAGTATCTCTATTGGCAAGCTTAATAGTGACATCAATATCTTCTATTTCAGCAGGTGCAATATCATTCATAATTTCTTGATATAAAGTAAAGGGAATTGCACTCACACTAGCACCCAAATCACATAAGCCATGATAACAATGATCTCCTATTTTAACAGAAACAACAGGCATGCCAACAACAGGTCTATGTTTATCTTTATCATCAGGTCTAGCAATTCTAGCAGCTTCATCACAGAAATAAATAACATGCCCATCAATATTATCGACCAAGAGATCTTTAACCATAGCAATACTAGATTCAACTTTAATTTGTTCAAGGGGTGTAGGTGTTCTAGTATAACTCTTACGAACCACAGCTGAAGCTTTAGCATGTTCCTTTATTCTAACAGGGAAAGGTGGTTTCTCAATATTAGCAGTAGGAACAATAGGATCGACATTATAAGTAACAGTTTCCTCTTCAGCTTTAATAGGTACTACTATTTTCACTTCAATGGGAGGATGATATTTAAACCACTTCTCCTTAGGGAGATCAACATGAGTAGCAAATGATTCACAGAAAGAAGCTACTATCTCAGAGTCAAGTCCATATTTAGTGCTAAATTCATGAAAAGCATCGGTATCCATAAAAGATTTAACACAATCAAACTTGAGGTTTATACCTGACTCCTTACCTTCATCGAGTTCCCAATCTTCAGAGTTTCGTTTAATTCTTTCCAATAAATCCCATTTGAATTCAATAGTCTTCTTCATAAAAGAACCAGTACAAGAAGTATCAAGCATGGATTGATCATTACGAGAAAGCCGAGCATAAAAATTCTGAATAATAATTTCTCTTGAGAGCTCATGATTGGGGAATTAATATAACATTGACTTAAGCCTCCCCCAAGCTTGAGCGATACTTTCTCCTTCACGAGGCCAAAAGTTATAAATATAATTCCAATCACGATGAACTAGATGCATAGGATAAAACTTCTGATGAAATTCCAATTTCAATCGGTTGTAATTCCAAGTCCCAATATCATCGCATAGCCTATACCATGTCAATGCCTTCTTCTTCAAAGATAAAGGGAAGACCTTCTTCTTGACTTCATCCTCGGGCAAACCTGCAAGCTTAAATAATCCACAAACTTCATCCACAAAGATTAGATGCATATCAGGATGTAATGTTCCATCTCCTGCATAAGGATTAGCTAGTAGTTTCTCTATCATACCCGAAGGAATTTCATAATAAATATTTTCAGTAGGTTCAGTAGGTTGAGGGGCAACTATTTGCTCATCTGGTCGGGGTGAAGATACCCCAAACAAGCCCCTCAAAGGATTATTTTCCATAGCAACAAGTGACAGTAAATTTCAGCACACTATATAAATTTTTCCTTACCAAATTCCACTTACCAAAGGTGCTTCACTCCCCGGCAATGGCGCCAAAAAATAGTCTTGATGACCCACAAGTATAGGGGATCTATCGTAGTCCTTTCGATAAGTAAGAGTGTCAAACCCAATGAGGAGCAGGAGGAAATGACAAGCGGTTTTCAGCAAGGTATTCTCTGCAAGCACTGAAATTATCGTTAACAGATAGTTTTGTGATAAGATAATTCGTAATGAGTAACAAGTAACAAGTGTAACAAAGGTGCAGAAAGGTGGCCCAATCCTTTTTGTAGCAAAGGACAAACCTGGACAAACTCTTATATAAAAGCAAAGCGCTCCCGAGGACGCATGGGAATTATTGTCAAGTTAGTTTTCATCATGCTCATATGATTCACGTTCGTTACTTTGATAATTTGATATGTGGGTGGACCGGTGCTTGGGTGTTGTCCTTACTTGGACAAGCCTCCCACTTATGATTAACCCCTCTCGCAAGCATCCGCAACTACGAAAGAAGAATTAAGATAAATCTAACCATAGCATGAAACATGTGGATCCAAATCAGCCCCTTACGAAGCAACGCATAAACTAGGGTTTAAGCTTCTGTCACTCTAGCAACCCATCATCTACTTATTACTTCCCAATGCCTTCCCCTAGGCCCAAATCATGGTGAAGTGTCATGTAGTCGACGTTCACATAACACCACTAGAGGAAAGACAACATACATCTCATCAAAATATCGAATGAATACCAAATTCACATGATTACTTATAACAAGACTTCTCCCATGTCCTCAGGAACAAACATAACTACTCACAAAGCATATTCATATTCATAATTAGAGGGGTAATAAATATCATTAAGGATCTGAACATATGATTTTCCACCGAATAAACCAACTAGCATCAACTACAAGGAGTAATCAACACTACTAGCAACCCACAGGTACCAATCTGAGGTTTTGAGACAAAGATCGGATACAAGAGATGAACTAGGGTTTGAGAGGAGATGGTGCTGGTGAAGATGTTGATGGATATTGACCCCCTCTCGATGAGAGGATCGTTGGTGATGACGATGGCTTCGATTTCCCCCTCCCGGAGGGAAGTTTCCCCGGCAGAACAGCTCCGCCGGAGCCCTAGATTGCTTCTGCCCAGGTTCCGCCTCGAGACAGCGGCGCTTCATCCCGAAAGCTTCCTTATGATTTTTTCCAGGTCAAAACCCTCCATATAGCAGAAGATGGGCATCGGAGATCTGCCAGGGGGCCCACAAGCCCTAGGGGCGCGCCCGGGGGGTAGGGCGCGCCCCCAGGCTTGTGGCCACCTGGTGGGTCCCCTCTGGTATTTTCTTCGCCCAATATTTTTTATATATTCCAAAATAATTCTCCATAAATTTTCAGGACTTTTGGAGTTGTGCAGAATAGGTCTCTCAGATTTGCTCCTTTCCGGTCCAGAATTCCAGCTGCCGGCATTCTCCCTCTTTGTGTAACCTTGTAAAATAAGAGAGAAAAGGCATAAGTATTGTACCATAATGTGTAATAACAGCCCATAATGCAATAAATATTCATATAAAAGTATGATGCAAAATGGACGTATCAAGAGCCACGAGGGAGCGACAAGCTCACCAGGCGCGCCCCAGGGGAGGGCGCCCCCTGAGCTTGTGGGCCCCTCGTGGCACCTCTTGACCTAATTCCACTTCTATAAATTCCCAAATATCCCCAATATACCAGAGAGCCATCCGAAACACTTTTTCCGCCGCCGCAAGCTTCTATTCTTCCTTTTTCCCATCTGGATGCCTTCTCCGGTACTCTGCCGAAGGGGCAATCGATCATTGAGGGTTTCTATATCATCCTAAGTAGTTCACCACAGACCTACGGGTCCATAGCTAGTAGCCAGATGGCTTCTTCTCTCTCTTTGATCTTCAATACAATGTTCTCCTCGATGTTCTTGAAGTTATATCCGATGTAATCTTCTTTTACGTTGTGTTTGTTGGGATCCGATGAATTGTGGGTTTATGATCTGAATATTTATGAGAAGTCATGGAGTCTTTTCTGAACTTTATTATGCATGATTGTTATAGCTTTGTATTTCTCTCCGATCTATCCGTTTGGTTTGGCCAACTAGATTGATTTATCTTTGGTGGGAGAGGTGCTTTGTGATGTGTTCAATCTAGCGATGCTCTATCCCAGTGACAGAAAGGGACAAGACACGTATTTGTATTATTGCCATTAAGGGTAAAAAGATGGAGTTTATTCATTTGATTGGGTTTACTTTGTCTACATCATGTCACCTTGCTGAAGGCGTTACTCTGTTTTTATTAACGTAATACCCTAGATGCATGCTGGATAGCGGTCGATGGATGGGGTAATAGTAGTAGATGCAGGCAAGAGTCGGTCTACTTGTCTCGGACGTGATGCCTATATACATGATCATTGCCTTTAATATCGTCATAACTATGCGATTTTTCTATCAATTGCCCAACAGTAATTTGTTCACCCACCGTATGCTATGTGTTCGAGAGAGAAGCCTCTAGTGAAAACTATGGCCCCCGGGTCTACTTTTATCATATATATAAAAAACAAAATGTCCTTGCTGGAATTTTTATCTTTTATTTTGTTTTGCAATTTATCTATTTACCTATACAAGATTTGATCCTTGCAAGTAACGAGTTCAAGGGGATTGACAACCCTCTTGCCAGCGTTGGGTGCAAGTATTTGCTTTTGTGTGTGCAGGTGCTGTTCACGAGATTTTGCATGATTCTCCTACTGGATTGATACCTTGGTTCTCACCGAGGGAAATACTTATCTCTACTGTGCTGCATCTTCTCTCCTTTTCGAGGAAAATCCCAACGCACCTCACAAGTAGCAGAGGCCACGCAATACCTGTTGGAGGCAGAGCGGCGGGAGTTGGAGGAAGAGTGGCAAGTGGCAGAACGCGCGTTGGAGGCCGAGTGGCAGGTGGAGTAGCAGCAGGCGACACACCGGTATGCGGTCCAGCAAGTGGCACAACAACCGGTCGAGCTAGCGACGTAGCCGGATTCGGCACTGGCAGCCTTCCGGCAGGCCTTCCCCTGGATGCTGGCGTTGGCGTACGTCGGCCTGACCAATGAGGAGGAGGACGACGATGCCTAGTTTTGCGGTCCTTATTTTAATGTTTTAGTTTTACTTAATGTATGAACTAAAATTTCGCCGAATGTTTATATTTTTTTAATTTCAATGCCTGCCCAATCTGAAATGTGCCAGCCTACGTTGGGCGCACCTACGGGACACCGGACAAAAACACCGATCCAAGCTGACAAAAAAGGGACAAAATCCGTGTCAGTTTGGGTCGGCGCGCTGGAGTTGGCCTTAGGTTTAGAGTTTTGTTTCCTGACGGTGGCGACGTCGACGCCATGCCGCCATGCGGATCAAGAATAAGGTTTCCTAAACTCGTAGTCCACCTCGTCGGCGGCACAGAGAGGAGGGCAGATGATAGTCTGGTCGCTGCTCTTCTGGAGTGGTGGATGTGGTTGTGTTTTCGTTTATGCATGTGGTCTTCAGAGGTGTCTTCTCGTGGAGTGACTACATTTCTTTGTGTCTTCATCTCCTGGCTCCTCCTATTGACTATGTTTGGCCAGCAGGTTAGGTCTTCTTGGATCTGTCCGATTGAGTTCGGAGAGATCCCCCTTTTCTGCAGGATGACAATTTATTTTCCAAATCGTTGTCACTAGCGTCTTTTGGCTCTGGCGATTTCTCGATCACTCGTCAACAACACTCCCGGTTCTGACGGTGTTTACGAGGCCAGAAGAGGAATCGAGTTTCACTCGCGACGCGTCGTCGCCAAATGCAGGAAGAAGATGACTCGATTTTACCAAGGACTTGTGCATTTTTTATTGTAAATGTCCTTGTAAGGGTTGCTCGACTTTAATATATGACCTTTGATCTTTTCCTAAAAAAAAATTGGAATTGCACACTGGTTTTATTTTTTGGAAAAAGACACAGATCAACTATAAAGCTTATCAGAAGCTGCAGCAGTACTGCATTTTGGTGTTGGGTTATTATGGAGGGAGGTTAGGACGATGATTCATTGGATCTAATGTTTTAGAAACATGAATAAGATCTTTTTTTTCTACTTATATATAAAGGTTGGAGTTGATGGCGAGTTTACATGTGGGACCACATAAATAAACAAATATACTTTTATCTGCATGTAGGACTAGCAATATTTCAAGAGATATAATATAACTAAACAAATGTTATTTTTATTAGGTGTGAGACCAATCGCAATTTTTTTTAAAAAATATAGTGCCACCCTCTTGTGAGAATAACACTCTTGTAAAAGTATAAATTATAAATTCAAGTATGTGACTCCAATTCAAAATCATGGTCTTGATTTTAGATTTTTAGTTCTTTTGATCTACCAATTATTTCAATTCTATGGCATAGCAGAAGATGGCAAACGAATTGCAATTTAAATATGATGATAAATGTTGTCCTTATATGTAATCCACAATCTTGTGCATTCAACTTACCCATTCTCATTCTCACACATTTTAAAATTCTAAATGTAATTTCACCATAAATCTTGCAAAGGGCCCACTATGATCGCTCAAGACTCTTTCGTGACTGCAACATGACCTTTCGTTATTTTCGCCATCTTTCTAACCGTGACACGTGTAACGGCCGGAAGACACCTAGCAGTCTAGCAGCTACGTACAGGCCCCTTGTGCACACGCACGGCCAGCGCCTCGCCGATGCTTTCCCAAACCCAAAGCAATGCCGCCGACGGCACGACCGCCGTAGGTCGCCGCGACCACAACTGCACTCTGCGCTTCCATATAACTGAACAAGTTAACCGAGCCTCACCTTTTCACAGCACGACATGCCTTGCCGCCGCACCCCGTCGAGCCGTCAAACACCCACGCTGACCACCGCCGCCGCCGCCGCCCGCCCCAATCTCCCGCCGAGCCCCGCCCGCCGCCAGCAATGGAGGCCCGCCTCCTCAAGACCCGACCGCTCCACGCCATCTTCTCAGACGCCACCATCTCCCGCGCCGCACGCAACCTGTTCGACGCGGTGCCGCGCCCGACCCAGGCGCTCTGCAGCACCTTCCTCTCTGCGCTCTCCAGGAGCTCCTCCCATCAGGAGCTCCTCCAAGCCTTCTCGTCGATTCATCGCAAGGGCGCCGACGTCCCGTCCGGCTGCGTCCCGCTTGTTTTCAAGTCGTGCGCGCTCACCGCATCGTCCTGCCAGGGCAGGCAGGTGCACTCCCATGCTCTTGTCCGTGGGCTGCTTGGGGATGTCTTTGTGCTGACAGCTCTGGTGGATTTCTATGCCAAGAACGGAGACATGGAGTCTGCCGTCAGCGTCTTTGACGAGATGCCGGTGAAGGATCCGATACCGATAAACTGTTTGATCACCGGATATTCGAAATCTGGTGATGTGGGCAAGGCCAGGAGGCTATTTGACGGTATGGAGAGGAGGACATCCGCTTCGTGGAATTCGATGATCGCCTGTTATGCTCATGGTGGGGATTTCCGGGAAGCATTGACGTTGTTTGATCGGATGCTGAGCGAGGGTGCAAGACCAAACGCTATCACCATTACGTCGGTATTTTCGATATGCGCCAAGTCTGGCGATCTTGATACTGGCAAGCGTGTAAGGGCTCTGATCGGTGAGGAGGAATTGCAGAACGTGATAGTGCACACTGCTTTGATGGAAATGTATGTAAAGTGCCGGGCTATCGACGATGCACGTCGGGAGTTTGACCGGATGTCACAGAGAGATGTCGTGTCATGGAGCACCATGATTGCAGGATATGCGCAGAATGGTAGGCCACTCGAATCTCTAGAACTGTTTGAGAGGATGGAGGCAACCGATTGCAGACCAAATGAAGTGACACTTGTTGGTGTGCTATCCGCGTGTGCGCAGTTGGGTTCTGATGAATTGGCTGAGCAGATGGGGAACTATGCTGAGAACCAGAGGTTACCACTTACGAGTTACCTAGGATCTGCCCTAATTGACATGTACACCAGGTGCGGGCATGTTGGAAGAGCCCAGAGTGTCTTCAGCCGGATGGAACAAAAAGGGGTTATCACTTGGAACTCCATGATCAGAGGCCTAGCAATGAATGGCTTTGCAGAAGATGCGATCAGCTTGTATGAAAAAATGGCAGAAAACGGGGTCCAGCCCAACGAGATCACCTTCGTCGCGCTGTTAGCAGCGTGCACGCATGCTGGCTTGGTAGACCAAGGTATGACATTCTTTGAAGAGATGAAGAAAGAACACCATGTTTCCCCTCAAGTAGAGCACTGCGCATGCATAGTGGACCTCCTGTGCAAATCCGGCAGACTGCGGGAGGCGTACAAGTTCATCTGTGACATGGAAGTCAAACCAAACGCGGTGATCTGGACCACGCTGCTCAGTTCCTGCAGAGTCCATGCCGATGTTGAGCTTGCCAAGCTTGCCGCGAGCAAGCTCCTCGCAGTGGAGCCCGACAACTCCTCAATCTACGTCCTCCTGTCCAATATCTACGCCGATGCCGGCCTCTGGGGCGATGTGAGGGAGATCAGGGACCTGATGAGGAGCAAGAACGTGCAGAAGCTGTCTGCCTACAGTTGGATAAAGCTGGATGGTGAGGTGCACAAGTTCCTGGTGCAAGACACATACCACCCGAGATCAGCTGAGATTTACGACGTCGTCCACGGCTTGGGGTTGCTCCTAGACCGAGCCGACTCTGATCCTGACCTGTTAGTTTCAGAGCTCTGTTGAACTTCTATTTTTGACAGCTGAGAGCTCTGTTTTTTTTTTTTTTGGGAAAGAACACAAAGCTTGTGGTTTTTGAGGGAGTTCTTTTACATATCTTGGAAAGGGGGCAAGCCAAATCTGATAGATTCTCGACTCCATAAATACGCTATAAGTATTTCAACAATGTGCAGAAATATTACAAACCCATGAGCAAGCTTCTACCTTACACGACTGAAAAGCTGATTGCACCAAATCTCTTTTTTTTTTACAGAGATTGCATCATATGCAGTTGGAGTGAGTATATGATCTCATATGCAGTCCCAATCCCTTCTCTCTGATTAGCTCCATTCAAACCACAATAACCACAAAAGAATGTAGACTTTCAGACATTTTGCCTCCTCTTTTTAGAATATCCTCCATCATCGAGATACATTTGAGCAATTGATAAGTTGCATCGGACACTTCCAAAAAATCAGTTCTCCAAATAACCCTGACAAATTTGCACTTTAGGAAAAGCAATTACCTTGACAAATTTGCACTTTAGGAAGCAATAACCTTGACAAATTTGCACTTTAGGAAGCAATGACCTCTGTCTTCATCTAATTAAGAGCATATTGGACATCGTGTATCCACTATCATTCCTCTGTTCAGTAGTTTCATTCTTATATGTAGGCTATTACGGGCCAGTCCTCACAGAAAGTGAAGGATTATGCTGGGCATGGGTAAAGTCCACAATTTCATCCAAAATATGCTCCCACTTTGAACACTATCAATTGATGATGAAGCTACTCCGTGTGCAGAGTTCCTGGTTTGGTTGTCCAAGCTGGTTTATCTTCAGAGCATTCCTGGGTCGGAGTTTGGAGAATGACTTGTACATCTTCTTCACTAAAAGTCGATCGGAGCTGTTGTATATCCCATACGCTAGAGGTAGGGTCAATCAAATCTGAAACCTTAGCAAAAATATGGCTGCCTTGCTGAGATGTTACACTGATTTTGTGCAACTCGTTGCCCGCACAACCCATATTCTCTCCCCTCCTTTTTATTTTATCATGATTTCTAGAAAATATGGAATAATTCCTAGATGTTAGTAATGATATGTCATGTGTGCTTATAAAAAATCATCCAGTAATATAACCATTTGTGACAAAAGGCGAGATTCATATGAATAGTACTCAATTGGATAGCATGCACATGATATACATTTGTCTTTTTTGTAGAGTTCACAAGATACTATATTTTGTTATGAGTTTTTGCAGATGCACATTATATGTCATAACTTATATCCATGAAATATTTCAGGATTTTTGAGAACTCCAAAATAAATAAATAAATATAGAGAGAATATGCACAGCCAAATTTACTTTCCGATGCTTCCATCTCCTACTCTCCATATAGTTCCACTTTTCAGCACGTGTACTCCCTTCAAAATACTTCCTTTTTTCACCTTACCTTCAAAATACTTCTCCAACTGTATGAAACACCCCTCTTGTAATTCTTTTTTTTAGGGGAACCCCTCTTGTAATTCGATATTCGATACTCTTTGTTTCACGAGTGTTGGGCCTTCCTTTTTCGGGCCTGGCCCGGTGCCCCGGTGAAGAGATTTGCCTAGAACTTGCCTATTTTTGTTTTTGGTAACCGTAGACTCGCCTCCTATAAGCAGCCCAATTCCCGGCTACAGCGCGAGGCACAGATTGGCAGATTCCCTTTTCGCCTTCCCCTGAACCCGATCGAGCAGACCAATGGAGAAGCAAGCCGACAAGGCCGCGGCGCCGGCCGACGACGGCATCCACGAGGAGTCGCCGGCCTCCGCCCAGAACGGGAGGCCCGGATCCGAGCCGGCGGCCGCACCCGAGGTGGAGGTGCAGCTCTTCCGGCGGGGCCGGGGGCCGGTGGCCGTGTTCCGGTCGCCCCTGGGCGGGTACACGCAGGACCAGCTGGAGGTGGGGGACATCCTGGAGAAGCACGGCCTCAAGTGCGTCTTCGCCTTCGACGCCGCCTCCCGCGCGCGCGGCGTCGCCATCCGATTCAACCCCCGCAACGGCCGCTCCCTCCTCCCCTACGCCGCCGACTCCACCATCTTCCTTGACGGCGAGCCCAAGGTAAGTCGCGATTCCCAGTCCCCTGTGAAATTTCGCGCAGTTTTGTTTACAATGATGTCTTCCTGCCAGGTCTACTGATCTACTCATAGTTAGCAAGTCTTCATATGACGTGTTTGCCTCTTTGGTGATTTAGGATCCTTTGCTGAAGCCCATCACCAAGGTGATGCTCACTGTCTGCGCCATGACACTGGTAGCTGCGGTGTTACTGAAGGAGGCGAAGATGCCCGAGTGGCTTAAGGGAACTAAGCTGGGCAACCTGAAATTCCCACCGTGGGTGCTGGCTTGCATGGCCATTGTGTTCATGAGGCTCCGGAAGAGAACTAGAGATGTCATGAAGAAGATTGGCTGGTCCTCATGAGCAGGTAGCAACAGTTCTACTCTTTGGTCCTCTGTTTTATGATTGAAAGTTTGAAATAATTCCTAGTGTTGGTTCGAATCTCAAGCTGTCGATAGTTCTTATGAGTATAATGTCAGACACAATCGGGTACTGTCCAAACTTATGCTACTCAGGAAGTGAGTTTGTAATAGGTATACCACGTAGTCGGATAGACAGTGACAATTATCGACCGTAGAATGCAAATTATGCTTTAAGGTTTTGCCCTGGATTATCAGTGATAGTATCAAATATGATGATGTGCCTGTGCAGTTTGAGATCGGGTACGTAGCAAAAATACTCGGTGCTTCTGATTAAAAACAAAAATGAACTATCCATCCTTGGTTACCCCTACTTACTACTCATTCCATCCCAAAATGTAAGGCAGGCACATATTCCAAGATTTAGGTTACACTGACCCTAGACCAACGACACATGCTTTTATGTGACACGAAAGCAGCAAGTGATCCTAGCTCTTCTTTTTTTCTTTGACTACAAGGAAGTGATCCTAGCTCACTTTGCTGGGGTAGTGAAATTGAGAGCTCCTATGTCTAATTATTGGTCCGACTTAACCTCAAATTGCATGTGCGCCTTATATTTTGGGTGTAAGGAGTACTTTTTCGAGAAAACGCAAAAGATCTTTGCGTTTCATTGCATTGAAAAGATGGGAGAGTACAAGCCTCCTAGGAGGTGAAAGTTACAAGGGCCAAACGCCTGATCAGTGGACATCCCAGGAGGCGGGCAGCACAACCCTCAGCCCCTGTGCCCCAGCTCGTGCCCAACATTTGGTCTCGTCTTTAATCCTATCGACTAACGTATCGATCGAGGGTCTTGCGTTGTCGAAGACACATTCGGTCCTCTGTTTCCAGATCATCCAGGGGATGAGCATTGTGATGGACTGCAGAGCTTTGCGGAGCGGGCGGGGGGAGCCACCAGTCTAGCAGAGTAGGTTCATTGTCCGGTGGCTGAACAGGTATACGCGCCCAATCCAGAACAATGTGCCAAGTTTGCTTACCAAACGGGCATGCCAGGAGCAGGTGCTGGATGGTCTCCGGGTCTTGATCACAAAGCAGGCACCTCGGGTGATGCTGCAGACCGTGGTGGGCTAGCCGCGCCGCCGTCAAGCATCTGTCTTGGCCATCCAACCAGTGGAAGAATTTAACGCGGGGCGGCGCCCAGCTCTTCCAGGTCAGCTTCCATGAGGGGCAGCGCGTGGATCCCTGGAATGTAGCGGTGTCGTAGCACGACTGCGCTGAGTATGTGCCACTGGCCGTCCATCTCCAGAGCAGCCGGTCGGGTTCATCCGATAGGGCAAAGTGCTGCACGGCCTGCCAGAGCATCAGGTACTGGCCAATCTCGTGTATCCCGAGGACCCCTTGGATGTCGTGGGCCCAAGCATGCCTGGCGAGGCCCTCTGCCACCGTTCTCGTCCTACATTGGCGACGGCGCCCCCGGCCCAGAGAAGCCGTCCGGCTTTGTTCATGAGCTAAGAAACTGGCAGCTTCATGTTGACAATAGCTTGTGCATCATTCATGATTCTGTGTATTTCTTCTAAAAAAATGATGTTGTTCCTTGACCAACTATGGCATGCTAGTGCTTCAACCGTTCAACCTTGTATTTTCATATTTGGTTATCTGAAATTAAGTTTGCCTCGGTTATTCCAGAGAATTTTAACCTAACCGCACTTCAATTTTTGACAGGTTGCTAATGCCAAGCACACTTTTGGCCACTCCTTCCAGTTTGCCGTCAACGTTGGAGATGTACTGGGCAGTGACATACTGCATGTAAATGTTCAGAACAAATACATCTTATAGAGCACTTATATTTGACGTTGCGTTTAGCATATACACGACGTGGTTTGCCAGCGTGGCATTTTTGCTTGTAGCAAGTGTGCATGAATAAAAATAGCCGAACAAACTGATGTGCACTCTGTTTCTGTACATCTCGGATTAGTCCTTTTGTCGAAGCTGCCCAGGTTGATACCCTAAAAAAAAATTGGAGTTCAACTTTGAGTTAAGATAGTAATGACCCTTGATGCAAATAGTCGTTTTGGTGGACGAGCACCTAATAGCTCGGTATCGCATCCGCAGAAGATGCTTTGGGATGGCCTATATCGATGTATTAGTGCGAGGTACAGATAGGTGAGTTCGTTGTATTTATGATGTATTTCATCCACGGAAAGCGACATCTGGGCCACCGTAGTTAATGCACACGACGCGTTTTTGCTGCTTGACTCATGTCTCGTGTGGGCTATGCAGCTGGAGTACCAACACAGGTTTTGGTATAGCAGATACTCATTAAGTATAGTTTATTAAGATTGCAATTACTCTAGAAACACAAATACTTTATGTTTAGGAAAATGTACCTCCATTGCCCACAAATATTTTCATAGTTATGCATGCTCTCTCTCCACATCCAAATATGTTCATCAACCAAGTATTAGGATAAACAGGTTGATTTATGCTCTCTCTCTCCACATTTAAATATGTTCATTAACCAATATGTAGTACTCCCTCCGGTCCTATTTACTCCGCATATTAGATTTGTGTCAAGTCAAACTTTGTAAAGTTTGACCAAATTTGTATTAAATAATATCAACATCCACGATACCAAATATGTATATTATGAAACTACATTTTATAAAGAATCTAACAATATTAATTTGGCATTTGTGAATGTTGATACTTTTTTCTATAAATTTGATCAAAGTAGAGATACTTTACTTCGGGAAAAACTTATATGCAGACTAATAATGACTGGAGAGAGTACTGAGATCATCATTGCCACAACAACAAAATCCGCGGACTTTTTTTTGCGGGTGAACAAAATCCACTAATTTAACTCCATTTTAAGATTTGAACGAAGTACTTACTGAGAAACATCAGGAAGATTTGAACGGAGTAGTATGAAAGAGAAAGGATGTGGGACGAGTGGACGGCATCGTATCAGTAATTGCTCACACTGTTTGGGCTCAGGTCCTCTGCCACCCATGTATGGCACATTTACTCCAACGACCAGCCCATCGTATTCGCTTTGTATTACTGCGAGTTCTGCCGAGACAATTTCCCAGCGGCACATCACGAGGCAGATATGAATGGTCCAGATACCGACACCCAAGGTACTCGTCCGCTGAAAATCCGCTCTGCCCTTGATGATGCTTTAACGAGAAATGTAACTGTTAAATTATTTCTTCTCTCCTCTATCAGTGCTAAATTCAGTACTCAAAATACTGGTTTCCTATCAGCCTGTACCATGGTTTGCTTTGCTGCCTGGCTTGCCGAAGATCACGAAGCTGCGTGGGATGCCAGCTACCGCGGTACACTGCCAGTTTGGCATTTTGGCTGATGTTGCTTGTTCTAGCTGGATTCCGCATATGATTTGCTCAGGCAAACTCGTGGCACCGCAGCTTAGCGCCTTTCTTTCTTATTAACTGCGACACATGGGAAGCCGGATGTACCACAATATGCCATGGTAGCTGAACTATATATGTTGAAGGCCTTCCCAGCCTCTCCACCCAAAACCTGTCTGCCCTTCGCCAGACAGATCATCCTGTATACTCTTCTTCCTTCTGAACTATGTTAATTTGTGGTGGGGTGCAGGGGTGAAAATATCTCTACTCTTATGCTTGCGGAGGGGTATTACTGTATTCTAATGCAACAAATCTTGCTACTCCCTCCGTTCGGAATTACTTGTCGCAGAAATGAATGTATCTAGACGTATTTTAGTTCTAGATACATTCATTTCCGAGACAAGTAATTCCGAACGGAGGGAGTACCTTTGAATGCGAATGGATCATCATTTGCAGTTACAAAAGAAATCACCAGTAATCCCTACAGGAGCACGCTCCATGCTTGAAATGGTGAAACCTATTCCTATCTCTCATAACAATCTCCCTGTCAAAGACCTTAGATATCATCTTGGTATAATCATGGCAGTCCTTGCACACTCTCAAGTTCTTCACGATCCTAATTACCATGCCTTCTGGCAACGTGATAAGACAGAAGGCGAGGGCAAGCTTCTCACTGTGCAAGGAGATCGCACCTTCTTTCTCCTCTTCCTCGATATCGAACAGTACCTCTTTTGTGTTTGCTGCGTACCCTTGCAACCTCAGCTTATGGCTCATCTCCGCAAGCATGGTCTCGATATCCTTGTATCGGGGGTGAGACTTGCTCCCGACGAAGAACTCATGCACCTTGCCATCAACCTCAATGGCACTACACCCAGGCACCTTTTTCACTCCCTTGGACTTCATCATGTTCCGAACTTTGCTGACGCCCTTCCAGTTGTGCGACTCCGCGTATATATTAGACAGCAACACGTGAGCCGCATCATTTTTGGACTCAATCTTCGTGAGCTTGTACATTGCGTGTTTGCCCAGATCAACGTTGTTGTGAATCCGAGAAGCGTTGAGTAGCGCTCCCCAGACACCTTCATGTGGCTCCACTGGCATAGAATTGATGAAATTGACCGCATCATCCAGACGCCCTGCTCGACCATACAAATCAACCATGCAGCCGTAGTGCTCAAGCCAAGGCTCAACTTTGTGCTTATCCTTCATCGAATCAAAGCATGCTCGTCCCTCTTCTACCAACCCAGCCACGGAGCATCCACGGAGCACCGCGACAAATGTGACACCATTAGGCTCCATGCCTGCGCTCTCCATACGCTTGAACAGCTCAAGACACTCCTCCCCCATGCCATTCATCGCGAGGCCACTCAGCGCGCTGGTCCAGGTGTAGATGTTCCTTTCGCTCATGCTCTCGAACACCTCCATCGCCATCGTGACAACTCCACACTTGGAATACATATCCACCAAAGCAGTGCTCAGCGTGACCGACACCCGCATCCCACGGCTGCGCACATAGGAGTGCACCCACATGCCACGCTCTAGTGCACCCATCTGTGCACAGGCAGTGAGCACTGACACCAGCGTCGCCTCACCGACAGCAACCCCAGCCTTCTGCATTTCGTCGAACAGCCCCAAGGCTTCCCTCGACCTGCCCACGCGCACATACCCTGTGATCATGGCGTTCCAGGCGACATGGTCCCGCTGCAGCATTCTATCAAACAGCTCGCGCGCAGTGTCAACATCGCCTCCGGCTGAGAGAGCGCCCAACATTGCAGTGACGCACACCACGTCCGGGCTCGCGATCTCCGCGAAGGCGGCCCGCACGGCGCCCACGTCCCCCAGCGCCGCGTACATGGATACGGCGCCGCTCTGGACGTGCAGGTCCGCTGCATGGCCGTGGCGGAACGCCGCCGCGTGCACGGAACCAGCGAGCAGGCTCACGGCGACATCGGCGGGCACGGGCGTTGCAGAGGCGGCGGCGGCCAGGGAGGTCGCGGCGCGGACGAGGAAGGTGAACGAGTAGTGGTCGGGCGCGAGGGGGAGCTCGCGGAAGGCCGCAAAGGCGAGGCTGGGGCATGGTCCGCGGGCGAGGGCGCGGAGGAGGCCGTTGTGGGCGAGTAGCGTGGCCGGGCGCTGGGGCAGGAGGAGGCGCGCGTAGGAGAGGTGGTCGGAGGAGGCGAGGGAGGCGACGAAGTCGGCGAGGTGGGAGGGAGAGGCGAGGCGGCCAGAGACGAGGAGGTGCGCGTGGATCTCGCGGAGGCGGGACTGGGAGGAGGCCCCGACGAGGGACGGGAGCAGCGTGGCGGAGTCGCGGAGTCGCGCCGCCATCTTGTTCGGAATGTGATTTCAGACATGGAGCAGGAGCACATATATTGTGTGGATTTGTTGTCATGGGTTCGTTCATAGATTTTCAGTTTGTAATGTAGGACTATGTGCAGCATACGTATATAATTTTGGCACATGTACTGAAATTTCTGTTAGGACTATGATCTTTTTGACACAACCAAGTCTAGCAGACTAGCATCCTTTAATCGAGCTAATCGGCATGTGGTAGATAGGTTGGATAGTGGCGAGCTAATCGGCATGTGGTAGATAGGTTGGATAGTGGCGAGTAATCCGCATGTGGATCTAGAGCTCTGACAGCCGTGGAGATGTTGTAACAAAATTCTTGCCTCTCTTGACTTCTTCTATATATGATCCCGATACGTCAATCCCTTAAAAAAAAGAGCTAAACACAAGCTACTTCATACAATTACATATCTGCCAATTTGTATTATTTTGTGGTTTGTTCTTGCAATCCCACCAGCTTAATCCATAATTGGCTGGAGTAGATTTTTCCTTTTTTTCTAAGAAAAATTGGCTGGAGTAGATGACTCCTACGTTGCCGATAGGAGGGCCTATTTGGTACTGTTCCACTTTACCAAAATCAATTCTACTTCATCATATTCATTCTCTATCACAGAGCAGTTATTTTTTTTATTTGGCTTCCAACTAGCTCCAGTTGCAAGAACTTTTTGCATGAAGGGCATGTTGGGGGTTGCGACAGCAAAGGTCTATTGGGGACGAAGGGGTGTCCATTTGTTGATGACAGTGGTGTGTAAATTTCCCCTAACTCCATAAAAACTTTTCGAACTAGAGTTTTTGTTGCACTCTTTGAAGAGTTTCACGAAAAACAGGGAGTTATACCCTAGATTTTGGTTCTTTCTAGACCAGGACATCATGGAGGTATCGTTGGAATTGCCGGGATTTAGACCATTATTATTTTCAATAAATCCTGGGGGAAATCCTAGAAGCTCATATGGCCATTCATGCATGACAGAGGGGTGTGGAAAGTTTAGTCCCACCATGCTAGTGAGGATGTGGAAGACCAGAAAATACGAAGGAGAACCTAGGTACCAGCGCACCCTATATGCAAAAAAATTAGTAATTCAAAAAAAGTTCAAAAAGTTTCGAATCTTTTTGGGTATCAAACATGATCAAATATTGTAGTCGTATAAAAAGATTCGTCGGAGAATGACTTTCATTGTATCCTGGGTCGAAGATTCGACAAAAACATTATATACAAGTACTATACACGCTATATTATCATCATAAACTTGTCTTCTTTGTCTTGAAGTCAATAGAAATCATTTCTTATACCAAAGAATTTATACAGTACAATACCTGATCATGTTTGATTCCAAAAAAGATTTGGAATTTGTTGAACTTTTCTGAATTACTAATTTTTTCGGCGCATATAGGGTGCGTGGGTACCCAAGAGCACAAGTTCCCGTCTGTGGAAGACCAACCTATAAGGTGGGTTGTTTCAAACCACTAAGAGCTTGAGAAGAGAGCACATATACGCACACTCATCCTTTGTCGCCCGCTTCGCCGCGCTAGGACCTATGTCACGCGTGTGTGCTGACTTATTTTTTTCACACAATAAAAAAAGTTGAAAAGTTTTTACCTCTAATGGGAGACGAGTCCGAACGGTCATCGCAAACTGTTTCTATTCCTCTCCCTAGTGAGTGTTCGTTTCTCTTCCACTACCAAGGGGTCAGTTGCAACTCATCTCGCTTATAAGAGGCCGCTCCTCTTTTCAGATGAGACATACTTTATCTCCTACGCGCCTTCGTCCTGGTTCCCAACATTTGCGCCACCTACCGCTTTCACATCTTGCTTCTCAGTGTGCACTAAGAAGTGAGGCAATAAGCTTCTGAAACCCTGCCTCTTGTGATCCAATACAGAGGGACGACCAGGTTTTGGGGAGCGCTTCCACGTGTCTCCTGGATCTTCTTCACCATGGCTACGGATGACTTCTTCCCCGATGTCGACCCCCCTCCCCCCCCCAACATGACGCTCGGTCATAATGTTGCGACTACAAACACTTTTTCCTCCGTTGTATCTGATACGTCTCAAACATATCTATATTTTTATTGTTTGATGCTATTATATTATTACTTTGGAATTCTTTTTATATCATTTTATATTATTTTTTGGGACTAACATATTAATTTAGTGCCTAGTGCCAGTTCCTGTTTTTTTTTCATATTTTTGGTTTTACAGAAAATCAATATCTACGAAGGTTAAAATACCTTGCCGATTTAATACGATTTTTTTCAAGGCACGAATGACCCAAGAAGCTTTGAGCGAGAACGAGAACGAGAAGAGGTAAGATGGGCCCACACGGGTACTTGGCACGCCCGGGCCTAGGGCGCGCCACCTGGATGTGTGGGGCCCACATGCACGGCCTTTCGTCTGTTTCATCGCCATAAATTCCTATAAATACCGAAATCCTTCACCAGTTTTTTAGAGGAATTTTTCCGCCACCGCAAGCTTCTGTTTCATCGAGATCCAATCTGGAGGCCTGTTTTGGAGCTCTGTCGGAGGGGGAAACCATTGCCGGAGGCTTCTTCACTGACCTTGCTCCCTCCATGACCATGTGTGAGTAGTTCCATTAGGACCTTAGGGTTCATAATAGTAGCTAGATCTATCTCTCTCTCTCTCTCTCTCTCTCTCTCTCTCTCTCTCTCTCTTGGATCTTCAGTACCATGTTCCTGTGAGCTACCTGCTACTTCTTGAGCTTGCGTTGGTTTTTCCCTTGAAGAGGAAAGGATGATGCAACAAAGTAGAAATAAGTATTTCCCTCAGTTAAGAACCAAGATATCAATCCAGTAGGAGGAACACACAAGTCACAAATGATCGCACCTACACAAACAAACAAATACTTGCACCCAACGCGATAAAGGGGTTGTCAATCCCTTAACGGTTACTTGCAAGTATGGGATCTAATAGAGATGGATATAAAAGATAAATAAAAGTGCAAAATAAGGTAAAGGTAAATAAATTGCAGCAAGGTATTTTTGGGTTTTTGGTTTTATAGATCTGAAAATAATATGATAAAAATAGACCCGGGGGCCATAGTTTTCACTAGAGGCTTCTCTCTTGAAAGAAAGCATACGGTGGGTAAACAAATTACTATTGAGCAATTGATAGAAAAGCGAATAATTATGACGATATCCAAGGCAATGATCATGTATATAGGCATCACATCCGTGACAAGTAGACCGACTCATGCTTGCATCTACTACTATTACTCCACACATCGACCGCTATCCAGCATGCATCTAGTGTATTAAGTTAACAAGAATGAAATAACGCCTTAAGCAAGATGACATGATGTAGAGAGATAGATCCAAGCAATATGAATAAACCCCATCTTTTTATCCTCAATGGCAATAATACAAATACGTGTCATGTCCCCTTCTGCCACTGGGATTGAGCACCGCAAGATTGAACCTGTTGGGGATATAACCCCACGGTGTAACCCGCCCAGGAGGGGCCGGGTTACATTGTTGGCGACTTAAATAACAAGGCCTTAAGGCAGGCCCAAGAGAGACATGAAGCCAGGAGGCGACTTACGCGATGAGCCGGACGAAGGCCCAAGACCAGAAGATGGTGCGTGACCCGGAAGTGTAAGCCACCCAACGGTGACTTGCTTCACAAGGCAAGGCGACTTAGAACTAGAGTCGTGTGGCGCCCCCGACTCAATCGTACACTAATCATACATGCAAACATGTACGATCAAGCACAGGGACTCACGGGAAGATATCACAACACAACTCTAACACAATTTAAACGGAGGTCCACAATATTACAGACCAGGGATCCGAAGATCCAAATACATAAGTCAGTCATACAAATATTATCTGAGTACAGACATAGTTAGACAAGTTTTGCCTTAAGAAGGCTAGCACAAACAACGACACTAGATCGAAAGGCGTTGGCCTCCTGCCTGGGAGCCTCCGATCCTACTCCTGGTCATCTGGCTCGATCCAGTAGTAAGTACCCTCTGGACCCTCCTGGTAGTAAGCTCCGGTGGTGGCATCTGGCTCCTGGACTCCATCGTCTGATGTATCATCAAGGTGGGGTATATGGGGAAAAGAGAAAGTAAAGCAACCGTGAGTACTCATCCGAAGTACTCAGCAAGCAAGGATCTATACTACATATGCAACATTATCAATGGAGAAAGGCTGTATAAGTGGACTGGGCTGCAGAAATGACAGAATAGAGAGAAGGCCTAGTCCTATCGAAGACTAGCATCTTCAAACATCTTCACAAGGCCATCATCTTGCAGCAGTAGAAGAGAGTAGAATAGCATTTTATTTAGCAAACATGTTGAAGTACAGCTTAAAGATCCTTCCTCGACTCCCAAGCGAGAAAGCGATCCCAAAGCTTCAATTAAGTAACAAGTATCCAGTTTAAGTAGTAGATCGGGATACACAAACTGAGCGTCCTTTACTGTAGGACCGGCTATCGATAGAAGATTCATCCCTGCAGGGGTGCACTACTGTTACCCAACACGCTCGATCAACTCTGGCCGGACACACTTGCTGGGTAATGCCCGTCCTCGGAAGATCAACACGAAACAGCGCTCTACCTAGGCTCGGCAGAGAGGTCAGCACGCCGGACTAACCTATGCACCCAGAGGTCTCGGGCCATCGCCCTGGGCACCCTGCGCGTTGCGAGACTGGCCGGGGTGCAGGCGCGACACTGAACTCGTCAGTGAAGTATCCAGCCCAATCCCGACAATCAGCCCGCACGGTGAATCGTGACGTCAGACGAGCTTTCGGAGAAACGTACTTCGCAGAGGGTCCCATAACCATTATCCCGCGTGGTGGTAGTGCGTATAGGGCGCGTCGACCCACTCAGATCACACACCCAAATCCAATAGGCTCAATTAGTATCAAGTGGAGACAATCAGAGTCTCTGATGCTCCGCCACAATGTCACACTCGAGTGCCCTTCCGGCACACCCGAAATCATAGATCCCCAGCGGGTACCCACCAGGGTGGACCCGCCTGTAACAGAGGTCAAGTAATCGTGTGGTCATAACATCAAGGGGGAAACCCGAGGAATCACCCTCGGTGGATTCCACTCGACGAAACAGTCAGGGTGAACGTATGAGGTATCACCCTCGAGGTTCACACTAGGGGTTGCACGATAGAGTCGTATCGGAAGTGGAGAAGGAGGAATCACCCTCGATGACCATGACCGAACAGCTACACTGCAGAGTATTCATCGGGAGTGCGTTACGAGGTATCACCCTCGGCACTCGATAGTTACTACGCAGAGTCGTACAACTAAGGGGGTGTGAAGTGAGGTGTCGGTCTCTGGTCGACGATCACGTTGATCGAGTCGTCGATGATCAAGCAGGGGCAACAAGGGTAAGGTGGTGGGGTCACTGATGGTTCATTCCAACCTAAACTAAACAGTTTATCATAGGTAGGTAAGGTAGCAATGAACAGGTTACAACAGCAGGCTATGCATCAGAATAGGAGCATACATTAACAGTAGCAAAATCTAATGCAAGCAGGGGAATAGAATGGGCGATATCTGGATGCTCAAGGGGGGGGGGCTTGCCTGGTTGCTCTGGCAAGAGAGAGGGGTCATCAACGGGCTGCTCGTCGGTAGAGAAGTCGTATCCAGATGCAGCGTCGTCGGTCTCGGCGTCTATCGAGAGAGAGAAGGAGGGGGAGAGAAACAATAAATTCACGGCAATAATGCAAACAACATGTATGACATGCCTAAATGATATGCCGGGGTGTTCTACTACCTAACTAAATGATTTAGTTAATTTAGGAATTTATTTGGATTTATTTAATTAAAGTTGGGCACTATTTATTTACTGAAATCGGTCTAAAAGTTCAATGTTCTTATAGCTGCGGGCGTCTGACGGGAATACGGAGGGCGTATCCGGGTTCGTATCGGAATTCTGAGCAAGTTTCATGTATAAAGTATTTTCATCGGAGTTACGGATTATTTAATATGATTTTCTAAAGTTTTTATTAATTTCTAGAATTTAATTAATTATTAAATCAACATTATCCGAAACAGTGCTGCTGATGACATCAACATGACATCATGCTGACATCAGCAGCCATCTGACAGGGTGGGTCCCACCTGTCATAGACTGGTTTGGTTAATTAGGTTTAACTAATTAATTACTGTTTAATTAACACTAACTAGTTAATTAGATTAACCTAATCAGGATTAATTAACTAATTAATTAATTAATTTAATTTTAATTTTTTATTTTTATACATATTTTTTTTACACGTTTTTGGGGGTGGGCCCCCACTGTCATAGGCCCTGGTGGCCAAATGGGCGCGGGCGACGGGCGCTGGGCGCCAGCCCGATACGGCGCAGCGGGCGCGGGCGCGGCCAGGGGCGAGCCCGGGCGCTGGCCACGGGCGCGCGCGCCGGCGTGGGGAGCGGCGAGGCTGGGACGCGGGCGGAGCGGCCGAGCGACGCGAGCGGGCGGTGCGGGGCGCGGGCTGCGTGCGGGGTGAGCTGAGGGGGAAGAGAGGCGAGCAGCGACGCAGAGCGCACGGCGCGGGCGAGCGGAGCAGCAGCGGGCAAGCGAGGCAGGACGCGGGATGGCCGCGGTGAGCGCGAGCGTGGACGGGCGAGGCGAGCATGCGAGGCGGGTGAGCGGGCGCGGTCGCTGCCGCGGGCTACGGCGAGTGGCACAGCGAGCGGTGAGGGGCGACGAGGCCACGGCGTGCATGTGCAGGGGCGAGCCCGGTGCGGCAGACGGCGACGACAGAGGGGAGGGGAGAGGAGGCGGCGGTGCTCACAGGCGCTGCAGGGGAACGAGGGCGGCGAGGCTCGAGGGAGCCGTCGAGGGGGAGGCGTGGACGGGCAGTCCGGCGAGGCGGCGGCGGCGGTTGAGCGCGTCGGGGCGTCGGGGCGCGGTCGGGGACGAGCGCGCGCAGGCGCGGGGCTGGCCCGATTCGGTTCTGGATCGGGTGGGGGGGGGGAGTGAGCGAGGGGGTGGGGCTTTTCTCAGTTTAGTAAATAGTTAGGCCTCATATTGAATTTTGTAAAACATAGGAACTGCTCCAACAAATACTAGGTATTACCTAACACTACCAAAAATTAGTTTGGAGACAATAGGAGCTCCCACAAATTTTACAATAATTCATATGCATTAATCCTCACTGTTTTAATTATGTCAGAGCCACCTAATTATTTTATTATTTGTTGGTTACAATTTTAGACTAGCCTCTGCAATATTTGTTATTTACTGAACATTTTAGTTTTTATGTTGGACAACTTTTATATTTCACTTTCATTTAAATTTGAATTTGACTTAGGAGTTGAAATGCAATATGATGCTAATGATGATTATGCACTGTTAATCTCGCTGACATGTCATTATCAAAAGTGATTACTGTAGCTAATCACCGGGGGTGTTACAAGTCGGTCCCGAGGTATGACTCGACCTGGACTCTTGTAAGCCCAGGTCCTCGACCTGTGTATATAAAGGCAAGTCCCTGTGATGGGTTGACTTAAGTCACAATCGGTCGAGAGCTAGGTTAAGCAATTTCGCTCCCTTGTAATCGATACTCAATCAATACAACACAAAGCAGGACGTAGGCTTTTACCTCGTTGGTGAGGGGCTGAACCTAGGTAAACTCATATCTCTCGTCCCGCTCAACCCCTTTAAGCTAATCACCGTAGACATGACCTCGCACCTAAGTCCTTTCACGAGGGCATCTGCCGTGACAAAACCACGATAGTTGGCGCCCACCATGGGGCCATCGCACGGTGTTTTCGAGTTCTTGAAGGGCACTTTCCCAGGGATCGAGGGGTATGCCGTTGGCAGGATGACTAAGAGTCACCGCGGCAAGCTCTACATCGACGACGCTGGCTGGGGCCCCGAAGCCGACTCAATCGAGTACGGGTACCGGGTCCCCTTTGGCGGGATTCACATCTTCATCGGCAAGATCAGCGGATCAGAGCCTGAGCCGGACATCTGCACCGACCTCGTCGAGCCGGCTCGGCACACGCAACCCGTCCGGATTCAACCCGGCCGGAAGCGTGTTTTCGTCGGTTTCGTGCATGGCACAGATTTTGCGGAGGATTTTGTATCTGGAGGAGAGACTCTCATCTACTCAGGTGGTGAGTCCTCGACCGGAGAGACGGAGTCAATCTATCAGCTTCCAAACGGCGGGCTTGGGGGCTATTCCGATGGTGACAGTATTCCAGACCCCTATGAGCCGCCGTGCCGGGCTGCTATCTTCATGGCCGGCACAGGGCCGGCTCTGAATTCATCAACAACTGCGGCTATGACGTCTGGATCAATCGCCGCTGCAGCAGCCGGGGCGGGCGGCTCAGTTAGGCTGCCGACTCAAGTTTTGTCTGATCTCTTGGGCACTTTGACAACTTTGCTAGCGACTGAGGTTACTGCGGCGAATCAAGCAGAGCGCAATGCAGAGATTGTAAAGATTCAGGCAGAGATCGCTAAGGCCCAGGAGGATATCAACGCAGAGAATACCAGGATGGCAGAGGAACGGGCTCAGATTGCGGCTGAGTCGGAGCGCGTGAGGACAGAAGCTTGGCGTTTAAGTCTGGATCAGAATGCCTCTAACGCGGTTCTTCATAGGAGGCACCAGACCCGCCTGCCTTTGCATTATGAGCCCATGAATCTGTTTAACACACCGGGGGTAGGTCCAAGCATTCCAGATGCAAGGGTGAATCCTCAGTTAAACCCAGATATGCCAGGAAATCGGGCGGCGGCTCAACCTCGCCAGCTTGAGCCGGCACGGAGGGAGGAGTGGCCGCCTAACCCGCCCCCCAATCAAACACTGCCTCAACATTTTCTGACGCCACCGCCAGGGCACTTTTCTAACCCGGTGCATAACATGTTGGCGGCGACCCAGCTGGCGGCTATTCCAATTGATGGTGAGTCACTAGTTGCGGTGGAGACCCGGAACGCGGTTGAACTCCTCCAAACGGCTGTGGCCCAGCAGGCAGCTTACTCATACAACCGTGATCGTGTTCATTCGACCCCTCGCCCGAGTCGTAGTTACAACCGATGCATTGAGTCGCCCATAGTTTCCAGCAGCGAACGGCATCGTAACCCGCCCCGCAATGACAACCTACTGGTCAATGCTCAGGCGATTGTAGATGAAGCCAGAGCTCGTCGTGAAGTGGCGGCGACGGCTCAACAGGGGGCTTATCAGCAGCCTTCGGTGACCCCTTCAACATCAGTAGGGGCGGGGACGATTTCCAAAATGGTTGGAGTGCAGTGTTTAGTGCCGACTTTGCGTAATGAACGTCTGCCCAAAGATTTTAAGGGTCCTCGCAAGATACCCAATTATACAGCTGATCTCCCTCCCGAGGCTTGGATTGAGAGTTATGAATTAGCCATGGAGATGTTGGATGTCAATGATGCGGTCTACGCCAAGTACTTCACCATGATGTTGGAAGGGCCAGCTCGTACATGGTTGAAAGGTTTACCTCCCAATTCTATCATATCATGGGCAGAGTTGAAGGCTCGTTTCATCAAGAATTTCCAAGGGACATGCAAGCAGCCTCTGACGATTGTTGACCTGGATCACTGCGCGCAGCGTGAGGATGAGTCAGCCCACCATTGGGTCCGGCGGGTCTCAACCATTATTCACTCCTCTGATAACATCACGGCGGCTCAGGCAGTCCTAATCTTGGAGAAAAACTATCATTTTTTGCCTCTCAAGCAGAAGCTCGGGCGGCTTAAGCGTTATTGCAATGATATGTGTGAGCTCATGTCGGCTCTCACTAAATATGCAGACTTTGATAATACCAAGGACTCTGATTCTGGTGATGAGGACAAAACCAACAAGGGCAAGAAGAATGGCAATGGTAAGGGTCAGCAGCAGAATGTGGCAGGGCATAATGGCAACAACTAGGGTAACGGTGGCAAGCGCAGACACCCCGACGGTGGGCCAGATCTAGTAGCTAACACTAACACTGGGTACAAGAACCAACGCCGCAACGGTAATGGTAAGCCGCCTTTTGGCGGTGCAAAGCTTTTTAATCTTGAAGCGGCGCTTAATGACCCATGCCCGAAGCATAGTCTTCCTAACAAGCCATCCACTCATGCTTGGAAGGATTGTTGGGTTATGCGAGAGTTCAGGAATTACAGCCTCAGTCAGAATAATGGCAATAACAATGGGCCACATGGCGGGTCAGGTTCTGGTTCTCAAGGGTCCGGCTTTGGCGGCAGTGGTTCAAATTCTGGCTATCAAGGTCAAGGTAACCATGGTGGTCATAACCAACAGTCTGGTCAGGGTAGCCAGCAGCAAAATAATCAGTCAGCATATCAGAGTAATCTAAAGCAGCTTAACGGAGGCCAGTACCACGTTTTTGCCACAAGTCTTTGCAAACGAGATCAGAAGGTTCATAAGCGCGCAGTCAATGCTGTTGAGCCGGCAGTACCTCAATACCTACGATGGTCAGAATACCCGATCACATGGAGTCGGGAGGATCACCCGCCCCGGGTTGAGAATCCGGGTCATCTGGCATTGGTGGTAGCCCCTCAAGTGGGCGGCTATAAGTTCACAAAGGTGCTCATGGATGGTGGTAGCAGCATCAACATCTTATACTACGATACCTTTCGCCATATGAATTTGACTGACAAACATCTCAGGCCGTCTTCTACAGTTTTTCACGGCATGGTGCCTGGTAAGTTGGCTTATCTAGTGGGGAAGATATCGCTGGAAGTGGCTTTTGGTGATGACCGTAACTACAGAACAGAGACCTTGTGGTTTGAGGTGGTTAAAATCAAGACTCCATATCATGCTTTGTTTGGACGACCGGCTTATGCTCGGTTTATGGCTCGCCCTTGTTATATTTACTTGCAGCTTAAGATGCCAGGGCCAAATGGGACGATTGCGGTACATGGTGATCGGAAGATCGCCCTGGAGTGTGAGGAAGGGGATGCAGCTTATGCAGAATCAGCTTGTGCTACTGAGGAGCTCAAGTTTTATAAGGACAATGTTGACCCGGCTGATATGACCCCTCTGAAGAAGCCCACCACTGAGAAAGACCCTCTGTTAAAGTTTAAGTCGGCTGATGATACCAAGCAGGTCGATTTTTGTCCCTGGCGACTCATCGCAGCAGTTCACAGTGGGGGCTAATATGGATCCTAAATAGGAAAGCACGCTCATCGAGTTCATACGTGAGAATCGGGACATCTTTGCATGGAAACCTTTGGACATGCCGGGTGTACCGAGAGAATTCGCTGAGCACACTCTTAATGTGGATCCTAAGTTTAAGCCAGTCAAACAGTTCCTCTGTCGTTTCAATGAAGAGCGACGTAAGGCTATTGGAGAAGAGGTAGCCCGGCTCTTAGCGGCTGGGTTTATTGTGGAAGTTTTTCACCCTGAGTTGTTGGCTAACCCTGTGCTTGTACTTAAGAAAAATGGCACATGGCGTATGTGTGTTGACTACACAGACCTTAACAAGGCTTGTCCAGCTGATCCATTTGCTCTCCCCCGTATCGACCAAATCATTGATGCAACAGCGGGTTGCGAGAGATTATGCTTCCTGGATGCTTATTCTGGTTATCATCAGATCAAGATGGCAGTCAAAGACCAAGAGAAGACGTCTTTTATCACACCTTTTGGGGTTTTCTGCTATGTTTCTATGCCTTTTGGGCTTAAGAGTGCTCAGGCGACTTATCAGTGATGTGTTCAGAATTGTTTTCACAGTCAGATTGGGCACAACGTTCATGCTTATGTGAATGATATTGTGGTCAAGTCAAGGAAGAAGGATACTCTACTTGATGATTTGAAGGAAACTTTTGACAATCTCCGGGTCTACAAAATGATGCTTAACCCGGCCAAGTGTGTTTTTGGCGTGCCTGCAGGTAAACTGTTGGGGTTTCTGGTCTCAGAAAGGGGCATCGAAGCTAACCCGGAGAAGATCAAGGCCATCACTTCTCTTTCTAAACTGGCGTGTGTCAATGACGTTCATCGTTTGGCGGGTCGCATTGTAGCTCTAAGCCGGTTCATAAGCCGCCTGGGAGAGAAGGCAATTCCTTTATATCAGATGTTGAAGAAAACATATCGCTTTGTCTGGAGTGATGCTGCCAATGAGGCGTTTGAGGCACTCAAGAAGCAGTTGGCTGAGCCACCCATCCTCACCGCTCCCATAGACAAAGAGCCTTTGCTCCTGTACGTGGCGGCTAATAACAAGGCAGTTAGCATGGCAGTTTTTGTGGAGTGCAAGGACGTGGGTAAGGAATATCTGATTCAGCGGCCAGCTTATTATGTCAGCGAGGTATTGACGGAGTCCAAGCAACGATATCCACATTGGCAGAAGCTGGTTTTTGGGGTGTTCATGGCGAGTCGCAAGTTGAAGCATTATTTTCTTGGACATCCTATTACTGTGGTCAGTTCTGCTCCTTTAGGCGATATTATTCAAAACAGAGAAGCCACAGGCCAGGTTGCTAAGTGGACAATTGAACTTGGACCTCATAATTTGAAGTATGTGCCAAGAACAGCCATCAAGTCTCAAGCTTTGGTGGATTTCATAAATGATTGGATGGAGTTACAAACACCTGAGGAGAAGCCTGATAATACGTATCGGACAATCCATTTTTGATGGGTCCAGGCAGTTGGAGGGCTCGGGGGCTGGAGTTATTTTGACTTCCCCACGAGGTGACAAATTCTGTTATGTTTTAAGGCTAATGTTTCCTTGTACTAACAATGCAGCTGAGTATGAGGCTTTGCTCCATGGGCTCCGTATGGCTAAGGAGATGAATTTAAGCCGGGTCAGGTGTCTGGGTGACTTAGACCTCGTGGCTCAGCAAGTCTCAGGCACGTGGGACTCTAAAGACCCGCTCATGGCGGCTTATTGCCGGGCGGTTGATAATATTGCTGGTCACTTTAAAGGTTATTAGGTGGATCACCTTGATCGGCGGAAAAATAAGGCGGCTGATGCACTGTCACGGCTTGGATCTCAACGTAAGCTGGTGCCTCCTAATATATTCCTCGATGTGTTGCACAATCCTTCGATCAAGTTACCGTCTAAAGAAGACCTTGCTGTCCCTGACCCGGAGGCGCAGTTGGTGGCAGCTCTTCACGCTATTCCTAACTGGACGTTGCCTTATTTGGCTTATATGACTTGGGGCGAGTTACCCGAGGATGAAACCTTGGCATGGCAGATCACCAGGAGGTCTAAGTCTATGACTATTATCAACGGCGAGTTACACCGATGCAGTGTGACAGGCGTGTTCCAACGCTGTGTTTCTCATGATGAGGGCCGTGAAATTTTATGAGAGATTCATGAAGGTGATTGTGTTCATCATGCCGGCTCAAAATCTTTGGTGGCTAAAGCCTTTCGTCATGGTTTTTACTGGTTAATGGCTCATGTTGATGCAGAGGATATTGTTAGCAAGTGTGATGTGTGTAAGAAATTTTCCAGACAAGCTCATGTGCCGGCTCAGGAATTATGGATGATCCCAATAACTTGGCCATTTGCAGTTTGGGGGCTTGATATGGTCGGACCGTTCAAGAGGTCTAAGGATAAGAAGACCCACCTTCTGGTGGCGGTTGACAAGTTTACGAAGTGGATTGAGGCTGAGCCAGTTAGCAATTGTGAGGCGGCGACTGTAGTTCAGTTTGTTGAAAAGTTGATCTTCCGCTTTTGTTACCCTCATAGTATCATCACTGATAATGGCACCAATCTCTCTAAGGGTGCTATGAAAGAGTTCTGTCAAAGAGAGCATATCCGTCTTGATGTTTCCTCAGTGGCTCATCCACAGTCTAATGGTCAAGCAGAATGGGCTAACCAAGAAATTTTGAGAGGCATTAAGCCCCGGCTTATGGTTCCTTTGGAGCGAACGCCGGATTGTTGGGTTGAAGAGCTCCCTTCAGTCCTTTGGAGTATTAGAACCACCCTAACAGATCAACATGATATACACATTTCTTCATGGTTTATGGCACAAAGGCGATTCTCCCAAGCGATATCCGTCATGACTCGCCCAGGGTGGCGGCTTACATGGAGGCTGATAATGAGACGGCACGTCAAAACGCACTTGATGCTTTGGATGAAGAGCGTGATCTTGCGGTGGCACATTCAGCAATCTATCAGCAATACCTACATCGCTATCACAACCGTAGGGTTCGAAGCCGGACTTTTCAAGAGGGCGACTTAGTGCTCTGTTTGATTCAAGATCAGACAGGGATGCATAAGCTTTCATCACCATGGGAAGGACCTTTTGTGGTCAGCAAAAATCTCAACAACGGGTCCTACTACCTCATCGACATACGATAAAACAAAGATTCCCGCACATCTGAAAAGGAGACCAACAGGTTGTGGAACATTGCTCATCTTCGGCCTTACTACACTTGAGTCCTTGGCTCTCATCATTGTATATACCTTCATCAATGTACATACCTTTTTATGATCAGTATAATAAAGCCAGCATCCCCAAGTTTCGGGGCCTCTGTCATTTCATCTCAAATTTTCTGAGCAAGAGTCATTATTGAATAGTCATAAGGTCATTTGGGGGCTTCCTGCTCAATGAGCATAGCTTTTATAACCCTCTTGATTGGCTTTTATGCCATATTATAGGTCATTTGGGGGCTTCCTACTATATGAGCATAGCTTTTATAACCCTCTTGATCGGCTTTTATGCCATATTATAGGTCATTTGGGGGCTTCCTGCTCTATGAGCATAGCTTTTATAACCCTCTTGATCGACTTTCATGCCATAGGTCGCTTGGGGGCTTCCTGCTCTATGGGCAAGCTTTTATAACCCACTTGATCGGCTTTTATGCCATAACTGGGTTAAACCTGCCTGTTTACAACTTGCTACTCCACCAGGTGACCCGCCGTACTCTTGACAGTCAATCTTTTAAATAAGACCCTGAACTTGTCAAGGTTAAAACGGCGGCTTATGTCACATGAGAGCCGGCTTACAGTAAGCTAGGATAAACTCACCTGTCTGCTGTAGTCTCTCCGCTATGTGGCCCGTTCGTACTCTTAATAGTCAATCTTATCAATAAGACCCTGAACTAGTTAAGGTTTAAACGACGGATTTATGTCACGTGAGAGCCGGCTTACGGGATGATAGGCTTTCATGCCAAGCTTCTTTGAAGCAAAAAATTAAGTTTTTTAAACCAATCTGTTTTGGTCGTGCTTTACAAGCCGGCTTAATAAGTATTTGAATTATATATACTCTATATTTCTGTTTTACAGAAGTTTTTACAGATGAAAAGTTGCCGGGTCATATAGATCCGGGTTAAATTGCTCTACATTGGGCTTGTTGAGGTTATAAGCCACCAAAGTGATCTCTTTCAAAGTTGGATGTGACTATAAGTCGCCCTGGATTGATGGGTTATTTGACCCGCCCTGGATTGTGACTGTAAGTCGCCAGTACAAGACACTGATGGATCTTTACGGATTATATATCAAGCTTTTAAGAAATTCTGGCAAAGTTGAAAGACCACATGTGCATATATAAGGCAAGATCAGAAAGATCAAGTCGCTGAAGCATAGTCGGCATAACATGCTCGAAGGCATGATGAGGCAGATAAAAGTTTTAACTACGCTATTACATGGCTGCAACAGAGCCCAAAAATTCCTCAAAGTTTTTTCATAGTTGAATCACCCATCTAAGCCGGTCTCTGTGCCATCTGGGTTAGACCCCGCCGGGTTGCTATCATCATGGCACCTTGAAGTAGAGGCCTCCGGGTCACCCCGTGCCGATTCTTCGTCATCTGCCATCTGGAGAGTATCCGATGTCTAGTCGATGCCAGTTAATGCTTCAAAGGTGGCTTCATCGTTAAGGATAACAGAAGGATCAAGGTCAGGGGCAAAAGTGTGCTTATGCCTTGGAGGAGTTAAGTCCACGATCTCATGAGATGGCGGCTTGATACGAGTGTTATTACTGTCATAAGCCGCCTGATATTTGGACATATCCACCTCTTGCGCAAGTTGACACGCCAGAGGCCGCATCTCCCTAGCACATTTGGCAAAGTCTGCTTCTTCGAAGACCAAGCCATCGTCATTGAACTCTGGACACCCGTTGGCCATTTCTGTCGGGTCTAGCTTTGATTGCCAAGCCTTAGCCCGGCTTAAGGCATTAAGGGCTCCTGCGCGGTTGGCTGATAGCTTTATTTCTTCAATCTGTGATGGCACAGTTGACAGGTGTTCCAGCACAGTCTTGATAGCAGTTGGAGGCTTCTTAAAACTTGCTACGGCCACAAGGGTTTGCAGGCTCCCACAATAAAGTTGCTCCGTTAATGAGTAAACAGCTTTAAGCTTCAACAACATGTTTTGGCCAAGGTTGGCACTCCTGACACCTGTCATACAGTTGCAAAACAAGTTAGTTGAGTTAGCAATCAAGTATTTTGAGTCGCCAGGCGGGTTATAACATTTGCATTGATGTATGACTAGCTTCAATTGAGTACAAGTTTTAACTTACCAAAGATGGCGGCTGTCATTTGGGATATATGCTGTTTTAAGCCGGCAAGCTCGTCAGTAACCGGCTTAAGTTGCTTCTCAGTCTCTTCCGCTCTTTTCAGCAGTGCAGCTTTGTCAGTTTCCCAGGTATTTTTTTCTGCATCAAAGTTTGCCTTGAGCTTTTCAATATCTTCCAATGAAGATTTCAGTTTTGACTCAGCTTTGATGGTCTCAGCCTGTTGCAATTCCACATTTTTTTTCAAATCGCCAAGTTGTGACTCTTTCAGACTTAATGTTTCCTACCAGAAGGATTTGAAACCATATTTGCAGTTCAATATGGGTCAGATTTATTCTAATACTATTGTTCAAGTCCCAAGCACATTGCAAGCAATATACTTGGCACTTGGGGGCTAATGTAGGTCATTTCAAATTATATTTTGACCCGGCTCAGCAATAAGCCGCCCCTTGGCGGCTACATTCTTTTATGGTGAGTAATCACGAGACCCGCATTATCTTTTCAAGATAACCCGGCCCTTGGGGGTTACGCGCGGTTCTTTAAGATGCATATTTTGAAAACCCGGCTCATCTTATTAATATAAGCCAACCCTTGGGGGCTACGCGCGGTTCTTTAAGATGCATATTTTGAAAACCCGGCTCATCTTATTAATATAAGCCGGCCCTTGGGGGCTACGCGAGGTTCATTCAAAGTTGATATTTCGAACACCCGGCTCATCTTGTCAGGACAAGCCGGCCCTTGGGGGCTACACTTTGAAATTTTTCATAAAGTCTCGACCATACTCAACATTTTTTCCTATACTTAAGACTTGGGGGCTACATGAATATGTATATATGTTAAGGCGGAAAGGGGTTAAATACATACCTCATATCTCTGTTTCATCAGATTCACTAAGTCGGCCTCCATGTCACGGCTTGTGTGAAGGCGGATTAGATAACCCGTGTGCAACTCGCCTGCGCTGAACGATGCATAGTTCTCCAAATCCAGTTTTGTCTTGCCTTTGTCAAATAAAGGCACCTCTTCCTTGGCTGAGTGCTTGGCTAGTGCTGCGGAGGCTTCGGGTGCTTTAAAGGCAGAGCCAGTAATGGCAATTTCATCAACTTTGTCAGCAGCTGGGCTCTTATCAGTTGACTTGGCAGGAGAGGTAGGCTTAGGATTTGGCGGGTCATGACTGGGCGCCGGGTCAACATCAATGGCCATAGGCTCAATAGCTGCAGCATTAGTCTGTGGAGGCGGGTCATCTTGCTAGTTGGTAGGATCTTCGGGATTCTGGATTAGGACCTCAGGGTCTCCAGCACCTGCTTCTCTGGCTCAGAAGCCTCGGGGGCCTTGGAAGAACCGCCCACCTTCTGTTTTTTGACGGCTTTGGCCTTGGCCCTATGACAAGGATATGCAAGCGTATAAGTATGTGACAAACAAATCTTTATCAACAAATGAAAATACTTACCCTTGGGCGACAATGAAGGCAGTAAGCTATGTTCTAGTTGAGTCGCCAGAGGATGGAGGCGTTCCCTGATAGTTTGAGTCAGAAGGATTAAGAGGTTGACGCATGAGACCGGCTTGTGGAAGTGATAGAGTTGGGCTATGAGGCACCTCATTGCGACGCTTTCGGGGAGCCGGTGTGTTGGATAAGCCTGCCACAAGATCTTCAGAGCTGCCACTCTGGGTCAGGCGCTTTGACTCATGCTGATGTTTCTTCAAAAGAAAATTGGGGTCCAAATGAGCAAGAGGATGAGAAAATCTTGCTTTCCGGATGACCCACTATGTTTTCTTTCTTGGCAAAGGTTCTGAGTCGGAGGAGACAGGAATTACCTCTGCTGCATCGGTGTGGCTCGTCTCCACTTCATCCTGAGAGGAATCAGCATCAATAAGTTGCATAAAGAAAAGACCAAGGGAGTCAGGTTCTACCTCCGACTCATCTAGCTCGAGAAGTTCTTCTACCGTTTGTTTCTTACGGCACCCCGTGCCACGAGACTTCCCTCCTTTAGTTTTCTTAGTGGGCGGGGCGGCTGTTAGTTTCTTCCTCCAGAAGGGAGAGTCGGCCTGTTTACATATATATTAGCAGCAATTTGAAGAGAATATGAAGTACAAGAGATAAATAAGCAAGATGAAGATTTATTCAAAGTACTTACAGTAGGAGCCGGGTTAAGAGTGCAGAAAGGGTTTAATCCCGCTTTACTGCAGTTTTCTAGAGACTCCCCAAGCAGCGTCTTGACTGTGTCATTGATCTCTTTGTCAGTCAGGCGGGTTTGGTTGTAACGCTGTGGGTCCCTCGTATCGCCAGTATATTGGCACATTAAGTCGTCGCGCCGACTCAGTGGCAAAATCCTCCATGCGACCCAGCAGCGGACCAGATCAACACCAGTTAAGCCGTTGGCAATCAAAGCCCTTATCTTTGAAAAAATGGAGGCATACTGGGCGCGCTCTGCGGTAGTCAATCGACCTGGGAGCTCGGTGCTGGTGCTGAGCCAGTAGGGGCGATAACCCGGCAACGGAATTTCTCCAGCTGGAGAGGTATCTTTGCAATAAAACTAGGTATAATTCCAGTCCCTAGGGTGGTTGGGCAGTGCAGCTGAGGGAAAGGTTACATCTCTCCGTCTTTGAATAGGAACACCTCCAAGTTCTAGACTGGGCCCGTCTGTCATTTCAGTTTGGCGGTTGATATAGAAGAAATCCTTGAAGAGATCAATAGTGGGCTCTTCTTGAAGGTACACCTCACAGAATTCTTGAAAGTGGCATATGTTGGAGACGGAGTTGGGACCGATGTCTTGAGGATGAATATTGTAAAAGTGCAGAATGTCCCGGAAGAATTTTGACCCGGGTGGTGAAAAGCCACGGAGGAGGTGATCCGAAAAAATAACAACTTCACCCTCTCCGGGTTGAGGGGTAGTTTCAGGGCCAGGAACCCGCCAGTGAATAACATCTTTAGCTGGCAAAACCCCCATGTCCACATATTCATTTAGCGAGAGCTCGGAGACTCTGGAAGCAACCCAGTCGCAAGAAGTGGGAGTCATAGTCATGGTTGGCCGGGTTAAAAAGCTGCGGCCAAGGAATAAAGGTATGGCGGGTTAATATTACAATGATAATCCACCTAAGTGATTGCAATGATGTTTCAGCAGCAGCAAGCCAGTTATGGTTATAAGATTAATCATTATGATGAATCATGGAGAAGTTATAAGCCGCCCTAATTAAGAGGGTAAGGCGACTCTCAGATTGATTGAGATATGGCAGGTTAAGTTATGACAATCTAAGCCGGCTAGATGCTCGCGGGTTACAAGTTCATTGTTAAGCCGCCCAAAAGAGAAGGGCGGGTCAATTATCTACGGATACAGGATTGCTAAATTTTGCTAAGTATGGGGTAAACATGTTTCACAACTCACGACTATAATTTTGGATCTATGGCAGTTCAGAAAAGGTGAATAATTGCTAAACCTAAAAAACAGAGACGGATGAACTAGCAGACTGTATATAGATTTCTGAAGAGGAAACGATCCATCCAAGATGTGAGATGGGTGCTAAACTGCTACCGCATTACTCCTACAACATTTTTTGGATGGAAACATGGAGTTTGGTTAAAGCTAAGATAAGCCAAGATGAACGCCGATGAACTACAAGAACTGACATGACCTAATGCAGATCTGAGGGAGGAACAGAACGGAACCTGATGATATTGGAGAAGAGAGGGTGCGTGCCGCTGAATTCTGGTCCCAACAGGTTGATGCAGCGGCCACGGCTGGAGCGGACGGCGCAGTTCGATGAGGACGGCGGAGCTCTAGTTGCGGCGAGCGTCGAGAGTAAGAAGAAGAATGGGAACTAACGGGGGTAAAAAGTTAAAAGGCAGACCCCCCGTGCCTATTTATAAAGGGAAAAATGGAACAGTGAAAAGGCAGGCCTGAAGATCGAGGAGGCGTCATAATTATCACAACGAAGGGGGCGCCTCGATTCTCGGAATGGCTGGTTAATGCAAAAGATCCGTTGTGACGTCATAAGATTTTTCTGCATTTATTTAAGATGACATCATCACTTTGTATGGCGGGTCATGAAGATCTGTTCAAGGTTAATTTATGAAAAGAATTAAAGAAGACTCACCAACCAGAGAGTTAAGATTGACATGAACAAGTTCAAATCAATCTGGGGCCTAATGTTGGGGATATAACCCCACGGTGTAACCCGCCCAGGAGGGGCCGGGTTACGTTGTTGGCGACTTAAATAACAAGGCCTTAAGGCAGGCCCAAGAGAGACATGAAGCCAGGAGGCGACTTACGCGATGAGCCGGACGAAGGCCCAAGACCAGAAGATGGTGCGTGACCCGGAAGTGTAAGTCGCCCAACGGTGACTTGCTTCACAAGGCAAGGCGACTTAGAACCAGAGTCGGTCCCGAGGTATGACCCGACCTGGACTCTTGTAAGCCCAGGGCCTCGACCTGTGTATATAAAGGTGAGTCCCTGTGACGGAATCGATCGAGAGCTAGGTTAAGCAATTCCGCTCCCTTGTAATCGATACTCAATCAATACAACACAAAGAAGGACGTAGGCTTTTACCTCGTTGGTGAGGGGCTGAACCTGGGTAAACTCGTATCTCTCATCCCTCTCAACCCCTTTAAGCTAATCACCGTAGCCATGGCCTCGCACCTAAGTCCTTTCACGAGGGCATCTGACATGACAAAACCACGACAGAAGCCATTACAAAGCACCTTTCCCATTGCAAGAAAAATCAATCTAGTTGGCCAAACCAAATCAATAGATCGGAGAGAAATACAAAGCTATCTTAATCATGCATAATCTGATCATAAACCCACAATTCATCTGATCTCAACAAACACACTGCAAAAGAAGATTACATCGAATAGATCTCCAAGAACATCGAGGAGAACATTGTATTGAAGATCAAAGAGAGAGAAGAAGCCATCTAGCTACTAGCTATGGACCTGTAGGTCAGTGGTAAACTACTCACACATCATCGGAAGGGCAGCAAGGTTGATGTAGAAGCCCTCCGTGATCGAATCCCCCTCCGGCGGAGTACCGGAAAAGGCCCTAAGATGGGATCTCATGAGAACAGAAGCTTGCAACGGCGGAAAAGTATTTTTGGTGTGCCCTCTGGTCTATGGGGAATATTTGGGTATTTATAGAAGAAGAATTAGGGTTAGAGGAGCCACAGGGGCCCCACAAGCTTGGTGGCGCGCCCTGTGAGCTTGTGGCCCATCCATGGCCCTTCTGGCCTCCTCCCGAAGCTTTCAGGGTGTCTTGTGGTTCAAGAAAAATCGTCAAAAAGTTTCGTTCCGTTTAGTACTGATTTTCTGTAAAGACAAAAACAAGGAAAAAACAACAACTGACACTTGGCACTAGGTTAATAGGTTAGTCCCAAAAAATGATATAAAATAGCATAATAATGCATATAAAACATCCAAGATGGATAATATAATAGCATGGAACAATAAAAAATTATAGATACGTTGGAGATGTATCACTACCTCACATGATCGGGATCAATTCATGGATGTTGTTGTTGAGATATGATGAATTGTCACTTTATGATCATATTGTTCATTGAATACAATTGAATCTTTTGAGGTTTTCTTGTTGTATGATTAAATAGCTTTGCATGCTCTCTGATCTATCTATCTATCTTCTTTGGCCAAGTTTGATGGGTTTTTCTTTAGAGGGAGTGGTGCTTTGTAGTGAGTTCAATCTTGCGGTGCTCTAACCCAGTGACAATAAGGGCCAATACGTGTATTGTATTGTTGCCACTAAGGATATTACGACGTGTCTCGTCATATTGATTGATGTTTTGATGTCTATAATATTGTTTGAAATATGCCCTAGAGGCAACAATAAATTGTATTATTTATTGTTTTCCTAAATCCTTGCCGCCACACACCGCGCAGTTCGCCTCCGCACACGATGAAACAGGCATCGCTGCACACCTCGCAGGCCGCCTCGCCCGCGCCCGACCGCGCGACTGAGCATTGACCGGAGCCACGATTGCTCGTGCAGCGCCACCACCTCGTCAGCGTGTCGATGTAGCAATGGCATGTCGCCATCCCTCCCAAGGAGCAACCCGCCAAAATCAACTAGAACCGCTCTTAATTGAGCCTGTCCGCCGAAAATTTGGTTGGAATCGAGACCGACACGATGGATCTTGGTCGTAATGGAGACTATTCGAGCGGTTGGACTTGAAACTTTTCTCCCGCCAACCGTCTTTTCTAAAGGTGAGCTGTAAAATTTGCCCCGGATCCTGAATATTTGAGGTATTGAAGGCTTTTTTTAAGGCTTCCCTAAAAAATACGGGTCAGCCGATTTTGAGGGATCTGGCTGGGTTAGTTTTTCCACTCAAAACTGTAAAAGAGCGGTTATTTTATAGTTTTGGATCTTTTAAGGGACCCGCAAATCGCCTCGTCTGCTATAATAATCGTTGTTTTATGGGACCGAGGAGAAAAATCATCCCGCGCTGGTCCCACAAAACGGCCCGTCCTGGATTTTTTTTGGGTGGGGGGAGGGGGCAGCTTATTTCGGCCCTCCGACTGCATATGTCCAATTTCCCCCCTCCGTTTTTCGTTTACTCTATATATCATGCGCCTTGGCGGGTGGCACTTTCAGCTTGTGCCCACCATTCCGTCGCCGCCGCCTCTCGTTCTCGTTTCTTGCAGCCCCCCCCCCCCGCGTCGTTGAAAAAATCCGCCGCCCTCCGCCGCATCTTCTCCACCAATTTTGGAGCTTGGGGGTTGTCAATCTTTCCCGCGGGCTCGTAGCTGCCGCTCCCATGGATCTGGCTAGAGTTTTGCGCGGGGCCTTGTTGTAGGCGGATCCGGCTACTCCGACACGATTGAGCGGCAGAATCGTCCTTGCAGCTGCCGCGCATGCCGACGTCACGAGTTTGGGGCCATGGGAAAGTAGGTGTGACTAATTTGCTTCGGGCTAACTTTGGTGAAGAGAGCTCGGTTACGCGGATTTGCTACCAGCCAAAGGTAATCTCTCTAGTCGTTTTTCGTGTGTTCTAATTGTAGGTGACGGGCGATATGATTAATTTTGCTACCGATCAAAATTTGTAGATGGATGATTGGAGTTCATCATCGTCATTTTCAGAGTTGGATGATTCCAACATAGAAGAGATACTTTTTGACGACGATGTCGATCACCTCATCTTGTTGCTTCTCATCAAAAAAATTGAGGCCGGCAAGAAGAGAAAGCGCCAAGGATCGACGGTTGGCTGTCTTTGCATTTTGTGCAACCAAGCTCTCGGCCATTCCATGCTCATGAAGGATTACTTTGTCGATATACCGACCTATCCGTCTCACCTCTTCTATAGGCGTTATCGAATGCGTAGATCTCTTTTTGTTCACATTGTAGAAGTTTGCGAGGAAAACTCTCATTTTTTCACTCGCCGGAGGAATGCCGCCGGTTTGCTTGGGTTTAGTTCACGCCAAAAGATATCGGCGGTAATGAGAGTGATAGATGGCATTCTGGCTGACTACACTGATGAGTATCTTCACATTGGAGAGATGTCGCGCTCAAATGTCTGCGGGTGTTTGCCAAGGTTTTGATCCAGGTTTTTGGTCTCGAGTATCTCCGAGCTCCCAATGAGGACACAAAGAAGTTGATGGCGATGCATGATGCAAGATAATGACCGGCCATAAACGTAATCCCACGATAGTGCTCGAGGCCGTGGTTTCACATGACTTGTGGTTTTTGCATTGCTTCTGTTGCCGGGATCTCTCAATAATATTAATGTACTGCAGAGATCACATATTTTTGCTCGACTTTCTAGTGGAGAAGCTCGGGCTTGCAACTACATAGTCGAATGGACTTGACTATACCATGGGGTATTATCTTGCCGATGGTATTTATTCTTCATGGTCAACATTTGTGAAGACCATCAGTGAGCCAAAAAGCAAGAAGCAAAAAAATATATTCTCAAGCACAAGAAGCATGCCCAAAGGATATTGAGAGGGCATTTGATTTGTGGCAAGCTCCGTTTGCCATTGTTTGAGCTCACTTCTGAGATAAGAAATCTCTCTCAAATATCATGACTGCATGTGTAATTCTACACAACATCATTATCGAGGATGAGAGGGATTAAACTTTTTCTATAACAATATTGGTAGACGTGTCAAGCCTGACAGGAACCAGATCAGATCAATGCATTTCTTGAGGCCTACTAGCAGATTAAGGATAATACTTCTTCTTCGGTAGAACCCCCCTAATTACAATGACGGCTGAGATCGTCCCATACCCCTTCATTAAAAAGGGCAGGATCATCCAGCCACTTAAAAATTCGCCGTGCGCGCGTGATGGGCCTATACGCGGCGACGGGCGGGGTTGTATACGGCTGCGCGCGCGATGGGCCTGTACGCGGCGATGGGCGGGGTTGTATACGGCTGACGTGTGCTACGTATGCTCGCGTTGGGGGGGGGGGGTTAGTTGTACGAGGCGCATCGCCCGGTGGTCATTTTGTTATTTGTTTTTTTAAAAAGAACCCGCCAGGCCCGCGTGGGACGGGTGAACGCGAGACGCGTCGCCAGGCCGCGTCGTGCTGCGACAGTTCCCGATGCCGCCACGCCGTCTCCCAAGGCGAATAAATGCCGGCGTAATGCTACTTCTTGAGCTTGCGTTGGTTTTTCCCTTGAAGAGGAAAGGGTGATGCAGTAAAGTAGAGATAAGTACTTCCCTCAGTTAGAGAACCAAGGTATCAATCCAGTAGGAGGTACAAGCAAGTCTCCAATCTATGCACCTGCACAAACAATCAAACACTTGCACCCAACATGATAAAGGGGTTGTCAATCCCTTCACGGTCAATTGCAATGGTGAGATCTGATAGAGATAGATATAAAAGATTACTAAAACGTAAAACAAAAAAAAGTAAATAAATTGCAGCAATGTATTTTTGGGTTTTTTTGGTTTAAAGATCTGAAAATATATGATGGAAAATAGACCCGGGGGCCATAGGTTTCACTAGAGGCTTCTCTCTTGAAGGCAAATAATACGGTGGGTGAACAAATTACTGTCGAGCAATTGATAGAAAAGCGCAAAGTTATGACGATATCCAAGGCAATGATTATGCATATAGGCATCACGTCCGTGTCAAGTAGACCGAAACGATTCTGCATCTACTACTATTACTCCACACATCGACCGACTCCTGCCTGCATCTAGAGTATTAAGTTCAAGAGAACAGAGTAACGCATTAAGTAAGATGACATGATGTAGAGGGATAAACTCAAGCAATATGATGAAAACCCCATCTTTTTATCCTTGATGGCAACAATACAATACGTGCCTCTCTACCCCTACTATGTCACTTGGTGATGACACCGCAAGATTGAACCCAAAACTAAGCACCTCTCCCATTGCAAGAAGAACCAATCTAGTTGGCCAAACTAAACTGATAATTCGAAGAGAAATACAAAGATATCAAATCATGCATATAAGAATTCAGAGAAGATTCAAATAATATTCATAGATAATCTGATCATAAATCCACAATTCATCGGATCTCGACAAACACACCGTAAAAGAATATTACATCGGATAGAACTCCAAGAACATCGAGGAGAACATGGTATTGAAGATCAAAGAGAGAGAAGAAGCCATCTAGCTACTAGCTATGGACCCGTAGGTCTGAGGTAAACTACTCACGCTTCATTGGAAGGGCAATAGGGTTGATGTAGATGCCCTCCGTGATCGAATCCCCCTCTGGCAAATCGCTGGAAAAGGCCCCAAGATGGGATCTCACGGGTATAGAAGGTTGCGGCGGTGGAAAAGTATTTTCGTGGATGCCTCTGATGGTTTTGGAATATTTGGGAATTTATAGGCCGAAGAATAGGGTTAGAGGAGCTCTGAGGGACCCACAAGGCAGGGGGCGCGCCCTGCACCCTTGTCGTCGCCTCGAGACTCCTTTGCCTTGGTCTCCAAGTCCTACGTGTGTCTTCTGGTCCAAGAAAAATCATCGTAAAGTTTTATTCCGTTTGGACTCCATTTGATATACCTTTTCTGCGAAACTCAAAAACAAGGAAAAAACAGAAACTGGCACTGGGCTCTGGGTTAATAAGTTAGTCCCAAAAATAATATAAAATAGCATATTAATACATATAAAACATCCAAAATAGATAATATAATAGCATGGAACAATCAAAAATTATAGACACGTTGGAGACGTATCAAGCATCCCCAAGCTTAATTCCTGCTCGTCCTCGAGTAGGTAAATGATAAAAACAGAATTTTTGATGTGGAATGCTACCTAACATATTTATCCATGTAATTTTCTTTATTGTGGCATGAATATTCAGATCCATAAGATTCAAAAGAAAAGTTTAATATTGACATAAAAACAATAATACTTCAAGCATACTAATAAAGCAATCATGTCTTCTCAAAATATCATGGCCAAAGAAAGTTATCCCTACAAAATCATATAGTCTTGCTATGCTCCATCTTCATCACACAAAGTATTAAATCATGCACTACCCCGATGACAAGCCAAGCAATTGTTTCATACTTTTGATGTTCTCAAACTTTCTCAACTTTCACGCAATACATGAGCGTGAGCCATGGATATAGCACTTTAGGTGGAATAGAATATGGTGGTTGTGGAGAAGACAAAAAGAAGGAGATAGTCTCACATCAACTAGGTGTATCAACGGGCTATGGAGATGCCCATCAATAGATATCAATGTGAGTGAGTAGGGATTGCCATGCAACGGATGCACTAGAGCTATAAGTGTATGAAAGCTCAAAAGAAACTAAGTGGGTGTGCATCGAACTCGCTTGCTCACGAAGACCTAGGGCAATTTGAGGAAGCCCATCATTGCAATATACAAGCCAAGTTCTATAATGAAAAATATTCCCACTAGTATATGAAAGTGACAAAATAGGAGACTCTCTATCATGAAGATCATGGTGCTACTTTGAAGCACAAGTGTGGAAAAAGGATAGTAGCATTGCCCCTTCTCTCTTTTCTCTATTTTTTTTTATTTTGGGCTCTTTGGCCTCTTATTTTTCTTATTTTTTTATTTTATTTTTTGTCCGGAGTCTCATCCCGACTTGTGGGGGAATCATAGTCTCCATCATCCTTTCCTCACATGAGACAATGCTCTAATAATGATGATCATCACACTTTTATTTACTTACAACTCAAGAATTACAACTCGATACTAGAACAAATATATGACTCTATATGAATGCCTCCGCCGGTGTACCGGGATGTGCAATTACTCAAGAGTGACATGTATAAAAAATATGAATGGTGGCTTTGCCACAAATACGATGTCAACTACATGATCATGCAAAGCAATATGACAATGATGAAGCGTGTCATAATAAACGGAACGGTGGAAGTTGCATGGCAATGTATCTCGGAATGGCTATGGAAATGCCATAATAGGTAGGTATGATGGCTTTTTTGAGGAAGGTATATGGTGGGTGTAATGCACCGGCCAAAGTTGCGCGGTACTAGATAGGCTAGCAATGGTGGAAGGGTGAGAGTGCGTATAATCCATGGACTCTCAACATTAGTCATAAAGAACTCACATACTTATTGCAAAAGTCTATTATCTATCAAAACAAAGTACTACACGCATGCTCCTAGGGGGATAGATTGGTAGGAAAAGACGATCGCTCGTCCCTGACCGCCACTCATAAGGAAGACAATTGATAAATAAATCATGCTCCGACTTCATCACATAACGGTTCACCATACGAGCATGCTACGGGAATCACAAACTTTAACACAAGTATTTCTACCAATCCACAATTACTCACTAGCATGAATCTAATATCACCATCTTTATATCTCAAAACAATCATGAGGAATCAAACTTCTCATAGTATTCAATGCACTTAATATGAAAGTTTTTATTATATCCCTCTTGGATGCCCATCATATTAGGAATAAATTCATAACCTAAGAAAATTACCATGCTGTTTAGAGACTCTCAAAATAATATAAGTGAAGCAAGAGAGTTCAACAATTTCTATAAAATAAATCCACCGCCGTGCTCTAAAAAGATATAAGTGAAGCACTAGAGCATATTGCCTAGCTCAAAAGATATAAGTGAAGCACATAGAGTATTCTAATAAATTCATGATTAATGTGTGTCCCTCTCAAAAGGTGTTTACAGCAAGGATGATTGTAGCAAACTAAAAGGCAAAGATTCATATCATACAAGACACTCCAAGCAAAACACATATCATGTGGTGAATAAAAATATAGCCTCAAGTAAATTTACCGATGGATTGAAGACGAAAGAGGGGATGCCTTCCGGGGCATCCCCAAGCTTAGGCTCTTGGTTGTCCTTGAATATTACCTTGGGGTGACTTGGGCATCCCCAAGCTTAGGCTCTTTCCACTCCTTATTCCATAGTCCATCAAATCTTTACCCAAAACTTGAAAACTTCACAACACAAAACTCAACAGAAAACTCATGAGATCCGTTAGTATAAGAAAATAAAATCACCACTTTTGGTACTGTTATGAACTCATTCTTTATTTATATTGGTGTAATATCTAATGTATTCCAACTTCTCCATGGTTCATACCCCCCGATACTACCCATAGATTCATCAAAATAAGCAAACAACACAAAGAAAACAGAATCTGTCAAAAACAGAACAGTCTGTGAAGATCCAAATTTTTCTAATACTTATTTAACTCAAAAATTCTAAAAAATAGGACAACAGAGGAAATTTGTATATAAATCTTGTGTAAAAAATTCAGAGATTTTCGTCGCTTCTGTGAATTATTAAAATTCTGTAACTGAACACAAAAGTTTCTGTTTTTCAGCAAGATCAAATCAACTATCACCGTAAGCCATCCCAAAGGTCTTACTTGGCTCAAACACTAATTAAAATACCAAAACAAAATTAGTAAAGAGATAATAATGTTTATTTTATTCAAGAACAAAATCAAAACAAAAAACATAAAAATAAAATTGGGTTGCCTCGCAACAAGCGCTATTGTTTAACGCCCCTAGCTAGGCATATTGCAATAGATCTAGGTATTGTCATCTAACTCCTTCTTAATCAAGTCTCCCAAGACCTTTCTTAACAAATCCTTCTTTTTCCTTCCTTTCCCTTATAGTAGGTGAATTCAATTCATGAAAAGGACTTTGATTAGTGATTTTGACATTCATAAACCCATAGTCGGGATCATCACCATATATATCATCATATAAAATGCGTATCTTGTTTTTAATTGGTTCCCTAGTCATATCTTCCAACCAATCATCATTAAATCCAACATAAATCCCCCGAGTTATGCAATCAAATTTATCATAAGTATCAAGGTAAAGGGCTTGAGTAATTTCCAGATAGGACACTCTCCTCCTAAGATTGTCGCTGTAAGATTGATAATCTCTAGATTCCAAGCTACGCAAAGTTTCTTTATCATGAAGTATTTCTTCAATCGGAGGATGTTCAATATCTTTATTATAGAAAGCAAAAATCTCCTTAGCGTCTCGTACTATAAAATCAAATTCTCGCATAAGAATAATAGTGGCAATCTTTTTAGCCTTAGGATGATGGATCTTGGGAAGTTCATAAAATATCTTTTGCAAAGCGGGGTGGATGTGCACAAATTTTCTTTCTAATTTATCAATAAGCATCAAAATAGCATTCGCATAGCAATTTGTATCAAGCAGGATAGATCTACTAATAGGCAAGGTTCCCGTACACTCGAAGGATTCTTGAATAACACTTTTCCCAATAATATTACCGTCTCCCACATGAAAAGTTTTTGCATTATAATTAGGGGGAGTTCCAGTTTCATGATCTAAAGAACAAGAACCAAGTTTTTCCTCAAGATTTATGCCAGTAATATTCTCAAAATTTTCAACGATAACCTCCCAGATTCAGACATGGTGGCAACAAACCGATCTAGCAAATTGGCAAACAAAAAGCAAACGAAAAGACGAACGGAAGAAGGGCGAATAAAAAGGCAAATCTTTTTGTGTTTTTCTGAAAATCGTTTTAGAAGTGGGGGAGAGGAAAATGAGAGGCAAATGGCGAATAATGTAATGCAAGAGATGAGAGTTTATGATGGGTACTTGGTAGGCTTGATGTAGACCTCCCTGGCAACGGCGCCAGAAATTCTTCCTGCTACTTCTTGAGCTTGCGTTGGTTTTTCCCTTGAAGAGGAAAGGGTGATGCAGCAAAGTAGAGATAAGTATTTCCCTCAGTTAGAGAACAAAGGTATCAATCCAGTAGGAGGTACAAGCAAGTCTCCAATCTATGCACCTGCACAAACAATCAAACACTTGCACCCAACGCGATAAAGGGGTTGTCAATCCCTTCACGGTCAATTGCAATGGTGAGATCTGGTAGAGATAGATATAAAAGATTACTAAAACGTAAAACAAAATAAAAGTAAATAAATTGTAGCAAGATATTTTTGGGTATTTTTGGTTTATAGATCTGAAAATATATGATGGAAAATAGACCCGGGGGCCATAGGTTTCACTAGAGGCTTCTCTCTTGAAGGCAAATAATACGGTGGGTGAACAAATTACTGTCGAGCAATTGATAGAAAAGCGCAAAGTTATGACAATATCCAAGGCAATGATTATGCATATAGGCATCACGTCCGTGTCAAGTAGAACGAAACGATTCTGCATCTACTACTATTACTCCACACATCGACCAACTCCTGCCTGCATCTAGAGTATTAAGTTCAAGAGAATAGAGTAACGCATTAAGTAAGATGACATGATGTAGAAGGATAAACTCAAGCAATATGATGAAAATCCCATCTTTTTATCCTTGATGGCAACAATACAATACGTGCCTCGCTACCCCTACTATGTCACTAGGTGAGGACACCGCAAGATTGAACCCAAAACTAAGCACCTCTCCCATTGCAAGAAGAACCAATCTATTTGGCCAACTAAACCGATAATTCGAAGAGAAATACAAAGATATCAAATCATCCATATAAGAATTCAGAGAAGATTCAAATAATATTCATAGATAATCTGATCATAAATCCACAATTCATCGGATCTCGACAAACACACCGCAAAAGAATATTACATCGGATAGAACTCCAAGAACATCGAGGAGAACATGGTATTGAAGATCAAAGAGAGAGAAGAAGCCATCTAGCTACTAGTTATGGACCCGTAGGTCTGAGGTAAACTACTCATGCTTCATCGAAAGGGCAATAGGGTTGATGTAGATGCCCTCCGTGATTGAATCCCCCTCCGGCAGATCGCCGGAAAAGGCCCCAAGATGGGATCTCACGGGTACAGAAGGTTGCGGCGGCGGAAAAGTATTTTTGTGGATGCCTCTGATGGTATGGGAATATTTGGGAATTTATAGGCCGAAGAATAGGGTTAGAGGAGCTCCGAGGGACCCACAAGGCAGGGGCACCCCCCTGGGGCGCGTCTTGCACCCTTGTCGTCGCCTCGGGACTCCTTTGCCTTGGTCTCCAAGTCCTACGTGTGTCTTATGGTCCAAGAAAAATCATCATAAAGTTTTATTCCGTTTGGACTCCGTTTGATATTCCTTTTCTGCGAAACTCAAAAACAAGAAAAAAACAGAAACTGGCACTGGGCTCTGGGTTAATAAGTTAATCCCAAAAATAATATAAAATAGCATATTAATGCATATAAAACATCCAAAACAGATAATATAATAGCATGGAACAATAAAAAATTATAGATACGTTGGAGACGTATCACGTAACTCTGGCGCCCCCAGCCCACCACCCGCTGCCCTCCACTGGCCATAAATCCCCTCTCCCCCGACGCCCTCCTCCACTCCACCGACGCCCCCCCTTCTCCACTCCCCCGACGCCCTCCTCCACTCCCCCGGCGCAGATCTCCTTCCGCGACGAGCATGGCGTCCAGCGGTGCCGGCAGCAGCGGCGGCCCTTCGCCGGGCAGCAGGTGGCCGACGAGCTTGGGCACGCTGGAGACGGACGAACTCATCCGTCTCGGGCTCATGTCGGCTACCGAAAGCCTTTAGAATCACGGCCGATGGGTACCCGACGAGGGGTGGCGGCGCGGCGCCAGAGCAGCTCCGCCGCCACGTCGGCAGCCGCTGGAACCCAGACGGTCGGCATGCCTTCTGGGACGGCAAGGACTTCTGGTCCGTCGTTACCGAGCACCGGCGGGCGGCGAGGCGGTGGGGTCTGGCACCCGCGGCGACTGCTCCCCCTCTCCCTCCCGCCATGCAGATGCCGGCCGAGCAGGCCGCCGAGCGCCGGCGGGCGGCGAGGAGGCAGGGTCCGGCACCCGCGCCGACTGCTCCCCCTCTCCCTCCCGCCACTCCCCCTCTCCCTCCTGCCGTTGAGATCTGGCCGAGCAGGTCATCCTGCGCGAGGAGGGCGACCCCGACGACGCCCCCGGCTACCTCATAGCCTTGCGGGCGTCGGAGGCGGAGGCGGCGGCGGCGGCGAGGGAGGCCGCAGAGATGCAGGCGGCGTTGGACGCTGCACCGGCAATGGCGGCGACGGACGCTACAGCGGCAATGGCGGCGGAGGACATCGACGACGGCGATGGTGACGCGGGCGACGATGACACGGGCGATGGTGACGCGGGCGATGGCGGTGCGGGCGAGGTCATCGACCTCGCTGACTCGGACGACGAGTAGACTAGGATTAGTTAATGTTTAATTAGATTAGGATTAGTTAATGTTTAATTAAGTTTCATAATGTTTGAATGTAATATGAATGATGTTTTGTCATGTTTAATGAAATATCGTTATGGTGAATGTAAGTTTTTTGCTGAGAGTATGCAATACGTTGAATGCAATTTTTGTTTTTGAGAGAGTGCAATACGAATTGCTCCTTTGTCGGTTGCCATATCGATAGCATGCACCATCACCAAAAATTTAGCCGCAAACGCGTCAGTCGAGTTTTAATATCTTTTAAAAAGTTGGACACCTATAAAAAAAGTTCATCATTCCGACAAAAAGTACGTTGAAATTGAGAGAAAATGCTTGTAATCATTTTAAATCTAGATTTATAAAACAATTCATTGATTAAGGGAAAAAGCCGTGCTATTTTTTAGACTCTGACCATTCGAAGTGAATGAAAAAATAGAAATGATAGAAAATAAAAAAATTGAAAGAGACGAAAATCAACGTGTGAAAAAAGTTTGCATCACGTCCGGGCACTATTTTATGGTTTTTCGGCTCGGAAAATAGTACAAAATGCATACAGTGTCAAAACGCGACAAATTTTGGCATGCATGCTTGGCATGGTAAATCTAGCTCGTGAAAAAATCTGAGCCCGTTTGGCGGATACGAAGAGGAGACATGCATCCAGGGATCCGTTCCCCCCCTTACCGAAACCGCTGCGTTCCACATGATGTACCTGAGCGCAATCACGGAATCTACCCAACTTTTGGCAGGGCATGTGGGGCCCCACCCCGGTACCCCACGCCAAAAATGAACGAAATCCGACACCAAACGCACATTGCGTCACGTCCGGGCACTATTTTAGGGTTTTTCGGCTCGGAAAATCATAGAAAATGCATACAGTGTCGAAACGCGACAAAATTTGGCATGCATGCTTGCCATGGTCAATCTAGCCCATGAAAAAAATGTGAGCCTGTTTGGCAGATGCGAAGAGGAGACATGCATCCGGGGATCCGTTCCCCCTTACTGAAACCGCTGCGTTGCACATGATGTACCTGAGCGCTTTCACGGAATGTACCCAACTTTTGGCAGGGCGTGTGGGTCCCCACCCCGATACACCACGCCAAAAATGAACAAAATCCGACACCGAATGCACATTGTGTCACGTCCGGTCAATATTTTAGGGTTTTTCGGCTCAAAAAATAGTAGAAAATCCATATAGTGTCGAAACGCGACAAATTTTGGCATGCATGCTTGCCATGGTCAATCTAGCCCATGAAAAAAATGTCAGCCCGTTTGGCAGATGCGAAGAGGAGACATGCATCCGGGGATCTGCTCCCCCCTTACCGAAACCGCCGCGTTGCACATGATGTACCTGAGCGCTTTCACAGAATGTACCCAACTTTTGCCAGCGCGTGTGGGTCCCCAACCCGATACACCACGCCAAAAATGAACGAAATCGGACACCGAACGCATGTTGCGTTATGTCCGGGCAATATTTTATGGGTTTTCGGCCCAAAAAATCATAGAAAATCCATACAGTGTCAAAACACGACAAATTTTGGCGTGCATGCTTGCCATGGTCATTGTAGCCTGTGAAAAAATGAGCCCGTTTGGCAGATGCGAAGGAGAGACATACACCCGAGGGTCCATTCCGCCCATACCGAAACCACCGCCTTCCACATGAAGTACCTGAGCGCTTTCACGGAATGTACCCAATTGTTGTCAGCGCGTGTAGGTCCCCAACCCGATACACCATGCAAAAAATGAGCGAAATTGGACACCGAACGCACGTTGCGTCACGTCCGGGCAGTATTTTAGGGGTTTTCGTCCCGGGAAATCGTAGAAAATCCATACAGTGTCGAAACGCGATGAATTTTGGCATGCATGCTTGCCATGGTCAATCTAGCCCGTGAAAAAAATGTGAGCCCGTTTGGCGAGTGCGAAGGAGAGACATACACCCAGGGATCCGTTCCTCCCTTACCGAAACCGCGCGATGGACATGATGTACCTGAGTGCAATCACGGAATCTACCCAAATTTTGGCAGGGCGTGTAGGGCCCCACACCGGTACCCCACGCCAAAAACGAACAAAATCCAACACCGAGCGCACGTTGCGTCACGTCCGGGCACTATTTTAGGGTTTTTTGGCTCAGAAAATCGTAGAAAATGCATACAGTGTCGAAACATGACAAAATTTGGCATGCATGCTTGCCATGGTCATTGTAGCCCATGAAAGAAATGAGCCCATTTGGCGGATGCGAAGAGGAGACATGCATCCGGGGATCCGTTCCCCCCTTATCGAAACCGCCGCGTTGCACATGATGTACCTTAGCGCTTTCATGGAATGTACCCAACTTTTGGTAGGGCGTGTGGGTCCCCACCCCGATACACCACGCCAAAAATGAACAAAATCCGATACTCACCAATGCAAAGAGGCGACTTAGAAACCAGAGTCGGTCCCGAGGGTATACCCCGACCTGGACTCTTGTAAGCCAGGGCCTCGACTGGTATATAAAGGTTGAGTCCCTGTGACGGATATGATCGAGAGCTAGGTTAAGCATTCCGCTCCCTTGTAATCGATACTCAATCAAACAAACACAAACGAAGACGTAGCTTTACCTACCCGGTGGGGGCTGCTGAACCTGGGTAAACTCGATCTATCTCCATCCCTCTCAACCCTGTTAAGCGTAATAAACCGTACCATGGCCTGCACCATAAGTCCTTTCAACGAGGCATCTGACTGACAAACCCGACAGAAGCCCATATCAAAGCACCTTTCCCTATTGCCAAGAAAAAATTCATCTATTGGGCAAACAAATCAATAGATCCGGAGAGAACTACAAAGCTATCTTAATCATGCATGAATCTGTCAAAACCCCATCATCTGATCTCAACAAACCTAACTGCAAACAGAAGATTAACTCGAATAGATCTCCAAGAAAACATCGAGTGGAGGAAACATTGTTATGAAGATCAAAGAAGAGAGACAGAAAACCCATCTAGCTATAGCTAATGGACCTGTAGTTCAGGGTAAACTACTCCACACATATCATAGGGCAGCAGTTTGATGTATAAGCCCCTCGTGTCGAATCTCCCCCTCCGGGGACAAAGTAACGCGAAGAAAACGCACTAAGATGGGTCTCATGAAACCAGAAGCTTTGCCGCGAAGGGGACGGAAGGAAAAAGTATGTTTTGTGTGTGCCCTCGGTCTATGGGAATTATTGGGTATTTAGAGAAGAAGAATTAGGGTTAGAGGAGCCACCAGGGGCCACCACAAGTGTGGTGGCGCCCCGCTGTGAGCTTGTGGCCCATCATGGCCGTTCTGGCCTCTCCTCCCAAAGCTTTCAGGGTGTCTTGTGGTTCAGAAAAATCGTCCAAAATTTCGTCGTTTAGTATGATTCTGTTAAAGACAAAAACAAGGAAAAAAACAAACACACTTGGCACCTAGGTTAATAGGTTGTCCCAAAAAATGATATAAAATAGCATAATATAATATAATAAAACTCCAAGAATGGATTAATAATAGCATTGGAAACAATAACAAATTATAGATACGTTGAGATGTATCACTACATCACATGATCGACGGGATCAATTCATGGTGGTGCTGTTGACGATAATGATGAATGTCACTTTATGATCATATTGGTTCATTGAATAACAATTGAATCTTTTGAGGTTTTCTTGTTGTATGATTAAATTTAGCTTTGCATGCCTCTCTTGTCTACTATCTATCTCTTTGCCAAGTTTGATGGGTTTTTCTTTAGAGGGAGTGGTGCTTTGTAGTGAGTTCAATCTTTGCGGTGCTCTAACCCAGTGACAATAAGGGCCAATAACGTGTATTGTATTGTTGCCACTAAGGATATTACGACGTGTCTCGTCTATTTGATTGTGTTTTGATGTCTATAATATTGTTTGAAATAGCCCTAGAGGCAACAATATTGTATTATTTATTGTTTTCCTAAATCCTTGCCGCCACAACACCGCCAGTTCGTCGCCTCCGCACACGATGAAAACAGGCATCGCTGCACACCTCGCAGGCCGCCTCGCCCCCGCGCCGAACCGCGCGACTTGGCATGTGAGACCGATAGTCCCGATTTCTCTTCCGCCCACATCGTCAGCGTGTCGAGTAGCAAATGGGGCATGTCGCCATCCCCCTCCAAGGAGCAACCCGCCAAAATCAACTAGAAACCGCTCTTAATTGAGCCTGTCCGCCGGAAAATTTGTTGGAACTCGAGACCGACACGATGGATCTTGGTCGAATGGAGACTATTCGAGCGGTTGGGACTTGAAACTTTTCTCCCGCCAACCGTCTTTTCTAAAGGTGAGCTGTATAAAATTTGCCCCGGATCCTGATATTTAGGTATTGGAAGGCCTTTTTTTTAAGGCTTCCCTAAAAAATACGGGTCAGCCGATTTTGAGGGATCTGGCTGGGGTTAGTTTTTCCACTCAAAACTGTAAACAGAGCGGTTATTTTATAGTTTTGGATCTTTTAAGGGACCCGCCAAACGCCTCTTCTGCTATAATAATCGGGGTTTTTTATGGTACGAGGAGGAAAAATCATCCCGCGCCTGGTCCCACAAAACGGCCCAACGTCTGGATTTTTTTTGTGGGGGGAGGGGCCAGAGCTTATTCGGCCCTCCGACTGCATACTGCAATATTTCCAATTTCCCCACCTCCGTTTTTTCTTTTACTCTATATCCTCATGCGTCCTTGGCGGGTGGGCATTTCAGCTGTTGCCCACCATTTATTCCGTCGCCCTCGCCTCTCTTCCGTTTTCTTTTCCCCCACCCCCGCGCTTGTCGGTGTGTCTCCCGTGTTAAAAAATCTCCGGCGCCCTCCGCCGCATCTCTCCACCAATTTTGGACTTGGGGGTTGTCAATCTTCCGCGGGGGCTCGTAGCTGCCGCTCCCATGGATCTGCTAGTTTTGCGCGGGGCCTTGTTTAGGGATCCGGCTACCCGACACGATTGGCGGCAGAATCGTCCTTGAAAGCTGCACACGCCATGCCGAGTCACGAGTTTGGGCCATGGAGGAAAGTGGTGTGTTACTATTTGGCTTCGGGCTACTAATTGGGTGAAGAGAAAGCTCGGTTTAGCGCGGATTTGCTACAGCCAAAGGTAATCTCTCTAGTCTTTTTCGTGGTTCTAATTGTAGGATGACGGGCGATATGATTAATTTTGCTACCGATCAAAATTTGTATATGGTGATTGAGTTCATCATCGTCATTTCCAGAGTTGGATGATTCCAACATAGAAGAGATAATTTTGACGACGATGTCGATCACCCATCTTGTTGCTTCTCATCAAAAAAATTGGGCCGGCAAGAAGAGAAAGCGCCAAGGATCGACGTGGCTGTCTTTCATTTTGTGCAAACCAGCTCTCGGCATTCCATGCTCTGAAGGATTACTTTGTCGATATACCAGACCTATCCTCCGTCTCACCTCTTCCTATAGGCGGTATCGAATGCGTAGATTCTCTTTTTGTTCACATTGTAGAAGTTTGCGAGGAAAAACTCTCATTTTTTCACTCGCGGAGGAATGCCGCCGGTTTGCTTGGTTAGTTCACGCCAAAAGATATCGGCGGTAATGAGAGTGATAGATGGCATTCTGGCTGACTACACTGATGAGTATCTTCACATTGAGAGGATGTCGGCATAATGTCTGGCGGGTGTTTTGACCAAGGTTTGACCAGGTTTTGGTCTCGAGTATCCCGAGTCCCAATGAGGAACACAAAGAAGTTGATGGCGATTGCAATGAATGCAAGATAATGGACCGGCCATAAACGTAATCCCACGATAGTGCTCGCGGCCGTGGTTTCCACATGACTTGTGGTTTTTGCATTGCTTCTGTTGACCGGGATCTCAATAATATTAATGTACGCAGAGATCACATATTTTTGCTCCGACTTTCTAGTGGAGAAGCTCGGGCTTGCAACTACATAGTCGAATGGACTTGACTATACCATGGGGATTATCTTGCGATGGTATTTATTCTTCATGGTAAACATTGTGAAGACCATCAGTGAGCCAAAAAGGCAAGAAAGCAAAAAAAATATATTCTCAAGCACAAGAAGCATGCCCAAAGGATATTGAGAGGGCATTTGATTTGTGGCAAGCTCCGTTTGCCATTGTTTGAGCTCACTTCTGAGATAAGAAATCTCTCTCAAATATCATGACTGCATGTGTAATTCTACAAACATCATTATCGAGGATGAGAGGGATTAAAATTTTTTCTATAACAATTGGTAGACGTGTCAAGCCTGACAGGAACGATCAGATCATGCATTTCTTGAGGCCTACTAGCAGATTAAGGATAATACTTCTTCTTCGGTTAGAACCCCCCTAATTACAATGACGGCTGAGATCGTCCCTACCCTTCATTAAAAAGGGCAGGATCATCCAGCACTTAAAAATTCGCGTGCGCGCGTTGATGCCTATACGCGGCGACGTCTTTTTCCACTCCTGCGCGCGCGATGGGTTTCTGTACGCGGCGATGGCGGGGTTGTATACGGCTGACGTGTGCTACGTATGCTACGCGTTGGGGGGGGGGGGGTTAGTTGTACGAGGCGCATCGCCGGTGGTGTCATTTGTTATTGTTTTTTTAAAAAGAACCGCCAGGCCCGCGTGGGACGGGTGAACCGAGACGCGTCGCCAGGCCGCGGCGTGCTTGCGACAGTCTCCGATTGCCGCCACGCCGTCTCCCAAGGCGAATAAATGCCGGCGTAATGTACTTCTTTTGAGCTTGCGTTGTTTTTTCCCTGAAGAGGAAAGGGTGATGCCAGTAAAGTAAGTAGATAGAGTACTTCCCTCAGTTAGAGAACCAAGGTATCCAATCCAGTAGGAGGTACAAGCAAGTCTCCAATCTATGCACCTGCCACAAACAATCAAACCACTTGCACCAACATGATAAAGGGGTTGTCAATCCCTTCACGGTCAATTGCAATGGTGAGATCTGATAGGATAGATATATAAAGATTACTAAACGTAAAACAAAAAAAGTAAATAAATTGCAGCAATGTATTTGTGGGTTTTTTTGGTTTAAAGATCTGAAAATATATGTGGAAAATAGACACGGGGGCCATAGGTTTCACTAGAGGCTTTCTCTTGAAGGCAAATAATACGGTGGGTGAACAAATTACTGTCGAGCAATGATAGAAAGCGCAAAGTTATGACGATATCCAGGCAATGATTATGCATATAGGCATCACGTCCGTGTCAAGTAGACCGAAACGATTCTGCATCTACTACTATTACTCACACATCGACCGACTCCTGCCTGCATCTAAGTATTAAGTTCAAGAGAAAAGAGTAACGCATTAAGTAAGATGACATGATGTAGAGGGATAACTCAAGCAATATGATGAAAAACCCAGTCTTTTTATCCTTGATGGCAACAATACAATACGTGCCTCTCTACCCCTACTATGTCACTTGGTGATGACACCGCAAGATGAACCCAAAACTAAGCACCTCTCCCTTGCAAGAAGAACCAATCTAGTTGGCCAAACTAAACTGATAATTCGAAGAGAAAATACAAAGATATCAAATCTGCATATAAGAATTCAGAGAAGATTCAAATAATATTCATAGATAATCTGATCATAAATCCACAATTCATCGGATCTCGACAAACCACCGTAATTAAAAGAATATTACACATCGTATAGAACTCCAAGAACATCGAGGAAGAACATGGTATTGAAATCAAAGAGAGAGAGAAGACATCTAGCTACTAGCTATGGACCCGTTAGGTCTGAGGTAAACTACTCACGCTTCATTGGAAGGGCATAGTGGTTGATGTACGATGCCCTCCGTGATCGAATCCCCCTCTGGCAAATCGCTGGAAAAAGGCCCAAGATGGGATCTCACTGGTATAGAAGGTTGCGGCGGTGGAAAAGTATTTTCGTGGATGCCTCTGATGTTTTGGAATATTTGGGAATTTATAGGCCGAAGAATAGGGTTAGAGGAGCTCTGAGGGACCCCAAGGCAGGGGGCGCGCCTGCACCCGTGTTCGTCGCCTCTCGAGACTCCTTTGCCTTGGTCTCCAGTCACTACGTGTGTCTTCTGGTCCAAGAAAATCATCGTAAAGTTTTATCCGTTTGGACTCCATTTGATATACCTTTTCTGCAAACTCAAAAAACAAGGAAAAAAACAGAAACTGGCAATGGGCTCTGGGTTAATTTAGTCCCAAAAATAATATAAAATAGCATATTAATACATATAAAACATCCAAATAGATAATAAATAGCATGGAACAATCAAAAATTATAGACACGTTGGAGGACGTATCAAGCATCCCCAAGCTTAATTCCTGTCTCGTCCTCGAGTAGGTAAATGATTAAAAACAGAATTTTGTATGTGGAATGCTACTAACAATATTTATCCATGTAATTTTCTTTATTGTGGCATGAATATTCAGATCCTAAGATTCAAAAGAAAAGTTTAATATTGACATAAAAACAAATAATACTTCAAGCATACTAATAAAGCAATCATGGTCTTCTCAAAATATCATGGCCAAAGAAAGTTATCCCTACAAAATCATATAGTCTTGCTATGCTCACTCTCATCACACAAAGTATTAAATCATGCACTACCCACCGATGACAAGAACCAAGCAATTGTTTCATACTTTGAGTTCTCAAACTTCTCAACTTTCACGCAATAACATGAGCGTGAGCCATGGTAGAGCATGCTTTAGGTGGAATAGAATATGGTGGTTGTGGAGAAGACAAAAAGAAGGAGATAGTCTCACATCAACTAGGTGTATCAACGGGCTATGGAGATGCCCATCAATAGATTCAATGTGAGTGATAGGGATTGCCATGCAAACGGATGCACTAGAGCTATAAGTGTATGAAGCTCAAAAGAAACTAAGTGGTGTGCATCGAACTCGCTTGCTCACGAAAGACCTAGGGCAATTTGAGGAAGCCCATCATTGCAATATACAAGCCAAGTTCTATAATGAAAAATATTCCCACTAGTATTATGAAAGTGCAAAAATAGGAGACTCTCTATCTGAAGATCATGGTGCTACTTTGAAGCACAAGTGTGGAAAAAGGATAGTAGCATTGCCCCTCTCTCTTTTTCTCTATTTTTTTTATTTTGGGCTCTTTGGCCTCTTATTTTTCTATTTTTTTATTTTATTTTGTCCGGAGTCTCATCCCGACTTGTGGGGGAATCATAGTCTCCATTCCTTTCCTTCTCACATGAGACAATGCTCAATAATGATGATCATCACACTTTATTTACTTACAACTCAAGAATTAACAACTCGATACTAGAACAATATATGACTCTATATGATGCCTCCGCCGGTGTACGGGATGTGCAATTACTCAAGAGTGACAGTAATAAAAAATATGAATGGTGGCTTGCCACAAATACGATGTCAACTACATGATCATGCAAAGCATATTGACAATGATGAAGCGTGTCATAATAAACGGAAACGGTGGAAAGTTGCATGGCAATGTATCTCGGAATGGCTATGGAAATGCCATAATAGGTGGTTGATGGCTTTTTTGAGGAAGGTATATGGTGGGTGTGTAATGCACCGGCCAAAGTTGCGCGGTACTAGATAGGCTAGCAATGGTGGAAGGGTGAGAGTGCGTATATCCATGGGACTCTCAACATTAGTCATAAAGACTCACATACTTATTGCAAAAGTCTATTATCTATCAAAACAAAGTACTACACGCATGCTCCTAGGGGGATAGATGTAGGAAAAACGATCGCTCTGTCCCCTGACCGCCACTCATAAGGAAGACAATTGATAAATAAATCATGCTCCGACTTCATCACATAACGGTTCCCATACGAGCTGCTACGGGAATCACAAACTTTAACACAAGTATTTCTACCAATCCACAATTACTCACTAGCATGAATCTAATATCACATCTTTATATCTCAAAACAATCATGAGGATCAAACTTCTCATAGTATTCAATGCACTTAATATGAAAAGTTTTTATTATATCCCTCTTGGATGCCATCATATTAGGATAAATTCAACCTAAGAAATTACCATGCTGTTTAGAGACTCTCAAAATAATATAAGTGAAGCAAGAGAGTTCAACAATTTCTAATAAAATAATCACCGCCGTTGCTCTAAAAAGATATAATGAAGCACTAGAGCATATTGCCTAGCTCAAAAGATATAAGTAAGCACATAGAGTATTCTAATAAATTATGATTAATGTGTGTCCCTCTCAAAAGTTGTTTACAGCAAGATGATTGTAGCAAACTAAAAGGCAAAGATCATATCATACAAGACACTCCAAGCAAAACACATATCATGTGGTGAATAAAAATATAGCCTCAAGTAAATTTACCGATGGATTGAAGACGAAAGAGGGGATGCCTTCCGGGCATCCCCAAGCTTAGGCTCTTGGTTCCTTGAATATTACCTTGGGGTGACTTGGGCATCCCAAGCTTAGGCTCTTTCCACTCCTTATTCCATAGTCCATCAAATCTTTACCCAAAACTTGAAAACTTCACAACACAAAACTCAACAGAAAACTCATGAGATCCGTTAGTATAAGAAAATAAAATCACCACTTTTGGTAACTGTTATGAACTCATTCTTATTTATATTGGTGTAATATCTAATGTATTCCAACTTCTCCATGGTTCATACCCCCCGATACTACCCATAGATTCATCAAAATAAGCAAACAACACAAAGAAAACAGAATCTGTCAAAAACAGAACAGTCTGTGAAGATCCAAATTTTTCTAATACTTATTTAACTCAAAAAATTCTAAAAAATAGGACAACAGAGGAAATTTGTAATAAATCTTGTGTAAAAAAAATTCAGAGATTTTCGTCGCTTCTGTGAATTTTAAAATTCTGTAACTGAACACAAAAGTTCTGTTTTTCAGCAAGATCAAATCAACTATCACCGTAAGCCATCCCAAGGTCTTACTTGCTCAAACCTAATTAAAATACCAAAACAAAATTAGTAAAGAGATAATAATGTTTATTTTATTCAAGAAAAAATCAAAACAAAAAACATAAAATAAAATTGGTTGCCTCGCAACAAGCGCTATTGTTTAACGCCCCTAGCTAGGCATATTGCATAGATCTAGTATTGTCATCTAACTCCTTTTAATCAAGTCTCCAAGAACCTTTCTTAACAAATCCTTCTTTTTCCTTCCTTTCCCTTATAGTAGGTGAATTCAATTCATGAAAAGGACTTTGATTAGTGATTTGACATTCATAACCCATAGTCGGGATCATCACCATATATATCATCATATAAAATGCGTATCTTGTTTTAATTGGTTCCCTAGTCATATCTTCCAACCAATCATCATTAAATCCAACATAAATCCCCCGAGTTATGCAATCAAATTTATCATAAGTATCAGAGTAAAGGGCTTGAGTAATTTCCAGATAGGACACTCTCCTCCTAAGATTGTCGCTGTAAGATTGATAATCTCTAGATTCAAGCTACGCAAAGTTTCTTTATCATTGAAGTATTTCTTCAATCGGAGGATGTTCAAATATCTTTATTATAGAAAGCAAAAATCTCCTTAGCGTCTCGTACTATAAAATCAAATTCTCGCATAAGTAATAGTGGCAATCTTTTAGCCTTAAGGATGATGGATCTTGGGAAGTTCATAAAATATCTTTTGCAAAGCGGGGTGGATGTGCACAAATTTTCTTTCTAATTTATCAATAAGCATCAAAATAGCATTCGCATAGCAATTTTATCAAGCAGGATAGATCTACTAATAGGCAAGGTTCCCGTACACTCGAAGGATTCTTGAATAACACTTTTCCAATAATATACCGTCTCCCACATGAAAAGTTTTTGCATTATTAGGGGGAGTTCCAGTTTCATGATCTAAAGAACAAGAACCAAGTTTTTCCTCAAGATTTATGCCAGTAATATTCTCAAAATTTTCAACGATAACCTCCCAGATTCAGACATGGTGGCAACAAACCGATCTAGCAAAGTTGGCAAACAAAACAAACGAAAAGACGAACGGAAGAAGGGCGAATAAAAAGGCAAATCTTGTTTTTGTTTTTCTGAAAATCGTTTTAGAAGTGGGGGAGGAGGAAAATGAGAGGCAAATGGCGAATAATGTAATGCAAGAGATGAGAGTTTATGATGGGTACTTGGTAGGCTTGATGTAGACCTCCCTGGCAACGGCGCCAAAATTCTCCTGCTACTTCTTGAGCTTGCGTTGGTTTTTCCCTTGAAGAGGAAAGGGTGATGCAGCAAAGTAGAGATAGTATTTCCCCAGTTAGAGAACAAAGGTATCAATCCAGTAGGAGGTACAAGCAAGTCTCCAATCTATGCACCTGCACAAACAATCAAACACTGCACCCAACGCGATAAAGGGGTTGTCAATCCCTACACGGTCAATTGCAATGGTGAGATCTGGTAGAGATAGATATAAAAGATTACTAAAACGTTAAAACAAATAAAGTAAATAATTGTAGCAAGATATTTTTGGGTATTTTTGGTTATAGATCTGAAATATATGATGGAAAATAGACCCGGGGCCATAGGTTTCACTAGGAGGCTCTCTCTTGAAGGCAATAATACGGTGGGTGAACAAATTACTGTCGAGCAATTGATGAGAAAAGCGCAAAGTTATGACAATATCCAAGGCAATGATTATGCATATAGGCATCACGTCCGTGTCAAGTAGAACGAAACGATTCTGCATCTACTACTATTACTCCACACATCGACCAACTCCTGCCTGCATCTAGAGTATTAAGTTCAAGAGAATAGAGTAACGCATTAAGTAAGATGACATGATGTAGAAGGATAAACTCAAGCATATGATGAAAATCCATCTTTTTATCCTTGATGGCAACAATACAATACGTGCCTCGCTACCCCTACTATGTCACTAGGTGAGGACACCGCAAGATTGAACCAAAACTAAGCACCTCTCCCATTGCAAGAAGAAACCAATCTATTTGGCCAACTAAAACGAACGTAATTCGAAGAGAAATACAAAGATATCAAAATCATCCATATAAGAATTCAGAGAAGATTCAAATAATATTCATAGATAATCTGATCATAAATCCACAATTCATCGGATCTCGACAAACACACACCCGCAAAAGAATATTACAACATCGGATAGAACTCCAAGAACATCGAGGAGAACATGGTATTGAAGATCAAAGAGAGAAAGAGCCATCTAGCTACTATTAGGGACCCGTAGGTCTGAGGTAAACTACTCATGCTTCATCGAAAGGGCAATAGGTGATGTAGATGCCCTCCTGATGTGAATCCCCCTCCGGCAGATCGCCGGAAAAGGCCCCAAGATGGGATCTCACGGGTACAGAAGGTTGCGGCGGCGGAAAAGTATTTTTGTGGATGCCTCTGATGGTATGGGGAATATTTGGGAATTTATAGGCCGAAGAATAGGTTAGAGGAGCTCCGAGGGACCCACAAGGCAGGGGCACACCCCCTGGGGCGCGTCTTGCACCCTTGTCGTCGCCTCGGGACTCCTTTGCCTTGGTCTCCAAGTCCTACTGTTGTCTTATGGTCCAAGAAAAATCATCATAAAGTTTTTTCCGTTTGACTCCGTTTGATATTCCTTTTCTGCGAACTCAAAAACAAGAAAAAAAACAGAAACTGGCACTGGCTCTGGGTTATAAGTTAATCCCAAAAAATAATATAAATAGCATATATGCATAAAAAACATCCAAAACAGATAATATAATAGCATGGAACAATAAAAAATTATAGATACGTTGGAGACGTATCACGTAACTCTGCGCCCCCCCCACCACCCGCTGCCTCCCACTGGCCATAAATCCCCTCCCCCCGACGCCCCCTCCTCCACTCCCCGACGCCCCCCCTTCTCCACTCCCCCGACGCCCTCCCCACTCCCCCGCGCTATCTCCTTCCGCGACGAGCATGGCGTCTCTAGCGTGCCGGCAGCAGCGGCGGCCTTCGCGGGCAGCAGGTGGCCGACGAGCTTGGGCACGCTGAGACGGACGAAACTCATCCGTCTCGGGCTCATGTCGGCTACCGAAAGCCTTTAGAATCACGGCCGATGGGTACCGACAGGGGTGGCGGCGGCGGGCGCCAGAGCAGCTCCGCCGCCACGTCGGCAGCCGCTGGAACCCAGACGGTCGGCATGCCTTCTGGGACGGCAAGGCTTCTGGTCCGTCGTTACCGAGCACCGGCGGGCGGCGAGGCGGTGGGGTCTGGCACCCCGGCGACTGCTCCCCCTCTCCCTCCGCCATGCAGATGCCGGCCGAGCGGCCGCAGCGCCGCGGGCGGCGAGGAGGCAGGGTCCGGCACCCGCGCCGACTGTCCCCCTCTCCCTCCGCCACTCCCCCTCTCACTCCTGCCGTTGAGATCTGGCCGACAGGTCATATCGCGCGGGAGGGCAGCCCGACGACGAACCACGGACCTATAGCTTGGGCGTACGGAGGCGGAGGCGGGGCGGCGCGAGGGCGGCCGCAGAGATGCAGGCGGTTGGAGCTGCAGGAAGCGGACGGCGCACAACAACCACCACAGACTCGGCAATGGCGGCGGAGGACATCGACGACGGCGATGGGGACGCGGGCGACGATGACACGGGCGATGGTGACGCGGGCGATGGCGGTCGGGGCGATGGTCATCGACCTCTCTCGCTGCCTCGGACGACGAGTAGAACTAGGATTAGTTAATGTTTAATTAGATTAGGATTAGTTAATGTTTAATTAAGTTCATAATGTTTGAATGTAATATGAATGATGTTTTGTCATGTTTAATGAAATATCGTTATGGTGAATGTAAGTTTTTTGCTGAGAGTATGCAATACTTGAATGCAATTTTTGTTTTTGAGAGAGTGCAATACGAATTGCTCCTTTGTCGTTGCCATATCGATAGCATGGCACCACACCAAAAATTTAGCCGCAAACGCGTCAGTCGAGTTTTAATATCTTTTAAAAAGTTGGACCACCTATAAAAAAGTTCATCATTCGCAAAAAGTACGTTAAATTTGAGAGAAAATGCTTGTAATCATTTTTAAATCTAGATTTATAAAACAATTCATTGATTAAGGGAAAAAGCCGTGCTATTTTTTAGACTCTGACCATTCGAAGTGAATGAAAAAATAGAAGATAGAAATAAAAAAATTGAAAGAGACAAAATCAACGTGTGAAAAAAGTTTGCATCACGTCCGGGCACTATTTTATGGTTTTTCGGCTGAAAATAGTACAAAATGCATACGTGTCAAAACGCGACAAATTTTGGCATGCATGCTGGCATGGTAAATCTACCTCGTGAAAAAATCTGAGCCCGTTTGCGGATAAAGAGGAGACATGCAATCCAGGGATCCGTTCCTCCCCCCCCCTTAACCGAAACCGCTTGCGTTTCCACATGATGTACCCTGAGCGCAATCACGGAATCTACCAACTTTGGCAGGGCTGTGGGGCCCCACCCGGTACCCCACGCCAAAATGAACGAAATCCGACCCAAACGCACATGCGTCACGTCCGGGCACTATTTTAGGTTTTTCGGCCTCGCTCGGAAAATCATAGAAATGCATACAGTGTCGAAACGCGACAAAAATTTTGGCATGCATCTGCATGGTCAATCTAGCCCATGAAAAAAATGTGAGCCTGTTTGGCAGATGCGAAAGGAGACATGCATCCGGGGATCCGTTCCCCCTCCTACTGAACACCGCTGCGTTGCACATGATGTACCTGAGCGCTTTCACGGAATGTGTACCCACTTTTGGCAGGGCGTGTGGGTCCCCACCCCGATACACCACGCCAAAAATGAACAAAATCGACACCGAATGCACAGTGGTGTCAACGCCGGTCAATATTTTAGGGTGTTTTCGGCTCACAAAAATAGTAGAGAAATCCATATAGTGTCGAAACGCGACAAATTTTGGGCATGCATGCTGCCATGGTCAATCTAGACCATGAAAAAAATGTCAGCCCGTTTGGCAGATGCGAAGAGGAGACATGCATCCGGATCTGCTCCCCCCTTACTACGAACCCGCCGCGTTGCACATGTGTACCTGAGCGCTTTCCAGATGTACCCACTTTTGCCAGCGCTGTGGGTCCCCAACCCGATACAACACCAGCCAAAATGAACAAATCGGACACCGAACGCATGTTGCGTTATGTCCGGGCAATATTTTATGGGTTTTCGGCCCAAAAAATCATAGAAAATCCATACAGTGTCAAAACACGACAAATTTTGGCGTGCATGCTTGCCATGGTCATTGTAGCCTGTGAAAAAATGAGCCCGTTTGGCAGATGCGAAGGAGAGACATACACCGAGGGTCCATTTCCGCCCATCCGACCACCACCACCGCCTTCCACATGAAGTACTGAGCGCTTTCACGGAATGTACCACAATGTGTTGTCAGCGCGTGTAGGTCCCAACCCGATACACCATGCCAAAAAATGAGCGAAATTGGACACCGAACGCACGTTGCGTCACGTCCGGCAGTATTTGAGGGGTTTTCGTCCAGGGAAACGTGTAGAAAATCCATACAGTTGTCGAAACGCTGATGAATTTTGGCATGCATGCTGCCATGGTCAATCTCCCGTTGTAAAAAATGTGAGCCCGTTTGGCGAGTGCGAAGGAGAGACATACACCCAGGGATCCGTTCCTCCCTTACGAAAACGCGCGATGGACATGATGTACCTGAGTGCATCACGGAACTACCCAAATTTTGGCAGGGCGTGTAGGGCCCCACACCGGTACACCCCACGCCAAAAACAACAAAATCAACACGGAGCGCACGTTGCGTCACGTCCGGGGGCACTATTTTAGGGTTTTTGGTCTCAAAATCGTAGAAATGCATACGTGTCGAAACATGACAAATTTGGCATGCATGCTTGCCATGTCATTGTAGCCCATGAAGAAATGAGCCCATTTGGCGATGCGAAGAGGAGACATGCATCCGGGATCCGTTCCCCCTTATCGAAAACGCCGCCGGTTGCCACTGATGTACCTTAGCGCTTTCATGGAATGTACCCAACTTTTTGGTAGGGCGTGTGGGTCCCCACCCCGATACACACACGCCAAAAAGAACAACTCCGATACCGAACGCACGTTTGCGTGACGTGCGGTGCACTATTTTAGGGGTTTTTCGGCTCGGGAAAAATAGTTAGAAAAAATCCTACAGTGCGAAACGCGACAAAATTTGGCATGCATGCTTTCCGTGGTAAATCTAGCCCATGAAAAAAATGTGAGCCCGTTTGGCGGATGCGAAGAGGAGACATGCATCCGGGGATCCGTCCCCCCCTTACCGAAACCACCGCGTTGCACATGATGTACCTGAGCGCTTTCACGGAATGTACCCAACTTTTCGCAGGGCGTGTGGGTCCCTACCCCGACACACCATGCCAAAAATGAACGAAATCTGACACCGAACGCACGTTGCGTCACGTCCGGGCACTATTTTAGGGTGTTTCGGCTCGGAAAATAGTAGAAAATCCGTACAGTGTTGAAACGCGACAAAATTTGGCATGCATGCTTGCCATGGGCAATCTAGCCTGTGAAAAAAATTTGAGCCCGTTTGGCGGATGCGAAGAGAAGACATGCATCCCGGGATCCGTTCCCCCCTTACCGAAACCGCCACGTTGCACATGATGTACCTGAGCGCTTTCACGGAATGTACCCAACTTTTGCCAGCACGTGTGGGTCCCCAACCCAATACACCACGCCAAAATGAATGAAATTGGACACTGAACACACGTTGCGTGACGTGGGGGCAGTATTTTAGGGGTTTTTTGCCCGAAAAATCGTAGAAAATCCATACAGTGTCGAAACGCAACAAATTTTGGCGTGCATGCTTGCCATGGTCATTGTAGCCCGTGAAAAAAATGAGCCTGTTTGGCGGACGCGAAGGAGAGACATACACCCGAGGGTCCATTCCGCCCATACCGAAACCACCGCCTTCCATTTGAAGTACCTGAGCGCTTTCACGGAATGTACCCAACTTTTGCCAGCGCATGTGGGTCCCCAACCCGATACACCACGCCAAAATGAGCGAAATCGGACACCGAACGCATGTTGCATCATGTCTGGGTAGTATTTTAGGAGTTTTCTGCCCGAAAAATCGTAGAAAATCCATACAGTGTCAAAACGCGACAAATTATGGCATGCATGCTTGCCATGGTGAATCTAGCCCTCGAAAAAAATGTGAGCCCGATTGGCGGATGTGAAGGAGAGACATACACCCGGGGATCCGTTCCCCCCTTACCGAAACCGCCGCGTTGCACATGATGTACCGAAGCGCAATCACGGAATCAACGCAACTTTTGGCAGGGCGTGTGGGGCCCCATCCCAGTACCCCACGCCAAAAATGAACAAAATCCGACACCGAACGCACATTGCGTCACGTCCGGGCACTATTTTAGGGTTTTTCGGCTCAAAAAATCGTCGAAAATGCATACAGTGTCGAAACAGGACAAAATTTGGCTTGCATGCTTGCCATGGTCATTGTAGCCCGTGAAAAAAAATGAGCCCGTTTGGCGGATGCGAAGAGGAGACATGCATCCGGGGATCCGTTCCCCCTTACCAAAACCGACGCGTTGCAGATGATGTACCTGAGAGCTTTCACGGAATGTAGCCAACTTTTTGCAGGGCGTGTGGGTCCCCACCCCGATACACCACGCCAAAAATGAACGAAATCCGACACCAAACGCATGTTGCGTCATGTCCGGGCACTATGTACCCAAGTTTTGCCAATGCGTGTGGGTCCCCAACCCGATACACCACTCGCAAAATGAACGAAACCGGACACCGAACGCACGTTGTGTCACGTCCAGGCAGTATCTTAGGGGTTTTCGGCCCGGAAAATCATAGAAAACCCATACAGTGTCGAAACGCTACAAATTTTGGCATGCATGCTGGCCATGGTCATTGTAGCCCGTGAAAAAAATGAGCCCGTTGGGCGGATGCGAAGGAGAGACATACACCCGAGGGTCCATTCCGCCCATACCGAAATCGCCGCCTTCCACATGAAGTACCTGAGCCCTTTCACGGAATGTACCCAACTGTTGTCAGCGCGTGTGGGTCCCCAACCTGATACACCACGCCAAAAATGAGCGAAATCGGACACCGAACGCACCTTGCGTCACGTCCGGGCAGTATTTTATGGGACTTTTCGGCCCGAAAAATCATAGAAAATCCATACAGTGTCGAAACACGACAAATTTTGGCATGCATGCTTGCCATGGTGAATCTAGCCCGTGAAAAAAATGTCAGTCCGTTTGGCGAATGCGAAGAGGAGACATGCATCCGGGGATCCGTTCCCCCCTTACCGAAACCGCCGCGTTGCACATGATGTACCTGAGCGCTTTCACGAAATGTACCCAACTTTTGCCAGTGCGTGTGGGTCCCCAACCCGATACACCACGCCAAAAATGAACGAAATCAGACACCGAACGCATGTTGCGTCACGTCCGGGCAATATTTTAGGGGTTTTCGGCCCAGAAAATCATAGAAAATCCATACAGTGTCGAAACGCGACAAATTTTGGCGTGCATGCTTGCCATGGTCATTGTAGCCCGTGAAAAAAATGAGCCCGTTTGGCGGATGCGAAGGAGAGACACACACCCGAGGGTCCATTCCGCCCATACCGAAACCACCGCCTTCCACATGAAGTACCTAAGCGCTTTCACGGAATGTACCCAATTGTTGTCAGCGCGTGTAGGTCCCCAACCCGATTCACCATGCAAAAAATGAGCGAAATCGGACACCGAACGCACGTTGCGTCACGTCCGGGCAGTATTTTAGGGGTTTTTGGCCCGGAAAATCGTAGAAAATCCATACAGTGTCGAAACGCGACGAATTTTGGCATGCATGCTTGCCATGGTCAATCTAGCCCGTGAAAAAAATGTGAGCCCGTTTGGCGGGTGCGAAGGAGAGACATACACCCGGGGATCCGTTCCTCCCTTACCGAAACCGCACATTGCACATGATGTACCTGAGTGCAATCACGGAATCTACCCAAATTTTGGCAGGGTGTGTGGGGCCCCACCCCGGTACCCCACGCCAAAAATGAACAAAATCCAACACCGAGCGCATGTTGTGTCATGTCCGGGCACTATTTTAGGGTTTTTCGGCTCAGAAAATCGTAGAAAATGCATACAGTGTCGAAACGTGACAAAATTTGGCATGCATGCTTGCCATGGTCATTGTAGCCCATGAAAGAAATGAGCCCATTTGGCGGATGCGAAGAGGAGACATGCATCCGGGGATCCGTTCCCCCCTTACCGAAACCGCCGCGTTGCACATGATGTACCTGAGCGCTTTCATGGAATGTACCCAACAATTGGTAGGGCGTGTGGGTCCCCACCCCGATACACCACGCCAAAAATGAACAAAATCCGATACCGAACGCACGTTGCGTCACGTGCGGGCACTATTTTAGGGTTTTTCGGCTCGGAAAATAGTAGAAAATCCATACAGTGTCGAAATGCGACAAAATTTGGCATGCATGCTTTCCGTGGTAAATCTAGCCCATGAAAAAAATGTGAGCCCGTTTGGCGGATGCGAAGAGGAGACATGCATCCGGGGATCCGTTCCTACATTGTGCTCCGGGGATCCGTTCCCCCTCTTACCAAAACCGAACGCGGTTGCAGATGATGTACCGTGAGAGCTTTCAGGAACTGTAGCACACTTTTTGCAGGGGGTGGGTCACCACCCCATACACCACGCCAAAATATGAAGAAAATCCGAACACCAAACGCATGTTGCGTCATGTACGGGCACTATGTACCCAAGTTTTGCCAATGCGTGTGGGTCCCCCAACCCGAACACCCCTCGCAAAATGAACGAAATCCGACACCGAACGCACGTTTGTGTCGTCCAGGGCGTATTTAGGGGTTTGGCCCGGAAATCATAGAAAACCCATACAGTGTCGAACGACAAATTTTGGCATGCATGCGCCATGGTCATGTAGCCCGTTGAAAAAAAAATGAGCCGCTGGGAGGGATGCGAAGGAGAGACATCACCGGGGTCCATTCGCCCATACCGAAAGCCCACCTTCCACAGAGTACCTGAGCCCTTCCAGAATGTACCCAACTTGGTCAGCGCGTGTGGGTCCCCACCGATACACCACGCCAAAAATGACGAAATCGACCGAACGCACCGTTGCGTCACGTCCGGGCAGTATTTTAGGGATTTCGGCCCGAAAAATCATAGAAAATCCATACAGTGTCGAAAAACCGACAAATTTGGCATTGCATGCTTGCCATGGTAATTTAGCCGTGAAAAAAAATGTCAGGTTTGGCGAATGCGAGAGGAGACATGCTCGGGGGACCTTTCCCCCTTACGAAACCGCCGCGTTGCCACACATGATGTACTGAGCGGCTTCACGGAAGTACCAACTTTTGACAGTGGGTGGGCCCAACCAGATTACACCACGCAAAAATGAACGAAATCAGGACACCGAACGCATTGTTGCGTCCAGGTCCGGGCAATATTTTAGGGGTTTTCGGCCCAGAAAATATAGAAAATGCCATACAGTGTCGAAACGCGACAAATTTTGGCGTGCCATGCTTGCCATGGTCTTGTAGCCCGTGAAAAAATGAGCCCGTTGGCAGGAGCGAAGGAGAGACAACACACCCGAGGGTCCATTCCGCCCATACCGAAACCACGCCTTCCACATGAAGTACTAAGCGCTTTCACGGAATGTACCCAACTTTTGTCAGCGGTGTGGTCCCCAACCCGATCACCAGCCAAAAAATGAGCGAAAATCGGACACGCAACGCACGTTGGTCACGTCCGGCAGTATTTAGGGGTTTTGGCCCGGAAAATCGTAGAAATCCATAACACAGTGTCGAAACGCGACGAATTTTGGATGCATGCTTGCATGTCATCTAGCCCTGTGAAAAAAATGAGCCCGTTTGGCGGGTGCGAAGAGAGGAGAGACATCACCGGGGATCCTTCCCCTTACCGAAAACCCGCCTTACATGAATGTACCTGAGTGCATCACGGAATCTACCCAATTTTGGCAGGGCAGGGTGTGGGCCCCCCCGGTACCCACGCCAAAAATGAACAAAATCCAACAAGCGCACATGTTGGTACGTCGGGCATATTTTAGGGTTTTTCGGCTCGAAAAATCGTTAGAAAATGCAACAGGTCGAACGGACAAATTTTGGATGCTGCTTGCAAGTCTTGTAGCCCATGAAAAAAATGAGCCTTGGCGGATGCGAAGAGGAAACATGCATCGGGGATCCGTTCCCCCCTTACCGAAACCGCGCGTTGCACATGATGTACCTGAGCGCTTTCATGAATGTACCCAACTTTTGAGGAGCGTGGGGTCCCACCCCGATACACCACGCCAAAAATGAAAAAATCCGAACGAACGCACGTTGCGTCACGTTCGGGCATATTTTAGGGTTTTCGGCCGGAAAAATAGTAGAAAATCCAACAATGTCGAAAATGCGACAAAATTTGGCTGGCATGCTTCCGTGGTACATCTAGCCCATGAAAAAAAAAGTGAGCCCGTTGGTCGATGCGAAGGGGAGACATGCATCGGGGACTCCGTTCCCCCCTACCGAAACAACCGCGTTGCCACATGATACCTGAGCGCTTTCACGGAATGTACCCAACTTTGGCAGGGCGTGTGGGTCCTACCCCGACCACACCACGCCAAAAAATGAATCGAAATCCGACACAGAACGCACGTTGCGTCATGTCCAGGCAGTATTTTAGGGTGTTTCGGCTCGGAAATAGTAGAAAATACGTACAAGTGAAACGCAACAAAATTTTGGCTGCCATGGCTTGCCATGGTCAATGTAGCCCATGAAAAAAAATGAGAGCCCATTGGCGGATGCGAAGAGGAGACAGCATCCGGGGCATACGTTCCCCCCTACCGAAACCACGCCCATGCAACATGTGGACCTGAGCGTTTCACGGAATTGTACCCAACTTTTGCCAGCAGTGTGGGTCCCCCAACCCGTACACCACGCCAAAAAATGAAAAAATCGGACACCAGAACACACATTGCGTCACGGGGTCGGGCAGTATTTTAGGGTTTTCGGCGGAAAATTCCGGAAAAGTTGTAGAAATCCTACAGTGTCGAAACGCGAACCAATTTGGCAGGTCATGCTTGCATGGTCTTGTAGCCCATGAAAAAAATGAGCCTTTGGCGATCGCGAAGGAGAGACACACCCGAGGATCCATTCCGCCGATACCGAAACCACCGCTTCCATTGAAGTACCTGAGCGCTTTCACGGAATGTACCCAACTTTTGGCCAGCGCATGTGGGTCCCCAACCGATACACCACTCCAAATTGAGCGAAATCGGACACCGAACGCACGTTGCATCACGTCCGGCCAGTATTTTAGGGGTTTTCGGCCCGAAAAATCTAGAAATTCCATACAGTGTCAAAACGCGACAAATTATGGCTATGCATGCTTGCCATGGTGAATCTAGCCCTTGAAAAAATTGAGCCCGTTTGGCGAGGTGAAGGAGAGACATAGCATCCGGGATCGTTCCCCCCTTACCTGAAACCGCGCGTTGCACATGATGTACCGGAGCGCAATCACGAATCAACGCAACTTTTGGCAGGCGTGTGGGGCCCCACCCAGTTACCCCCCACGCCAAAAATGAAGAAATCCAACATCAAACGCACTTGCGTCACGTCCGGCCTATTTTAGGGTTTTTTGGCTCGAAAATTCGTCGAAATGCCATACAGTGTCAACGAACAGACAAAATTTGGCTTGCATGCTTGCCTGGTCATGTAGCCCGTGAAAAAAATGAGCCGTTTGGCGATGCGAGAGAGACTGCCTCCGGGATCCGTTCCCCCTTACCCTCCGCCCCGCGTTGCACATGATGTACCTGAGAGCTTTCACGGAATGTAGCCACCTTTTGCAGGGCGTGTGGGTCCCCACCCCGATACACCATGCCAAAAATGAAGAAATCCGACACCGACGCATGTTGCTCAGTCGGGTCATTTTTAGGGTTTTCGGCTCAACAAGTAGTAGAAATCCCATACAGATGTCGAAACGCACAAATTTGGCATGCATGCTTGCCATGGTCAATCTAGCCCGATAAAAATGTGCAGCCGTTTGGCGATGCCAAGGAAGACATGCATCCGGAAATCTGTTCCCCCCTTACCGAAACAACAGCCAGGTTTGCCCATGATGTACTGAGCGCATTCACCACTGAATGTACCCCTTCCCAGCGCAGTGTTGGTCCCCCAACCCGATACAACCACTCCGCCACAATAGTGACGACACCGGACACCGAACAACATGTGGCGTCACTGTCCGCAGTATTTTAGGGTTTTTCCGCCGGAAAATCGTAGAAATCCATACAGTGTCTAAACCTGACAAATTTGGCGTGCATGCTTGCCATGGTCTTGTCAGCCCGTGAAGAATGAGCCGTTTGGGGCGATGCGAAGAGAGACATCACCCAGGTCATTTCCGCCATACCGAACACCGCCTTCCACATGAGTACCTGAGCGCTTTCACGAAATGTACCCAATTGTCATGCGTGTTGGTCCCCAACCCGATACACCAGCAAAAATGAAGCGAAATCGGACACCGAACGACGTTGTCGCACGTCGGGCAGTATTTTGGGGTTTCGGCCCGAAAATCATAGAAAAATCCATACAGTGTCGAACGCGACAAATTTGGCATGCATGCTTGCCATGGTAATCTAGCCCGTGAAAAAAATGAGCCCGTTGGCGATTGCGAAGGAGAGACATCAACCCCGAGGGTCCATTCCCTCCCCCTACCGAAACCGCCGCGTTCCACATGATACCTAGCGCATCACGGATCTACCCAACTTGTGCAGGCGCTGTGGGCCCAACCCCGGACCCACCCGCCAAAAATGACGAAATCCGACACCGACGCACGTTTCGTCATCGTCCGGGCAGTATTTTAGGGGTTTTTTGCCAAAATCGTAGAAAATCATACATTGTCGAAACAGACAAATTGGCATGCATGCTTGCCATGGTCCTTTGTAGCCGAAAAAAAATGAGCCCTTTGGGCGGATGCGAAGAGGAGACATGCATCCGGGATCCTTCCTCCCTTACCGAAACCACCACGCGTTGCATGATGTACCTGACGCTTTCACGGAATGTACCCAACTTTGGCAGGCGTGTGGGTCCCCACCCGATACACCACGCCAAAAATGAGAAATCCATCCAATCGGGAAACGCACGTTGCGTCTGTCCGGGCACTTTTTAGGGTTTTTTCGGCTCGGAAAATATTAGAAAATCCATACAGTTGCGAACCGACAAAATTTGGCATGCATGCTTGCCATGGTCATTAGCCTGTGAAAAAAATGAGCCCGTTTGCGGTGCGATGAGAGAGACATGCATCCGGGGATCCGTTCCCCCCTTACTGAAACCGCCTCGTTGCACATGATGTACTGAGGCGCTTTCACGGAATGTACCCAACTTTGCACACGTGTGGTTCCCCAACCCGATACAGCACGCCAAAATGACGAAATCGACACCGACGCACGTTGCGTCACGTCCGGGACTATTTTAGGGTTTTGGCCGCGAAAAAATCAGTAGAAAACCATACAGTGTCGAAACGCGACAATTTTTGGCATGCATGTTTGCCATGGTCATTAGCCCGTGAAAAAATGTGAGCCCTTTTGGCGTGCGAAGGAGACATACACCGGTGGCATTCCCCCCATTACCGAAACACCCCCTTCATGATGTAACTGAGCCTTTCACGAATGTACCCAAACTTTTGCAGTGTGTGTGGGTCCCAACCCGACACACGCACAAAATACGAAATCGACACAACAAAACGCACGTTGCTCAGTCGGCGCATATTTTAGGGGATTGAGTAGAAAATATACGTACATGTGGCGAAACGGACAAATTTTGGCATGCATGCTTGCCATGGTCAATCTAGATCCATGAAAAAATGTGAGCCTGTTGCGGAGGCGAAGGAGAGACATACACCCGGGGATCCGTTCCCCCCTTAACCGAAACCCCCCGCTTGACATGATGTACCTGAGCGTTCACTGACATTACCCACTTTGGCAGGCGTGTGTGGTCGCCCACCCGATACCCCACGCCAAATGAAAAAACCGGACATACTGAACGCATTGGCTCACGTCGAGACTATTTTTAGGGTTTTTGGCCCGAAAAATCGTAGAAAATCCTACAGTTCGAAAACGACAAAATTTGGCATGCATGCTTGCCATGGCATTTTAGCCCTGAAAAAAATGTAGCCCTTTGGCGATGCGAAGGGAGAACCACTCCGGGATCCGTCCCTCCCCCCTTACCCGAAACCACGCGTTTCACATGATCTGAGCCTTATCACGGAATGTACCCAACTTTTTGCAGGGCGTGTGGGTCCCCACCACCGATACACCACGCCAAAAAATGAACGCAAATCCGACCGAACGCACTGTCTCAGTCCCGGGCACTATTTTAGGGTTTTTTCGGCTCGAAAAAATCTAGAAAAATCCATACAGTGTCGAAACGAACAAATTTGGCATGCTGCTTGCCATGGTCAATCTAGCCCATGAAAAAATTGAGACTTCGTTTGGCGGATGCGAAGAGGAGACCAGCACCGGGATCCGTTCCCCCTTACCGAAACGCGCTGCGTGCACATGATGTACCTGAGCGCTTCATCACGGAATGTACCACCAACTTTGCAAGCCGTGTGGGTCCCCCCGATACCCACGCAAAAATGAATGAAATCGACACTCAGCACTGCGTCACGCCGGGCAGTATTTTAGGGGTTTTCCTCGCCGGAAAATCGGAAAATCATACAGTGTCGAAACGCGACAATTTTGGCGTGCATGCTTCCGTGGGTCATTTGCCACGTGAAATACAAAAAAAAGTGAGCCGTTTGGCGAGATCGAGGAGAGACATAACACGCCGGTGGTCCATTCCCCCATACCGAAACCCCGCCGCCTTCCACATGAGTACCTGAGCCGCTTTCACGGAATGTACCCAACTTTTGCCAGCGTGTGGTCCCCAACCGATACACCCACCAAAATGAAGAAATCGACACCGACGCACGTTGCAGTCACTCGCAGTATTTTAGGGGGTTTTCCGTCCGAAAAATCGTAGAAAATCCATACAAGTGTTCGAATGCCTGAAATGGTGTCCATAGCTTTCATGTTGATACAATGTCACACGACACTATTGGGTCCATTTGAAGGGTTGGAAAAAAAGTCCTTCCCACAGGCCCTTTCGTCCTACCGCCCGGCTTCCGCAGAGTAGGTCAAATTTAGGTCAATCCTCAGATGAACAACCAAATTTGCGCGCAGGTGGGCATGCCCATCCCTGTTCCCACACAAAGTTTCAAGAGTCAGAAAAAACCATGTGCAAACTCCTCCGCTGATCCGTCGGACCCATCCTTAAATGTTGTGCGACCAAAACTGTGTCAGTTAAAACATAAATAAAAAGACAAATCGAACATCAATGATCTTTTTGTGTAAATCTTAAATGTCATTAGGAACTTGCGCTAGTTCGAAAAGGCGTAGGATTCCTAGTGCCCTCCAATCCTGCCCATGAGTTCATGAAGACCGATGCTTGTCGTAGTGCGTAGAAGATATTTAAGGTGGTCACGACCTGTTGCCGTCGCCCGGGGTAGTGACATAGCAAAGTGCGTCCTATGAGGTGCGACGACCATGTTCTTTAAACTGTGTCGGGTTATTGGGCTGGACCCACGCGGTGCGACGACCGTCCTGTTTTTTTACCGGCCTTATCGAACGCCAGATTCCTAACGAACCCTAGCCCTACGTCGTTGGCTCACCCGTCGGTGCGGCGCCCTCGTTGACTTCGATCGCGACCTCTCACGCACGACGCCAACGACGCGCCCGTCGTTGTGGCCGGACCAACGTGGACCTCGCCCTCGACGACCTGCACTCCGGCCACGCGTCGGTCGCCCACTGTCCCATCGACGGCGCATGTCCCCAAGATTCGTCGCAGCTAGCCACAGCCATTTGCCGCCGTGCATCGCCCGGTGAGTTGTTTTCCACACGATGCTCTCCGGTACTTTGTTTTTCGGGGGGGAAACTCTCTTTACTGTTGTGTGTTCACGATGGTAGCCTAAGTTGTAACAACTGAACGTGACAACAAAAATTTGCAATGCAGTATGGACGCACGGTGATCCCATGGTCAGTCGAGAAGTGGTTCAGCCTCGCAGAAAGATTTACAAGTTCCAGCGATTTAGGTTTTACGATACATGGTTGCAAGAAATGCTTGTTGATACCGCCGTGAAAAATATAAATCTTTTTTGCTGCATTTCTGAATAAAAGGTTATAAATCCGAATAGTCAAAATTTATGATACAATAAGGCGCCTGAAGTAACGGTCCCTTATTTCACTACAGTCCCGATGACGTGGTCAGTATACTTGGATTAAAGAATGAGGTATTGACATTTTGGTGTTTTTAGTAAGGAAGGTCAAAAAGCAAGGATAAAATCAATTCCAGTTGTTGACAAAAAAACCGGTACAATTATGATAGATTACTTTGATCGAAAAATTGGTGAGGAATAAGCTGCGAACGATGTTTCTCTGGATGGCGGTTTTTCTTTTGTTTCTAGTTTTCTTGGGCCTGGTTATTGCAACCTATGTCCGATGTTTACGTCCCGCAAGGTAGTACTACGCGTTGGTGCTGATGTGGGAAGCTCATCAGCAAGTTAAACTGACCGCTTTCACGTTTGCGAACGTGTTTACGTATATCGGTAAGGTCCTTGCAGGACGGCCGTGTAGGCGTGGCCGCTGGCAACCAGCCCTAATACGGTACGTTTTCAATCATTATTAACTATGGATTTAAGCTATGTACTACTCGTCAATTCATGTTACTTTACATAAATTGGTGTGTATTGTATGCGTACTTATACTGGAGAAGGTGCAGCCGACCAACGGAACCAAATATGCCCTTTTCGCTGTTGGCCCCCTAATGAAAAACTGAGAGAATCGCAATGCAGAAGGGAAGAGACAAGTACGATGATGAAATGGTCTTGTTTGGGACGGTACTTGACATTTTTTTGTTCCCGTGCATTCAATTTACTGAAGTACTTATAATTGCCTCAAAAATTCATCTTGCATTCATTACAAATACTTATAATTGCCTAAAAATTTTCTGGTGCAGATCGAGACTCATTACAAACGACTATAATGAAAAAATTGCGCACAGCATTCGATAGTACTAAACACCTACTAGCAGAAAGTTGTCTGTTACGGGGATGAGGAAAAGGTGTGATGGTCCTTGGAGGTTCCGCAACCTCAAGCCTTGTTTATTGACTGGATCCATGAAGAAAACCTAAGGCATCGCAAGGAAATTGTCGTCTTCCTGAGTTATGCGCACAGGTAACTTTCGATAGTTCAGTAATCACATGAGTGGTACAAGTTTTTGAAATTACTGCTAAATTCTTACATTCTAGTTTGTTATGTTGCATGAGATTGAATAGAGAAAATGAATCAACTGGTGTGCGATACAACCCAGCAACTTGAAGGGGAGAGGAAATTTTGTTTGTTAGAGACAGTACAGCAATTTTGAAAACAATGTTGCCTCAAAAAATTCCCGTACATGACATGCACACACCTGATGGCCGGAGGGGCGGTGAGAACTCTGATTTCAATTTCCCTTGGAGGTAAACCATATAAATTGCAGCACTTCCCCTCACTAGTAGCTGCTATACAGGGTTGACAATGATGATCCTATACAGTTAACCTACCGAAGAGTCGGAAAAAATGAGCTCATCTTAAAGACAAATAGAATATTATCATCGACGAGAATTCCAGTCGAAGGCAAATGAGCCATAAGTGTCACGGGCATGCCAGACGATGTAGCGCTATATAAAATAGAAGCGGAGGAGACTCTCAGGAAGTGAGGATGACTCAGGTCAAAATACCAGAAATCTCCTATATAACAGAGGCAAACCGACAAAGCGTGCGAGACGTACCACCAAGCGAGTAAGTTAACTTGTTATACATAATGCCTCTGACATGTTTTTTTGACAATGTGCCGCCTGACTTATGTGAGTTTGGTTGCCGAACTATTTTAATGACAAAGCCCTGAAAATGATAGTGTGGAGGATTTTGGGTTTGTTCCGCCGTGCAGTACGTCCGAAGCGTACGAGAAGTCACCAACCATAAGACCATGATTGGTAATGGGGTTACGGCTATCTCTAACGGCAACGAGCTGTGCCAGATACTTACCATGATGGTTATCCGGTGATTGTTGCAATTTAACCTCCAGCATTGTGCTTCGTATACTTATCACCGGTAATCACAACACGATCATAGTTTTCTTTATTTCAGGTTATTTGACTCTTATGCCCTTCGTACATTTCGGTAGCTCGTCGTACCTTTTCGGGTAGCATATCTGGAAGGATCGTTTATCTAGTGCCAACCATAGGGCCTCACTGGCTTCTACACCTTGCCCCACTCTAGGCAACCCACGAGTCGATCGCCCAAAATGACTACAATCACGTTGTGACTGAACCTTTGAACATAGAGCTACCGAATTTTTGGTGAACAAAAGTAAGTTTCGCAAGCTGCAAAATGTTCTCACGTGCCAACATATGCATAACAAGGTGATGACCTTTTCAATTATATGCAGGCTTATTCCCTCTTACCCAGAATAACAACCACTGTTAACGTTTGTCATGCACACATGTAAGAAAGAGTTTCAGTTTCATGTTTCATTATTAATGCAGCTTATTTCTCTCTTAACAAGAATAACAACAACCACTGGATTGCGGTTTCATGCATCACATGTAAGAAATGTTTCATGTTCTTTGACTCGTGATGGGAGAAGAAGCTTTCTGAATTTCCTACTACTATACAAACTCATTGAAGATTTTGTAAGGTTCATTTATCATGTAATTTTGCTTAGGTCCTAACAGTTTTTTCCGCTTTTGTAAACTGAATGTTTGTCGCATCGTTTCAAATATTTTTACAGAGGACAACTATCGGAGATATACAAGATGCAAATGCTAGATTTAGTTATTTCGTTCCCCGATGTCCTCGGCATGGGCCTTTATTTCAAACAAAATGCCCCAACAAGAAGATAGGTGAGTACCTACCTACTTGCTTTACTGTGTAAACATTGTAATAACTTGCGTGGTTTCCGAAAACACACGGTCTTAAAAATGCACTTTCATTCTTGGAAAACAGGAATTCAGTGGCTTTTCCTCCCCCCTTTTCCCCCCCCCCATGCTTTCAATATTGGGACGGTGACAGTTCAAGGTTTTTTTCACAGGTCGGTAAATTTTATTTTGTCGAAATTCATCCCCTACAAAAAAAACCCTTCCGTGATGATACGTTTTGTCATAGTCGGTCACGTTTTCTGTCATGGCATGTCATCCATGACGATTTTAAATGACAGAATCAAGATAGTCCATACTGTGGCTGTCGTGAAGTGTTCCATGACATCCAAATTATCATCACGGAAGTGTCCACTTCCATGACGATAATGGCGCATCATGGATGTTTTTCTTCAAGGGTGACCGCATGTGGCAATCCCACGTAACGGGTTGCCGTTAAAGAAGCCGTCGGGTTTTCGGTTTTAATTGATAACCCGTTAACAAAGCCCCGACTAATGGGGATTTTCACGTGTAAAATTCTCATTCGGCCGGATGCTCCACGTGTCAGCTCATCGTTGGGATAGATGTTCATCCTACATGGATAAGAGGCCGATGATATGTTCAACACGTGGCACAGCCCACGTGGCCAATTTTTTTTAAGGTAAAAGGCCGGCCCAGCTAAAGGCCACCATATTTTTCCAGACACATGGGCCGGCCTATTAACAGCCTGCCATCTTTTGGGTCACAATTAAGGCCCATTCAGATCTGTCCCATTATAACCACTGTTCTTTTGGGCCAATTCTAAGCCGGGTTTGTATTTCAGCCTGTTAAATGCCCTTTACCAGTTCGCCCGATAATAGTTTTGGCCTGTTAGCGGCCCGTGGTGGTCTGGCATGTTGTCGGCCGGTTTCACTTTTAGGCCATTTTAACGGCCCTGCTGAAAGTGGGCTATTTCTTGTCCGACAGTGACTTTATTAAGGCTCTTAAGGCCCTTAGTCTTGTCATGATAAATTTCAGCCCCAATTGCCTAATCAGCCTCCTATTCATGTTAATGGCCATGTAACTTGGGCCTAATTACCTTAGCCGCTATTGATCCGCCTGTTTACAGCCCCTCTGTTATGGCCCGGGTCATAGTTGGGCCTACGGCCCGTGTTGACAAGGCCTTCTTCAGCCCATAAATTTATTGGGCCCACATGGCCCGAGATATATTTTGGCCTGTTAACGGCTCGTTTTTCTATTTTGGGCCAACATGGGCCTAAGACAACTTTCGGCCTGTGTTGGCCCGCGAATTTTTTGGCTCAAAGCTAGCCAATCTAGTTTTTAGGCCTGTTAAAGGCCCTGGTATTCTTCTGGCCCACCTGGCCAGAACTTCACTCGGCCTGTTAAGGCGAAAAACTACATCTCTCTCAACACAA